>MU227558.1:2877332-2911107 GCA_018584345.1 Thuja plicata | reverse complement strand
TTAACCTTGAATGAATTAAATCAAATCAAAAAATTAAATACATGGCTAAAGAAATCAATTAAAAGGAATTAATTAAATCAAATAATTAATATTCCTTCAACATGTCTCAAAGATAAAAGCCTCTAACTAATAGGAGGTAATCACTTGGATCAAGCAAGTTTCAATATCAACCATTCCTCAATGGATGTATCTCAACCATTCAATTCGAATTCGAATTTGAATCTTTCCCTCCAAGAATTCTCTATAAAAAGAAGCCATTCTAAGCTTATTTGATATAGGAGAATAGAATTAAAAGCATAGATATAATGTCAATTTTGTTTTAGCTATCTAGTTCATCATTTTTAGCATGCTAATCTAGTTCAATTGTATAATTTGATCAAAATTGTGCATAATTGAGCATGTTCTTAAGCATTTTAGGCATTTTACAATGAATCTTCCATTTCATGATTCTCATTCTATGATCTAAACATGCTTAATCTGAGAGCAATTCACAATTTAGAGTAGAATCTTCATGACTAGGAAGCAATAATTCAATTTCTCAAGGTTTTCTATGTTTTTCATTGAATTGATGTTACTAACCTTGGATATAATGAGTTATTGAGTGTTTGTGTGTAGCATACTTGCAGGATACATAATAACACATCACATTTTTGTGCCCACTGTGGGGCATATTGCTCACTTTTACAAAATTTTGCTCTCTTTTCTTAACAGTTTGACTTCTTGCAGGCAGTTTATCATTTGGGGTCTTTCTTCTACTGTTTCTAAGAGTGTTCTATCATCTATGGGGATTCTTTTATCACCTCCTGTCATGCTAATATCATCTGCTAATTCACTGAAATTATCTCTGGAAGGTAAAAAGTTGACTTTAATGCATCTTTGGTAATTCCTTTATTGTTTTTGGATTGCTTTATCGTTTGGGGTAAAATCTTTATCATTTTTAGTTAAGTTTAGTGTCTGATAATAAAGTATTATCATTTTTGGGATTTATCATTTTTGGTCATTGTTTTATTGTCTTTAATCTAAAGAGAAGAAATATAGAATAGTTTCATTGATAAATTGGATTTCTAACATGCTAACTTGGTTGTTTTCATGATTTTGATCATCTTTATAGCAGCCTAACATGTTTTGTAGGATGTTTGCCAAAGATTTCCAAGGGGAGAAACTACTAACAAGTTTGTTGTAGGTGGCCAAATTACAAAATTTCAAACACTTTGACACTTATAACAATTTTTGTGTATTTCCTAATTTGGATAAAGCATTATGCTCTTTTCCCTTTGGAAAAATTAGAAACTCATACCCCAAATTATGCTTTGTACTAAAATTGGAGGAAATGAACAATTTTCATTCATATGCAATGTTGTTTTATCAATTAAATTTGGCATCTTAACATCAAATTTAGGGTTAATTTTTGGTTTGATTAGAGGATTATTCTCTTTTACCTTTAGGAAAATTAGAAACTCAAACGTGAAATAGAAGATTAATTTTTGATTTGAGGAAATGAAATTTTTTTGAAGTGCTTGATAGGAGAAAATGTTATCAAGTAGGAGTGTATGCTCTTTTCCCTTTGGGAAAATCAGAAATCTAGACCTCTTTTCAATGTCAATCCTCTTTACTTTCTTTATCCTTTAGTTGGGCCTGCTAGTGAGGAAAAAATATCGTGGGATGACCCACGTGAGAAGAAGGTGTGGGTCACACCAATCTAACTCACGTTAAATAAATTTACTCTTTTGAGTTAAAGCCTGGTGAGTCAGATGTCATTTGAGCTTATACTCGGCTCATGTCTAACTTAAGGGTGGCCTAATGGTCTCAATCATATTTTCATGATCCCTTTTGCCAAGAAGATCTACAGGGATATACACTTCAATCACACTTGCTTAGACATAGAGGATACAACCAAACTGAGAACCTTACTAAACACCTTAAGATTAGAAGCTACCTGGATCACCCCGAAAAGGTGATAATTCGTGTCCAAGTCAAAAGGTAATTTCCCCAAGATATTCATCATATCGTGCCCCCATTTGCATTTGGAAATGGATAATATGGTATCATGAATGGAGCCATTATGTGCTTGGTGATAGCCATATTCTGATTAGCAAATGGGTGTGCACCTAAGTCTATGAGAAAGCCATTTTCATTCTCAGCCAATTTTGTAGGGATAGTGTGTGTTTGTACCCTTATAATCACAAAATTTTCAAAAATAAACAATCCTTATCAAAACCATGACAAAAACAACTTTCTTTGTGTGTGTGTCACTAAAATTTGCATAATTCAAAACACCTTGAAAGCATTCCAAAAATGGGTGACACTATTCAAAATGGTGGTTGGTTCCTTTACACAAAAGTTTTCAAGAAATTACTCCAAAATTTTCCTCAAAAATATTGGTCAAAAAGGGTTGTCCTAAACTCCTTGTTGTCTTGTTTGCTCAAAAAAATTGGTCCAAAAGTATTGTTCTCAAATCCTTGTGGTATTGTTTGCTCAAAAAAATTAGTCCTAAAACATTGGTTTGTTGTCTTGATTATCAAAAACAAAGGTCATTTTGTGCTATTCATCTCAAAACTCATTTCAAAAGTGGAAGTTCTAAAGTCATCTATTTCTAGTCCTAAATATCCAAAGTGCTCAAATCAAAACCTTGGTTCATAGAAAATAAAATTATTTGCTATTAGTTTCAATCAACTCACACTACTTTTAATTGGTCATATCAACCCTTTTTGTATTTACAAATCACTATGAAGGTCAATCTAACCTTCATCAAGATCTCAAACATTATCAATTACATCAACAATTTTTCATCAACTTTGACTAATTGTAAAGCTACTTTATCAAAACATTGAAACTATATGTGATAGGTTGTTGTTCTTTACTAATCAAGTATAATTTAATCCTACATGGTGTGGAAAAGAATTGGATGTGTGCAACACATAGATACTTCAAAATTTCCTAGAGTACACATTAAAGCACTACAAAAACAACAATACAGTCCTTTTTCAGCTCCTAAAGCAAGTGGGTCGGAAACTACTAACAACACCAACAACAATAACATGGCAGGAATTGAAAGTGAATGGCCTACTCAAACCAATAATGATGAAGACCTAACTGAGGATTATATCCATAAAGTCCAACAAGATGCAAGATTCCAAAATATTATGGACAAAATTCTAATGGCGGATAAAGAAAAATACTTCATGCATCTAGCTTCAACAGGGATAAAACTACCTCAAGATTTTGATATGGAACAACTCAAAAACACAAGAAGAAGAAAATCCTATGACTCTCCTTGTGAAACAAGTGGAAGCTTTACAAACTCAACTTCTTGACATGAAGAAAGAAAAATAAATCGTACCAAAGAAATACTCTATGAGTACATTTTTTCCTATGCCATTTGATCAAAGCTTACACATGCCAGCATTTCCACCAAATGTGGACATACCTAAATATGACAAATACACAGGATGCATGGACCCTCAATATCACATACAGGATTTGTACACCTTAAGAATGAAATTCATTCATGAAAAAACATATCTTATGAGATTATTCCCTCGTAGTTTGAGTGGACAAGCAGCAGAATGGTTTTCTAAATTACCACATGGGATAAAAACCTTTGAATAACTTGTAGTAAGGTTTATGAAACACTATTCATACAAAATTCAACATCCCATTACTATGATTGACTTATGCAATGCCAAACAGTGAGTTGGTGAACCTTTTATATCTTTTCTACAAAGGTGGAGAAGAATTTTTGCACGATATCCTCGATTAATTCTGGAAATAGAAAAGATGGATATTTTTGTAAACAACTTGGTCCCAGAATTGAATCATTATATCCAACTACAATGCATTCCAACATTTGAAAAAATAATTGAGATGGGAATCAAAATTGAAGATACCTTGATAAGGAAAGGTGAAATTAAAAGCTACAAGGATACTAAAGGATCTTTTAATCCAAACTATAATGAAAACCAAGATAAATCAAAGTTTTGGAAAAAAAGTTGGAATGTTGTTAATGATGGAGTAGTAGATGCACACAACATGAAATCACAACAACCAGCATTCAATTTATCTACTACTAATCCTCCTAAGAATCCTACTATTTCATCGAATGTGCGGGTTAATCAAAATAACAATCAGAAAAAACCATCTTTTACATATGCTCCTCAATGGACATTTACACCTCTTGGGGAGTCTTTGGAATCTGCTTTACAAAAAATTGTCACTCACAAGGTGATCACATTACCAGAATCAAGACCATATGAACCACCAATTAAGCCTAAATGGTGGAATGATGCACAGTATTGTGAGTACCATAGAAACAAAGGGCATGGAAAAAATGAGTGCATGAAACTAAAACATTTGTTACAAGACTTAATTGATAATGAGGTCATTACAGTTGATGGACATAAGACAAATGAAGATCATACAACTTTTCAATCACCTTTACCTAATTATGAGAAAGGAGAATCATCAAATGCAAAAGGTAATCAGGTGAACTATAAATATTCTCATGAAAAAAATATCAACATGCAAGAAGAAGCTTATCAAAGTATCAATGTGATCATTATCAAAGATAAGCTAAAGGGTGAATCTTCTAATGCAGTAACACAAGGACAAGCCAAGATAGTCCTAAAAGGAGATTCATCAAAACTTCCTATATCATCAAAACCTACAATAACCAAGCAAAACCCATCATCTTTCTCATCTAATTAAAGCTTGGTTGATCAGTTACAAAGAACTCCTACGCAAATCTCAATTCTTGAATTTATTAAAATCTCTCTGTCACATAAAGAGATTTTGGAAAAAGCCTTTTTTGAAACAAATGTTGCTGACAATTTGGACATAGATAAATTTCATACTATGGTGGAACACTTGACTACTCCTCATTATTTATCCTTTTCTAAAGAAGATGACAATTCCTTAAGTCACCCCCATAGCATGCCACTACACATAGATGTACTCTTTCACAAACATTGAGTAAGAAGAGTCTTGATAGACGGAGGAGCGATTTTCAAAATTTGCACTCTAGGCCTGATTAAAGAACTGGGATTTTTAGATGAGCATATTGATCCTTAAAAGAGAATAAATATCAAAGCATATGATGATGAAGAAAGATCATCTAAAGGTCTATTCATGCTACCAATTAGAGTGGGACCTATGGAAATAAATGTGGTGTTCCAAGTACTTGATCTTAAACTATCTTACAACATTCTCTTGGGAAGACCATGGATACACAAAATGCAAGCTCTCCCCTCTACTTTTCATTAATGTTTGAAGTTCCCATACAATGGAGAAGAGATAACAATCCCAGATGACACAACTTACTTTCAATCTTGTAGCAATATGTGTCAATCAAATGAATGAATGGTTCCATATAATAGAGAATCTTCTTAAGAATGACTCTCAGAGAGTTCAATATCCACATTGATGCAAGAATTTGAAAAGAAACTAAAATTACATGATAATGGAATGGGAGAATACAAGATTGATCAATTACTCTCTGTGACAACATTACCCTTATCTCAAAGATCACAAGGGAGACCATAATCTTCTACATTGGCAACAACACCTAAAGTGCAAACAAAATTCAATGGAACCTTTGTATAAGGCCAATCAGTGGAGAAAGAAAAAGAGGATGCTAATGTGTTAGGTTGGTTATACAAAGATAAAGAGGATTCTCATCAAGATATTAAACACATTCAAATTACCACTCAACAATATGGACGTTGTATGGGTATCATGCAAAAGATGGGATATCAAGGACAGGGACCTTTAGGAAACAATAGAGAGGGTTTGCTTGAACCAATATTTACACAATTCGGAGATCCTAGAGACAAAATAGGAATTGGATATTCTGAAGAATCACAAATACCTCTCATTCTAGATGGGCCAATCTTTGATGAAGAAATGGAAGAATCATAAGAAATAGAATTCACATAGGATTCATATGAGAGGCTATTACATATTCATGATGACAATCCCTAGTATCAAGGTGAAAGATATGTTCCTTCATTTTAAACTGAAACAAATGAGGATGAAGATATAAACATGCCCTTCTTACAGAATTTAAACATTAATGGTGTTCAAAATACAATTCAAGAGAATCATTTTGATGAGGAGACTGATACACAAGACAATCGTCATCCCAAATAGGGGGAAAGGGTCACACCTACTCATGTTCTAGATACCAGTCAGTCCATGGAAATAGATTCTGATGACTATGAATGGGACTCATTCTCTGATGTTAGTACTGTAGATATAGAGATATATGTCATTCATCAATATGCACCCCAAATGGAGAGAGCTAAAAGTTCTGATGATGTTGGTCCTTCTAACATGGACATAGATCCACAAGACATCATGACACCTAACATTATTGATAGTGGTACATGATTATTGGTAGATTCTATAGAGTATCAACACATCTTGGTAAATGCATATCATAATAGAACAATATGTGAAGGGGGACAAAGCTTGGATATTCAACCATTTGAATTTGGTTCACAAAATATCGACGATGACTCGAGTGAGAATAGTGAGGATCTTCCTGGTCTAACCATTCTTTTGGAAGATACTATGATAGATCTTGTTGATCCATTTGAATGCGATGAATACAATTCCATCCTACATTTTGACATTAGTGAAACTAGCCAAAAAAATGATCTTCAACTTGTACATCCCAACTTAATTGACTGGACTCTGTCTGAACCTATGGATATACCCATATTTTCCAATGACTATGAGATCACTTGTTACCTCAATGTAGTCGAACCCATAACTTATTCCACTAGGAATTCTAATGCTAGGGAGGATATCAAGTTTTCCAATCACAAAAATAAAGAAAAAATCAATAAAATATCTGAGGGTGAAAACCATTCTGTGGCAATCTTAGATCATGAAAAAGAAGGAATAAAAGATGCATCTGATAGTGAAAACCTCATTGAGGCACTAAAATATGGGAAACTTGATATCCTTCCTGATCACTCTTAGGAATGGTCGGTGGTACTTATTTAACCAACTCAACCAATTAATATTGGTACAAAGGAAAACCCATGCATCATATACATTGCTCAATCCCTCTCTGTGGAAGAAAAGGAGGCATTTACATAGTTTTTCAAAGAAAAGAAGATCAATTTTGCATGGTCTTATTTTGATATGCCAGGACTTGATCCTAATTTGATTATGCACCATTTATCTATAGATCCTGGAGTAAAACCTTTCAAATAAAAGTTAAGAAAGATGCATCCACATATTGCTCTTTTGGTAAAAGAGAAACTGGAAAAATTGTTGAAATCAGGGTTTATAAGAGCTATTGCATATGCCGCATGGATATATAATATTGTGCCAGTGTTAAAACATGATAAAGCCATTAGAATTTGTACTGACGTTCAAGATGTCAATAAAGCATGTCCAAAAGATGGCTTTCTGTTACAAAGTATTGATGTCATCATAGATCTTATAGATGGATACAAGATATTGTCCTTAATGGATGGATTCTCTGGGTACAATCAAATAAAAATTTCTCGACAAGACCAAGATAAAATAGCTTTTACTTGTCCATGGGGAACTTTCTGCTGGAACGTCATGCCTTTTAGACTAAAAAATGCAGTAGTGACACATAAAAGAGCAATCTCAACAATATTTCATGACATGATGCACAAAAATATGGAAGATTATGTGGATGTCACTTTAGGGAATTCTCATCATCGTAAAGATCATCTACAGGATTTGGCAAAAAATTTAGACAGGATGGAGCAATTCAAGTTATGCTTGAACCCAAAAAAGTGTGCATTTGGGGTCACCTCAGGAAAATTATTAGGGTACATAGTTTCTGCTAAAGGAATTGAAGTTTATCCAAAAAAATTCAAAGCTATCATTGAGATGCCTCCACCAAGAAACATTAGTCAGGTGCGATCATTACAAGGGAAATTACAATCAATTTGATAGTTCATTCCTCAATTAGCTGATAAAGCTCAACCATTCACCAAAATGATGCACAAAGGTATTACTCACAAGTGGGATACATGTTGGAAAGTTGACTCATAGAGGATATATGACTATTTTTGTGTTGTCATCATGGCAAAAAAGTCATACTAAGTTTCTATCAAAGATAACTCAGAAGGAAAAATGACTAAGCATGGTAACAGGGTAGACAAAGATATTCATCGATCAGCACATCAGCGCACGTGCAAGAGATTGAATTAGAGTATAAACATTTAGATATATGTTCTATGGGATGTCTACATACTAAGTCCAGACATGAATGGTATGGCATGATAGTATAGAGAAGTTACAGATAGATCAATACACTAGCAGTCCAGAAGATAGAGCATGAAAGCCAACTAGTGTTTTGATCAGCGTGAGTTATTTTGTTATGTAATGTCTAAGCACCTTTGATTATATGTTGTAATGATGTAATTAGTATTTTTGTAAACATGCTTAAGCCAACTTGTTTGGAAGCATTGTGTATTATGTTTTAGGGTTGACTAGAGTCTTATTTTGGGTCGCGCCTATTCGAATATGAACATATAAGTATGTAATGTAAAGTTATGTTACAAGTGTCAAATTATTATGCAAGAGAAAGATATAGAAGAGAAGTATGATGAAGTCAGTATATGATAAAGCTCTTTAAGAGAGTAAGAGAATTTGTGCATACATAGAACTGATCAGACAATAGTGTCATCACAATAGTTCACTTTTTATATAGTGTATATCAACTATCAAAAGGTTGTAGCCTTCATCTTATTGGGCAGTGAACCATATACCTTTAACAGGGTTTTGTAGAAGACTCCTAATAGGGTCAGACCTTTAACTAGGTCATTGTACTTGCATTGGAAAGACTACTCCTAACAGGGCAAAGGAACTTTAACAGGTTCATTATACTAGTGCAATATTTGTGGGTACTAATTCCCACCAGGGTTTTCCTCTGATCAAGGTTTCCCCATAATCATATCATGTGTTATGATTTCTTATGTTAAGCTTCATTAAATGAATGTTTGATTTATGTTTAAGTTACACAAAAGTATTATATAGACAAACATTGATTCACCCCCCTACTTTCAGTGTTTTTAACAATTGGTATCAGAGCTCTAGTCCTCTGAAAGAAAGTTTAACCACTTGAGGAGATCATGGACTCAGCAAAAGCAAAACATTTGAAAAAGAATCTTGAAGCAGCTCTTGAAGATCTTGAAAAGAAAATGAAGAACTTAGACTGAAAATTGATGGCTCACAAATGCTTATAAAGAAGTTAAGAAAAATATTTGAAATATTGTTCTACAAGTGATTTAGAAAAAATGATCAAAAATCTCAATGAAGAGAATATGTCTCTGAAAGATAAAATTGAAAATCTAAATGAACAGCTAATAGACAGTCAAATTATTATTGAAGAAAAGATTAAAGAAAGCAAACAACTAGATGATGAACTCTTGAAAGCAAACATGAAAGTCCTGGAATTGGAAAACATAAAGAAGAAGTTGGAATCTGAATTAACAGAAGCAAAAGATAAGATTTATAAACTCCACACAAGTTCTGATTCACTTCAAACTTAGCTTATTGTACAAAAGCAAAAAGGTGACACTACTAGTCTTGGATACAATGTAGCACAAATTGAAATCAATTCATTACAAGAAAGAAAGAAAGCACTTGAAGCATCTTCAGAAGCAAAAAAAGTTGAAAATGTTGCAGAGATTAAAACATATCCACCTAAAGGGGAAATCAAGCAAGTTAACAGAACTTGTTATGCATGTAACAAACATGGTCATTTGGCAAGAGATTGCAGAGAGGTAAGACCTTTTAATGGTTACTATTTTTCCTATAATAAATTTGGTTACAAGGATATACATTACAGAACAAATTAAAGAAATCAGTCACAGCAGAATCAAAGAAGAATGAATCAAAACAATCATAGAAATCAACCTGAAAGAAATTTGTAGAACACTACATGTTAGATATGTAACTACAATGGACACACAAAAAAGTAGTGTAGCATGATGAACAAGAGCATCAGACCAGCTATCAATTGTCACACATGTGGAAAGGCTAGACACATCTCAAAGTTTTTTAGATCCAGAACTCAAAAGAAAGAGGATCCTAAGAAATCACTATTTGAAGAATAATGAGAAGTCAAATTTGTTCAAGAAAAAGAAGATTCAAGCAAAATTTGGGTTGAACTGAGGAAGGAAAATGATGTTGAAAAAGTAGTTGATGCATCCATAGTGGATGCACCCTCTACTTCTGCATGAATAGACCTTCTTGGTCTTAAGGGGAGCTATTCTAGCTCGGGACCCCTGCACGGCTGGTATACTCACCTCTGAGTATGTGCCTATGGATTCATAGTTATAAGCACATGATATTGCAGTATGCATATACGCATTGTCTCTAATGCATCATGATCAAAGTTACAAATTCTCTGAGTAATTTGTGTATAGTTGCAAACATTAAATGCAGTAGCTTTTATATAAGAATGTAAATGTTCAATATTCTTCACACTTGCATTGGAGATCATAGAATTCATGAGAACTAGAGCACTAAGAATCAAAGAACAAAAACATAATAGATTTGGAAGTTAAGCAAATAGATAAGAAGTTGAAACGAAACCCTAGCAGTTATGCCATTTCAAATTTTTGTGAAACCCTATTTAAGTAATCATCAAGTAAGTATGGTGACTCTAGCTATATTTGACATTGCAAAGAGGAAAATATTTGTGTTTAAAAAGCATCCATTCAAATCCACATTGGATGATGTGGAAGGATATTTATCCAAAACCCCATTAGGTGTTGTTCATGTAGAAGATATCTGCGCTTACATTTACTGTAAGAAAGAAATAGTAGGAGATATTAGCATAGCCACTCATATGGGATCTATGATGAAACCAAACTACACATTCAAGGATGAGTTTGTGCACTTGATTGATAACCCTATCTTCAAATACTCGAATGTGCATGAGTTTGATGAGCTTGAATGGATAAATATTTTACTAAGCAGAATACATCATGACCTTTACTGGATTGGTGAGGTTCCTGTTCACATCACTATAGACCTTATCCATGAATTAACTAGACTTCCTAAGACTGGACTAGTTCTTCCTACTGGAAAGGATGTCATGAACCAAGTTGAACAAGTTTTCTTATCTAGAAGTGACAAGAGGGGGATGACAGTTGACCCTATCAAGGAAGATGACAAAAAGCTTCTAACTATGATACTTGGGTATAAATTTTAGCAAGAAAGTAGGTTAAATAGTGTCTCTACAGCAATAGTCCTAGAAACTATCAAAATGGTGAAGGATAACACTCAGTACAATCTATGTGAGATACTATGCACTCAATTGATTTATTAGCATCCATTCAAATCCATACTAGATGATGTGGAAGGAGCTTTCTCCAAAACCCCATTAGGTGTTGTTCACATAGAAGATATCCGCGCATACATTTACTGTAAGAAAGAAACAGTAGGAGATATCAGCATAGGCACTCATATGGGATCTATGATGAAACTAGACTACACATTCAAAGATGAGTTCACACACTTGATTGATAACCCTATCTTCAAATACTTGAATGCACACGAGTTTGATGAGCCTGAATGGGTAAAGATTTTACTAAGCAGAATACATGATGACCTTTACTGGATTGGTGAGGTTCCTATTCACATCACTACAGACCTTATCCATGAATTAATTGGACTTCCTAAGACTGGACCAGTTCTTCCTACTGGCAAGGATGTCACAAAGCAAGTTGAACAAGTTTGGTTATCTAGAAGTGACAAGAGGGGGATGACAGTTGACCCTATCAAGGAAGATGACATAAAGCTTCTAACTATGATACTTGGGTATAATTTTTAGTGAGAAAGTAGGTTAAATAGTGTCTCTCTAGCAACAATCATAGCAGCTATCAGAGTGGTGAAGGATAACACTCAGTACAATCTATGTGAGATATTGCACACTTAATTGAGTGACAAAATTCAAATCATCAAGCATGATAGGAGAAAGACATTTAGGTTTGGATCTTTGATCATCTACTTGTACTTCTATATTGTTGGAAAGGTTGCAAACCTTTACCTAGATAGGAGAAAATCCACAATGTCTTAGATTTCACTTAAAGCCACTTTAGAGAGCAGTGTGAGGGACACCATGGATATGGATATCAAGACATTTAGGATCAAGATGCAAAAAAGGTTTAGACTATTTGCGAAGATAGTTGATAAATATAAGGATACCATATGTTTCATGGTAGAAATAGATTGCACTTGCATGGAGGTAGTTGAACCTAGAACAAAATGGATTCATCCTCTTGGTTATGAAGTGGAAGAACATGTGTTAGAAGGATATGCACAAGTTCTATTATCTGTGCCCAAAGATCCTAATGAGCCCAGATGGGGCACTTACAAAGAGAAGACTAATGCAGTTGATTCTGTATTATACAGTGCTGATAATAAAAGAAAGGTATCTAAGATTACATCTAGAATTCTAAGAGTACATGGAGTCACTCAAGAAGATCTTGACAAAGCTAGAGATGCCAAGATAGCCAAAGAACATGATAAGGATGAAGAGATCTAGAAGAAGAAGAAAGTAGATAGCACCTCTGCGCCCTCTACCACTATTGACCTAGACTCATCTCCACCTTCTATACCAAGTAATAAGTCTAGAGGAAGAAAAAAAGTGCCCACAAATCACCCATTCTCAAGGAGCACATGGAGAAAAGAAAGGAATACTCAAGCTCCTCCTGAGGTAGGATTTAGACCTAGTCTAAATGTCTTAAGGAACATAATTGTGAATGAAGGAAGACTAGATACAATTGCTAAAGTGTATGACAAGTATCAAGAGATTGATAAAATTGAGATACATTCTATGATCATATCTCATATGATTAAGTTTAAGAAGTTAGTTCTTGAACTCAAGATAGTGATACCTGATAAGTTATGGAACATATTGGAGATCATGAAAAGATATGCAATTAAGGAAGACATGAGGATAAGAGAAGAATCATTAGATAATCTTATCCCTATATGCTCACGTGATGAGAAGGTAATTCTATTAGATCTGGTGAAGCCTCATCTCAGAACCAAGACAAGGACTCTACAAATTATGAACAAAGAGTGTGAACAGATAGGAAAATAAACTGAAAATGCATTTGCACAAGGGTTTATGGATAGAAACATGTATCCATCAATGATTCCTACTACAAAGGTAACTCCAGGTCCTCCCAAACAAGTCATAAAACCAGTAATTTAGATAGCACCTATGATAGGTCCACAGGTTTCAGGACCCACAGTGACAATAACTTTTGATACAGAAAAAGAATCAAAAGATACTATAGTTGTTGATAATATCAAGATATCCATGACAACATTTGACAAAGACATGGACAAAGTTAATAAAGCATTTGTAAGCACTGAAGAGATGTGCACTAATGATGCATCTGTACAAAAAGATGAAGTTCCCTCCAATGATCCGATTGACTTGAATACTCAAGATAATGAGACACCAATCAAAGAGATACCAGTAAAGACTCAATGCATAGATACCAGTCAAAATACTATATTCTCACCATCCATTCAACCATCTACTTCATTTGTGTCAAGGTTAACTCCTAATTAAGCAAGTCTAGATGCATGGGGAGAAGAAGACCTAATCAAGATCAACGTTCTTGCTATGGAAAAAGAAAAAGAGAAACAAGTGATGAGGAACCCTCAATTTTTGGAATCAGTGAACATGTTGAATGACTTAGTGCCTATAGACAAGAAAGTAGCCAAATATCAATCAGTTGAAGATGTGGAAAACATTCTAACAAACTTCAAATCACATTTTATAATCCTAGTAGACTCAGCTACTAAAATTGTAGAAGATGAATACAAAAAGGAGAGACGAAATGAATTGGTGAAGAACTTTACCTTAGAATTAAACTCTTTAAAGATTGGGAAATCCATATTGAAAGAATTGGTAGCTAAGGGAAATAAAGTCATAGAAAACTGCATGGATAGAGTGAAGTTCACCTTTGAACACATCAAGAAGATAGAAGAGGCTGAGATCATGGTGGAAACTATCAAAAAATCAGTTGAGACATCTACCTAGGACATGAACATATGTAACAATGTCTATCAAGGTTAGCTAGACAAAATTGAAAAGGCTAAGTTGGAAATCAACAAGATAAGAGTCAGACAAACTCAGTTGAGAAATGCACTTGCACCCTCTCTAGTAGTCATAAATGAGAACATCAAATAGATTGATGCTACCATTGTGACATATGATCAAGGTCCTTGCATGGATCTGATAAAAATGGAGAAGTTGACATATGCATTATGCCTGCATTTACAAACAGTTGATGCAATGAAAGTATTTTGGCGTAAAGAGATCCAATCTCTTCAGATTGTGTACCCATAAGTCTACATGGAATAAGTATTTTGAGACTCACAATTTTTTGTACACCTTTGTCGTTAATGTCAATGGGGGAGTAATAGAGAATGTGTATATATAGGAGAGAAGTATATGTATATATATAAAAGATGTTATGATATACAGTTACTTTTTTGTGTTAAGTCATTTTGGGAAACTTGGCCACATTCCTTTGTTGCCATAAATGACAAAGTGGGAGATTGTTGGGAAGTTGAATCCTAGAGGACATTTGACTATTTTTTTGTTTTCAACATGGAAACAAAGTCATACTAAGTTTCTGTCAAAGATAACTTAGAAGGAAAAATGACTAAGTATGGTAACAGGGCAGACAGAGATATTCAACAATCAACACATTAGCGCACATGTGATAGATCAAATTAGAATATGCACATTTAGATATATTTTCCATGAGATGTCTACATACTAAGTCTAGACATGCATGGTACGACATGATAGTATGGAGAAGTTACAGACAGATCAGTACACCAGTAGTCCAGAAGATAGATCATGAAAGCGGACTAGTGTTTTGATCAGCGTGAGTTACTTTGTTATGTAAGGGCTAAGCGCCTTTGATTATATGTTTGTAATGATGTAATTAGTATTTTTGTAAACTCTCTTAAGCTGACTTGTTCGGAAGCATTGTGTATTATGTTTTAGGGCCGACTGGAGTCTTGTTTTGGGTCGCGCCTATTCGGATATAAACATATAAGTATGTAATGTAAAGTTATGTTACAAGTGTCAAATTATTATGCAAGAGAAAGATATAGAAGACCAGTATGATGAAGTTAGTATATGATAAATCTCTTTAAGAGAGTAAGAGAATTTGCGCATACACAAAACTGATCAGACAACAGTGTAATCACAACAGTTCACTTTTGATATGGTGTATATCAACTATCAGAAGGTTGTAGCCTTCCTCTTATTGGGTAGTGAGCCTAGGCAGTGAGCCATATACCTTTAACAGGGTTTTGTAAAAGAATCCTAATAGGGTCAGACCTTTAACCAAGTCATTGTACTTGCATTGTAAATACTGCTCCTAACAGGGAAAAGGAACTTTAACATGTTCATTATACTAGTGCAATATTTGTGGGTACTAATTCCCACCGGGATTTTCCTCTGATCAAGATTTCCCCATAATCATATCATGTGTTATGATTTTTTATGTTAAGATTCATTAAATGAATGTTTGATTTATGTTTAAGTTGTAGAAAAGTATTATATATACAAACACTAATTCACCCCTCCCTCTCAGTGTTTCTAATAGTACGACATGTGAAACATCATTTAATCAATTGAAACAGTATCTGGTGAACCCACCTATTCTAATGATTCCAATCATAGGAAAACCTTTTCTCCTATATGTTTCAGCAACCAATACCTCACTAGGGGCACTATTGGCACAAGAAGATGAAATAGGAAAATAACAGACAATCTATTACATCAACAAAACATTGGTGCAATATGAACTTAATTACACACCAATTGAGAAAATAGTCTTAGCAGTGGTATTTGCATCTCAAAATTTTTGACACTATATGATGGCATATTCAATCAAATTGGTGTTTAAGATTGATCCACTGAAATATCTTTTAAACAAAGAAACTTTAACTAGAAGATTGGCTCAATGGATGATGATATTAAGTGAGTTTGATATTGAATACATTGAACAAAAGGCTATTAAAGGGTAAGTTATTGTTGATCAACTTGCAGATGCACCATTATCAGGAGACATACCTTTGACTAGTGATTTTCCTGATGAATCAATCCTTATGATTATAGAGCATACCTAGAAGATGTATTTTGACAGATCATTTTCACAACATGGCTCTGGAGTAGGTGTCATATTCATATCACCTCAAGGATATATTATAGCAAAGGCAAACAAAATTTTATTTTCATGTACTAACAACATTGCGGAATATGAGGGTTTTCTAAATGGACTAAAGATGGAACTCAAATGGAAGATAATAACACTTCATGTATATGGTGACTCTCAATTGGTTATAAATCAAATTACCGATGAATATCAGACTAAAGATGATAAGATTGTGCCTTATAAGAAAATGGTGGATGATCTAAAGAAATATTTTATCGACATAACATTTGAATAGATTTCCAGGTTACACAATCAAGTGGCCGATGCAATGGCTAATCTTATGTCTCTCATAGAGTTATCTGATAATCAAATATGTTATGAATTCCTAGTGGATGAGTTAATTTATCCCTCCTATAACTGTCCAAACTCAAAGCTAGTTTGTCAAATTGTGGGTTGTGATTCCCCTTGCTATAGATCTATTCGAATCTATCTTGAAACCAATACTTTACTTGAGGATATATCCAAGTACCAAAAATGTAACCTTATTCATCAAGCCTCTAAACATTTAATCATTATGGACAATTTGTATTGTAGAGGTTTTGATGGTACCTTACTAAGATGTTTCGATCTAGAAGAATCTAAAAATGCTTTACAAGAATTCCATGAAGGTATTTGTGGATCGCATTCAAATGGTCTTACCTTAGCTAAGAAACTCTTGCATATTAGGTATTATTGGCTTACAATGGAGAAAGATGCTATCACATTTTCAAAAACTTGCAAAAAGTGTCAAATCCATGGCAATCTTATACATGCCCCAGCAAGGGAATTGTTACCTTTTATCACACACTCACCTTTTCAACAGTGGGCCTTTGATCTTATTGGTCAAATTTACCCATCATCCTCTAATGGTCACAAGTTCATTATCATAGAAACAAAATATTTTACCAAGTGGGTTGAGGCTATACCCTTAACCACAGAAATAGGAAAACAAATCTCCTTTTTTATCCTCAACTACATCATTTGCCAGTATGGTCTTCCTTCATCAATTGTGACAGATAATGGTAAATAGCTCAAAAACAAGGATGTGATAGAACTTTGCAACAAGTTCCAAATTACTCAACATTTCTCATCTAAATACTATCCTTAGGGAAATGGGTAGGCAGAGGCTAGCAACAACAAGCTAGCAACAAGAACATTATCAAGATTCTCATTTGCACTGTCAGTGATTTGGGAAAAGATTGGCATGTTGAGATTAACCCATCTCTGTGGGCCTATCAAACAAGCATAAAAACACCAATAGGATCTACTCCTTATTCTTTGGTTTATGGTGCTAAAGAAGTTCTTCCAATTGAGGTAGAAATTCCATCATTATGAGTATCTTTGAAAGGACTAATCATAGATGAGGACTACAGAGTCTCACGTCTACAACATCTAGAACTGTTAGTTGAGAAATGTCAAGATTCCTTTGAACATTTACAAGGATATCAAAAGAGAATGGAAAAAGGTTATAATAAAAAGGTCAAACCTTGTCAGTTTCAAGTGGTGATTTAGTATTGCATGAAAATACCAAGAATCATAAATAGAGAATAAAGAAGGGTAAGTTTGAACTGAACTATTTAGGACCTTTCATAATCACCACAATATTCGAATTGGGAGCTTATTAGCTAGCTACTATAGAGGGAGACACACTTCCTGATCCAATCAATACAATTCATCTGAGGAGATTCTATACTTAAGATGTTGTCATAGCTATGTACAGTGGAAAAGATTCTGGGAAAAAAAAAATGTGCCTTGGTAAAAACTTGGTAAAACAAGTGCCTTGGTAGAAAAAATAGCATTCCTACGAATGGTGAAAACCTAGTAAATAGGCACTATTTTGTCAACTCACTACTTTGTCTATCAAATCCTGGATAAGTCTTCAACAAGAACTTCAAGACCTTTGAGCTAACACAAGCCAGGACACATACCAAGCTGACTGACTCTATCATTTACCTATCACTTTACCATGGTTTGAAATCTAATCTTATCCTTTCAAACACTATTCTAAGGCAAGAAATTCACCAATGGTATTTCTCAATACCACATCAATCAATTTAAGGTGTTTCTCAACACCAACCCAATTAAATAACCAAACAAAGGTATTTTTCAATACCACTGATCAAGTCATTTCTCATATCAACAAACAAAAATAGTGTTTCTTAAACACTCATCCTATTATCAACATGATCATATCGAATCTATCAATCAGAATCACAAGAACAAAAATGATCATTCTTGTCCTATGCTTGCATGAATTTTGACTCCTAAGTAACTCTATGATGTATTCATACTAGAGACACACTGAAAGAGTTGGGATACTTTTATTTGCATGACTGTTTGTTCTTTATCGTATTTTTGATTATTATACTTCTCTTGAATGTTTTAATGATACTCTATTGAGTTAGAAACATAAGGACAGGGGGCATGATATTTTCTTTGATTTCTTCTTGTGATTAACATGGGTTTTAGACAAGGTCTATGATGAAAAATTAAAGCTACATGAATGGCTCTGATTCTGAGATCAAAGAAAACACTTATGTTAGTCTGGGTTGCTATCTTTTATCAATTGATGATTATCATACTTCTAAAAATGTTCCATGAGTCTTTGTACTAGAACATTGAGGAAAGCACATGGTATTTTTTTTATTTTTGTTTGATATGTGTTTTTTAACATAATTGATACATAGGACATCATTATCTGCTATCTCTTGATGCTTGTGTCATATTGCAATATCAAAATTAAGCTCAATTTAGTATTCATATCATCAGAGTAAATTAACTATTCGTGGTGGTTGTACTAAAATCAAATAGTTTTACATAAGTCATAATCATATTATCATATTCACTTAAGCACTAGTGATGATTGTATGTACTTATATCTGAGAAAATTGATATTCATACTAACATGATTACATGTATATCAGTGTTGGTTGTGTCAAAAATGGGGTACACAAAAAGCTCAATGATGAAACAAAAGCATGAAATGAATGACATGAAAATGGAAGCCACATCTACATTTGCATTTTAGAATTGCATTTCATTCTAGGAGTTGCATATCTTTTATATCAAGTAACGCTAAGGAAGGATATCATAACACATATTCAAAAGAGGGAAAGACAAATTTTTGAACATTAAAGATATCATTTCTCTTATGATTGAGTATTTTACATCAAAGACCTAAAAAACATTTTACATCCACATTTGCATAAACATTAAACTCCGTACATATACATCCATAGTATTAAGATAACATCATATTTGTGCATCAAAAACAACAAAAATAACATGTATTCATACATTTGCATCCAAAGCATACTGAGATAAAAGAGCATAATCATAATCATCTAATAAAGCATAAAATGTCAGTGATACAAGATACAATGAGATAAAAACATGAGACTTTCATCATATATCAAATAGATGTCCATGAGATACATCATCCAAAAACCAAGAAAATGGTGATAGATCACATATACATCAATACATCATCATCAAAACTACAGATCAATAGCTCATAATCAATCAAGACTAACTCGATGTATTATCTCTTGGTGGTCTATGAGGAGGAGCATCTGATCTACTAGGTCCACCACCCTCTAATTGTGCTATAGCTCATGAAAAAGGAGTGACTCTAGTAGTAGGATCTGGTACCGCCAAAAAATATGTAGCCTAGTAATAAGATGCTCTACTCTACTGTGCTGCAACATCTCTTTGTAAAACATCTAAAGCTATGTCGGTGTCAGCTAGATGAGCTTGTAACACTATTATTCGAGTATGTAACTGGCCTCTCTCACTATGGAGGCATGCAATCACTACTACATCTTCTGTACCCTGTACTAGTACACCTGTAGGTCTTGATCCTGTGCCTATACACCAGAAGGAACTATAGGACCTTTACTAGGTTGAGGAGAAGGAATAATCATCTTTGGTATAACTTGTACACCTGACTGGATACCTATACTAACTAATCTAGAAACTATCACCTATGGAGGCACCTAGGAAGTAGTCACTCAGGTGGAAGTAAACACCTATGCTGAGGCAACCTGTGTAAAAGGAATTTGAGAATAAGACAAAATCTGAGAAGAAGATGGAATCTGAGAAGAAGATGGAATCTGAGAAGAAGATGGAATTTTAGAAGAAGATAGAATCTGAGAAGATGAAGGAACCTATCCTGTAATGGGTATCTAAGTAGAAGTAGGTGCCTGTGTAATTACTAGTGGCATAGGTCCTCCACTCTAAATCTTGACCTATCTCTACTGACAACCATGACCTCTACTAGCAGTATCATCACTACTACTGGACCATCTATGAGAAGGAGCTCTAACATCCCCACCACCTTTGTCATCATGTCCTCTATCATCACCATCATATACCATAGCCGATACTGCCTCATTAGGAGAGGTCAATCGAGGGAATGGATGCTATGCAAAATATGCAGAAAAATTAGGAGTCATACCCACATCTATAAAATTTGGAGCTAATGTCCATATCATCAGAGCTAATTGCTAATGATCTCGTAAAGCATGCTCATAAACTAGCCAGGGTCCCCACTATGTCTGCTCATCTCAGGTGCTAGCATATGCTGCCATACCCTGGGGCATAGGCTGTACCATGCCATACTGTTAGAATACACAAGTAATCATGAATCTCTCAATAATGTACATCATCTAGCCAATCAGGTATCTCTCATCTATCGCTCCTCCACTCCTCACAATCTAAGTAAGGATGCTAGATAATAACAATCATATCATCAAAAGCTCATCTCTAGTACTCTAGATTGCCCAGTGGGGTTGTACCATATCTCCAGCATACATATATACATATGGAAGTCTCTCTTATTGAGCTCTCATAACTACTAGCCGTGTAATAGGGATGTGCTCCCAGACCCATATTTGTAATAATATCAATCCTATGGAAAATGATTTATCATGCCGATAAACCACCTAGTGCAAATCATGATACAAATGGGCAAGAAAACAAGTACCCTAGGCTATTTTATGGGGACTCTACATCAAATCCTTTAAACATCTGTCCCATCCAAATGAAAAACCATGTGCACTCTGATCAGGAACCAGAAATCCACCAATGAGACCTGCTAATACTTTGGGAAATGCAAGGCCCTACCTTTCTAATCTCTCTTGGGTAATGTGGCACTCTACAACTAATGGATCATGAAAGACTCAGATACAAGCATCTGTACATGCTCATCCTATAGGATCATAATAGGGCAACTCACCAATAATAGGTATGCATAGAGTACGCCATACGTCCTCTAGCGTCACTGTAATCTCACCAGTGGGTAAGTGGAATGTATTATGTTCTGAGTGCCAGTTCTCTATCAAAGCAGTCATTAAACCATGGTTTACTGTATACTTAGGCATATCTAAAAGTTATCCTAGTCCACACTAGAATACATCTCGATAATCCTCAACTAAGAGTTGATCGGTCAAAGATAACACACAGGGATAAGGTGCTCATGTCTATAAGGTGCCATGATCTCTTTAAAAAAGGATTAAAACATTGCAGAATAAGAATTGTGGCAAACAAGGAGGTGAAAAATAGATATGTTCAGCAGTTAACTATTTTAACAGGGTTAGATTGACTAAGGCATTCAAAATTTCTACTGTTCAAGACTTAAATTCTGCATTTTGGGCTCACTATCTTGGAAATGATATTCTAGGAACCGCAAATGATATTTTGTTTACCGTAAATGATATAATGTACCAGAGATGCTATCATAAATATGGGAAATGCTATAACAAATACCAGAAATGATTCTAAATGGTAAACGATGAAACACAAACATCAAATGATTCCAAAAATACCACAAATGTTGAACTATACCGGATATGATATTTCAAAAATAGAAAATGATTTTTTAAATAAATCAAATGAAATATTCAAAAACAAAGCAAGAACATGTTTGAAATTCAAATTTTCAAAGCAGGATTTTGATGACATACCACTGGCGAGTAGTGGGCTGGTCTCTGATGTTGCCCTACAATCTCAAATCGGTGATCCTCCATGGGAATTGGCATCTTCGCTCTGAGCTTTGCAAATCTTTATCAATGAATAGTTCAAATGAATAGTAATTTTGAATTATTACCCTATATTAATCTCATTTTTTGGTAATTAATTTCAAATTTTTAACCACACACTATTCATGGTCTATTGCACCTTTTTGGCTATAACTTCATCCTACGGAGTCCAATTTTGACCAAATGAAAAGCAGTATTTTCATGGTTCTGACCACTATCTTTTCTATTGGAATCAAAATCTTCATTCCAAGCTTATCATTCTCATCTAGATGTTTTTATCTGAAAATCAACCCAATTTCATGTCCATTTTGATTCCAAGGGGGCATCATCAATCACATCTAGTCAAGCGATCATAATACCATTTTTAAAAAAAAACAACTGGGGCATTGTCAGAAATCTAATTTGACTCTGCAAGTGATCAAACAAATTGATTTCAACGTAGTTGGAGAATCTTCATCAGGTATCAAATTAGTATCAAGAGTATCAAATGGGGAATGAGTGACTTCATCGCTTCATATCAAATTACTCGCTCTTATCAAATTCAAGTTCTGAACATCAGTAGATATATCAATTTCAATGCATTGCATCAAATTGATAGTATTTACAGCTAAATCAATTAAAATTTCAAAAAGTGATCATTTTCAATGCATCACATCAAATTGATCATTTGTTCAAATTTTTGCTAGAAATCAGTTTCATCGCATCAAACTGGTTGTCTAGTCAATTATTCTAAACTATGTCTTAGAGGTATCAGTTTCATCGCATAACAACAAACTGATATCGATCTATATTTTATACATCATTGTAACAATAATCGATTTCGTCACTTCATATCAAATCGATTAGGTGTTATTATCCTCATCAATCAAACAGGTGATCAGTTTCATTGCTTCACATTGAATTGATCTCCTGGTCGCTATACTGATCTTTCAGTAATCAAGAATCTTCAACAACTTCAATCATATTTTGTTTAATCAAGTTCAGAATCAATTTCTAATCAAGATTAGTTGTATTACTTTATATCCAGCTATTCGATCACTAATCAAAACTAGATGTTCTTTGAATCAACATGCTGATCGCACATCGATTCAAAGAGGGGCAAATGTAATCACCTAAAAATGGTTTGATAAGCTCAAAAGCCCTAATCTGCAAATAAGTCCTTAGGTCCTAATCAAGACTACCAATATCAAGCTAATCACAATTATATAATTAAACTAGATCGGTTTAAGTATATAATTCATCAAAAATCAATAATCCAAGATCACTCATCAAGAGACATCCATCAAAAGCCATTAATTATTCAATTAATATTGAGTGAATTAAATCAAATCAAAAAATTAAATACATGGCTAAAGAAATCAATTAAAAGGAATTAATTAAATCAAATAATTAATATTCCTTCAACATGTCTCAAAGATAAAATCCTCTAACCAATAGGAGTTAATCACTTGGATCAAGCAAGTTTCAATCTCAACCATTCCACAATGGATGTATCTCAACCATTCAATTCAAATTTTAATTTGAATCTTTCCCTCCAAGAATTCTCTATAAAAAGAAGCCATTCTAAGCTTATTTGATATAGGAGAATATAATTAAAAGCATAGATATAATGTCAATTTGGTTTTATCTATCTAGTTCATCATTTTTAGCATGCTAATCTAGTTCATTTGTATAATTTGATAAAAAATGTGCATAATTGAACATGTTCTTAAGCATTTTAGGCATTTTACAATGAATCTCCCATTTCATGATTGACATTCTATGATCTAAACATGCTTAATCTAAGAGTAATTCACAATTTAGAATAGAATCTTCATGACTAGGAAGCAATAATTTGATTTCTCAAGGTTTTCTATGTTTTTCATTGAATTGATCTTACTAACCTTGGATATAATGAGTTATTGAGTGTTTTTGTGCAGTATAATTGCACGATACATAATAACACATCACATTTTGGCACCCACTATGGGGTAGATTGCTCATTTTTATGAAATTCTTCTCTCTTTTCTTAACAATTTAACTTCTTGTAGGTAGTTTATCGTTTGGGGTCTTTCTCCTATAATTTCTAGGAGTGTTCTATCATCTGTGGGGATTCTTTTATCACCTCCTGTCATGCTAATATCATCTGCTAATTCACTAAAATTATCTCTGGAAGGTAAAAATTTGACTTTAATGCATCTTTGGTAATTCCTTTATTGTTTCTGGAATGCTTTATCATTTGGGGTAAAAGCTTTATCATTTTTAGTTAAGTTTAGCATCTGAGAATAAAGTATTATCATTTCTGGTATTTATCATTTTTGATCATTGTTTTATCATCTATAAGCTAGAGAGTAGAAATACAGAATAGTTTCATTGATAAATTGGATTTCTAACATGCTAACTTGGTTTTTTCCATGATTTTGATCATCTTTATAGCAGCCTAACATGTTTTGCAGGAAGTTTGTGAAATATTTCCAAGGAGAGAAACTACTAACAAGTTTGTTGTAGGTGGCCAAATTGCAAAATTTCAAACACTTTGACACTTAAAACAATTTTTGTGCATTTCCTAATTTGGATAGAGGATTATGCTCTTTTCCCTTTCAGAAAATTAGAAACTCAAACCCCAAATTATGCTTTGTACTAAAATTGGAGGAAATGAACAATTTTATTTCATATGAAATGTGTTTTATCAATTAAATTAGGCATCTTAACATCAAATTTAGGAATATTTTTGGTTTCATTAGAGGATTATGCTCTTTTCCCTTTGGGAAAATTAGAAACTCAAATGTGAAATAGAAGATTAATTCTTGATTTGAGGAAATGAACTTTGTTTGAAGTGCTTGATAGGAGAAAATGTTATCGAGTAGGAGAGTATGCTCTTTTCCCCTTGGGAAAATCAGAAGTCTAGACCTCTTTTCAATGCCAATCCTCTTTAGTTGCTTTATCCTTTAGTTGGGCCTACCAGTGAGGAAAAAATCTCCCAAGATGACCCACATGAGAACAAGGTGTGAGCCACACCACTCTAACTCACATTAAACAAATTTACTCTTTCAGGTTAAAGCCCGGGGAGTTAGATGTCATTTGAGCTTATACTTGTCTCACGTCTAACTTAAGGGTGGCCTAATGGTCTTAATCATGTTTTTGTGACCCCTTTTTCCAAGAAGCTGTATGGGGCTATACACCTCAATCATGCTTGTGCGCACATAGAGGATAAAACCAAACTGAGAACCTTACTAAACACCTTAAGATTAGTAGCTACCCAGATCACCCCCAAAAGGTGATAATCCTTGTGCAAGGAAAAAAGTAATTTCCCCAAGATACTCATCATATTGTGCCCCCATTTCCATTTGGAACCAGATAATATGGTATCATGACTGGAGCCATTATGTGCTTGGTGATAGCCATATTATGATTAGAAAATTGGTGTGTACCTAAGTCTATGAAAAAGCAATTTTCATTCTATTCCAATTTTGTATGGATATTTTTTGTTTGTACCCTTATAATCACAAAATTTTCAAAAATAAACAATCCTTATCAAAACCATGACAAAAACAACTTTCTTTGTGTGTGTGTGTGTGTGTCACTAAAATTTGCATAATTCAAAACACCTTGCAAGCATTCCAAAAATGGGTGAATCTATTCAAAATGATGGTTGATTCCTTTACACAAAATTTCTCAAGAAATTACTCCAAAAATTTGCTCAAAAACATTGGTCCAAAAACATTGTCCTTAAGTCCTTGTTGTCTTGTTTGCTCAAAAACATTGTTCTCAAATCCTTGTGGTATTGTTTGCTCAAAAAAATTGGTCCTAAAACATTGGTTTGTTGTCTTGATTGTCAAAAACAAAGGTCATTTTGTTTTATTCATCTCAAAACTCATTTCAAAAGTGGAAGTTATAAATTCATCTATTTCTAGTCCTAAATATCCAAAGTGCTCAAATCAAAACCTTGGTTCATAGAAAATCAAACTATTTACTATTAGTTTCAATCAACTCACACTACTTTTAATTGGTCATATCAACCCTTTTTGTGTTTAGAGATCACTATGAAGGTCAATCTAACCTTCATCAAGATCTCAAACATTATCAATTACATCAACAATTTTTCATTGACTTTGACCAATTGTAAAGCTAGTTTATCAAAACATTGAAACTATAGGTGATAGGTTGTTGTTCTTTGCTAATCAAGTATCATTTAATCCTACATGGCTTGGATAATAAGTGGACATGTGCAACACATAGATACTTCAAAATTTCCTAGAGTACACATTAAAGTGCTACAAAAATAACAATACAATCCTTTTTCAGCTCCTAAAGAAAGTGGGTCGGAAACTACTAACAACAACAACACCAACAACAACACTAACATGGCTGGAATTGAAAATGAATGGGCTACTCAAACCAATAATGATGAAAACATAACTGCAGAGTATATCCAAAAAGTCCAACAAGATGCAAGATTCCAAAAGATTATGGACAAAATCCTAATGGTGGATAAAGAAAAATACTTCATGCATCTAGCTTCAACAGGGATAATAATGCCTCAAGATTTTGATATGGAACAACTCAAAAACACAAGAAGAAGAAAATCCTATGACTCTCCTTGTGAAACAAGTGGAAGCTTTACAAAATCAACTTCCTGACATGAAGAAAGAAAAAGAAATCATACCAAAGAAATACTCTATGAGTACATTTTGTCCTATGCCATTTGATCAAAGCTTACACATGCTAGCATTTTCACAAAATCTGGACATACCTAAATATGAAAAATACATAGGATGCACAGACCCTCAAGATCACATACAATATTTCTACACCTTAAGCATGGAATTCTTTCATGAACAAACATATCTTATGAGATTATTCCCTCACAGTTTGAGTCGACAAGCAGCAGAATGGTTTGCTAAATTACCACATTGGGATAAAAACCTTTGAATAACTTGTAGAAAGGTTTATGCAACACTATTCATACAACATTCAACATCCCATTGCTATGATTGACTTATGCAATACCAAACAGTGAGTTGGTGAACCTTTTATATCTTTTCTACAAAGGTGGAGAAGACTTTTTGCACGATATCCTCTATTAATTCCAAAAATAGAAAAGATGGATATTTTTGTAAACAACTTGGTCCCAGAATTGAATCATTATATCCAACTATAATGCATTCCAACATTTGACAAAATGATTGAGATTAGAATCAAAATCGAAGATACCTTGATAAGGAAAGGTGAAATTAAAAGCTACAAAGATACTAAAGGATCTTTTAATCCAAACTATAATGGCAACCAAGATAAATCAAAGTTTTGAAACAAAAATTGGAATGTTGTCAATGATGGAGTAGTAGGTGCACGCAACATGAAATCACAACAACCAACATTCAATTTATCTACTACTACTCCTAAGAATCCTACTGTTACATCTAATGTGTAGGTTAATCAAAATAACAATCAACAAAAACCACCTTTCACATATGCTCCTAAACGAACATTTACACCTCTTGGGGAGTCTTTGGAATCTACATTACAAAAAATTGTCACTCACAAGGTGATCACATTACTAGAAAGAAGACCATATGAACCACCAGTTAATCCTAAATGGTACAATGATGAACACTATTGTGAGTACCATAGAAACAAAGGGCATAGAACAAATGAGTGCATGAAACTAAAACATTTGTTACAAGACTTAATTGACAATGAGGTCATTGTAGTGGATGGACATAAGACAAATGAAGATCATACGGATTTTCAATCACATTTACCTAATTATGAGAAAGGAGAATCATCCAATGCAAAAGGTAATCAGGTGAACTACACATATTCTCATGACAAAACTATCAACAATCTAGAAGAAGCTGATCAATGTATCAAGGTGATCATTATCAAAGATAAGAAAAAGGGTGAAGCTTCTAATGTAGTAACACAAGGACAAGCAAAGATAGTCCTAAAAGGAGATTCATCAAAACTTCCTATATCATCAAAACCTACAATAACCAAGCAAAACCCATCATCATTCTCATCTAATTATAGCTTGTTTGATTAGTTACAAAGAACTCATACACAAATCTCAATTCTTGAATTTCTTAAAATCTCTCCATCACATAAAGAGATTTTTGAAAAATCCTTGGTTGAAACAAATGTTCTTGACAATTTGGACATAGATAAATTTCAAACTATGGTGGGATACTTGACTACTCCTCAATATTTAACCTTTTCTGAAGAAGATGAAAATGTCTTAAGTCACCCCCATAACATGCCACTACACATAGAAGTACTCATTCACAAACATTGAGGAAGACAAGTCTTGATAGACGGAGGAGCAGGTCTCAACATTTGCACTCTAGGCCTGATTAAAGAACTTGGATTTTCAGATGAGCATATTGATCCTAAAAAGACAATAACTATCAAAGCATATGATGATGAAGAAAGATCATCTAAAGGTCTAGTCATGCTTCCAATCAGAGTGGGACCTATGGAAATAAATGTGGTGTTCTAAGTACTTGATCTTAAACTATCTTACAACATTCTCTTGGGAAGACCATGGATACACGAAATGCAATTTGTCCCCTCTACTTTTCATCAATGTTTGAAGTTTCCATACAATGGAGAAGAGATAACAATCCCAACTGACACAACTTAATTTCAATTTTGTAGCAATATGCATCAATCAAATGAATGAATGGTTCCATATAATAGAGAAGCTTCTCAAGAATGACTCTCAGAGAGTTCAATATCCACATTGATGCAAGAATTTGAAAAGAAACTAAAATTACATGATAATGGAATGGTATAATACAAGATTGATCAATTACTCTCTGTGAAAACATTACCTTTATCTCAAAGATCACAAGGGAGACCATCATCTTCTACATTGGAAACAACACCTAAAGTGCAAACAAAATTCAATGGGACCTTTGTACAAGGCAAATCAGTGGAGAAAGAAAAAGAGGATGATGATGTGTTAGGTTGGTTATACAAAGATAAAGAGGATGTTCATCAGGATATTAAGCACATTCAAATAACCACTAAACAATACAGACATGGTCTACGTATCATGCAAAAGATGGGATATCAAGTACAAGGACCTTTAGGAAACAATAGAGAAGGTTTTGTTGAACAAATATTTACTCAATTACGAGATCCCAGAGAAAAAACATGAATTGGATATTTTGAAGAATCACAAATACCTCTCATTTCAGATGGGCCAATCTTTGATGAAGAAATGGAAGAATCAGAAGAAGAAATAGAATTCACACAGGATTCATATGAGAGGATATTACATATTCATGATGACAATCCCCAGTATCAAGGTGAAAGATATGTTCCTTCATTTTTAACTGAAACAAATGAGGATGAAGTTACAAACATGCCCTTCTTAGAGAATTTAAACATTAATGGTGTTCAAAATACAATTCAAGAGCATCATTCTGATGAGGAGATTGATACACAAGACAGTTGTCATCCCAACTTGGGGGAAAGGGTCACACCTACTCATGTTCTAGATACTAGTCAGTCCATGGAAATATATTCTAATGACTATAAATGGTACTCATTCTTTGATGTCAGTACTGTAGATATAGAGATATATGTCATTCATCAATATGTACCCTAGATTGAGAGAGGTAAAATTTCTAGTGATACTGGTCCTTCTAACATGGACATAGATCCACAAGACATCATGACACCTAACATTATTGATACCGGTACATGATTATTGGTACATTCTATAGAGTATCAACACATCTTGGTAAATGCATATCTTAATAGAACAATACGTGAAGGGGGACAAAGCTTAGATATTCGACCATTTGAATTTGGTTCACAAAATATCGATAATGACTCGAGTGAGAATAGTTAGGATCTTCCTGGTCTAACCATTCTTTTGGAAGAAACTATGATAGATCTTATCAATCCATTTGAACGCAATGAATACAATTCCATCCTACATTTTGACATTAGTGAAACTGACCCAAACAATGATCTTCAACTTTTACATCTTGACTTAATTGACTAGACTCTGTCTGAACCTATGGATATACCCATTTTTTCCAATGACTATGAGATCACTTGTTACCTCAATGCAGTCAAACCCATAACTTATTCCACTAGGAATTCTAACGCTAGGGAGGATATCATGTTTTCTAGTCACAAAAATAAAGAAAAAATCAATAAAATATCTAGCTGTCACTGTGGCAATCCGTGCCTATAACCCCTGAACATCCTGCACTATATCATCTTAAATTGGAGGCACTGGAGGTGCCTGTGATGATGATGGAGCCTGTGGTTCCTAAGGTGCTAAAGGTTCCTGTGGTATAACCTATGTTGTGCTGACCTGTGGGTCAACCTGTGGTATTTGTCTAGGAACCTGTCTAGCCACCTGGACCTGTATATGCCTATGCCTAGCCCAATTTGGATCCATTCTCAAAGGAGGCTAACCTTGAGGCACCTGTCAACCTACTCACCTCTTCCTAGGCTTCCTAAAACCACCACCTTGGCCTCTTGCATGTCCTCCTCTCATCTGAGGCCCAGCTCCTCTTTGTACCCATGGTGCTCTAGGTGCCCTTTGAACTCTGTGCCAGCGTGGCCTATTTCCATCATCTTTTTCATCCCCATCATCACCATCATAATTAGAGAGCTCATTGACATCAGGGATAGGCTCTTCCAGATCCATGAATCTCATGAATCGATGTCATAGAAACCACTCTTGATAGTTTGCTGACATCCCTGCATCTGCCACCTATGGAGACATATCCCAAACACCATATCCCAACTGATCTATCTATAGACATGCTTACTAGCAATCAACCTGTGCTCCCCACATCGACCTCTCAGCCTGTACTCAGGTATATAGTGCTGTACCCTATGACATATCCTGCATCTAGCCAAACTGGCATAGCACTCTCCCACAAAAAAATCTCTTAATCACCAATGGTGATCAGCCTATCATCCATTGAGGTGAGAACATATAGGGAAACTCATCATTGTCCTCTTGCCACATCTCACACTATAGATATGGCCTCCATACCACCTGATCAATATCATCAATCGTACATCTCCAAAAATCAACCTTACCCGGATGATGTTGGACAACCATGTCATCATACAGAAATGCATAAGGGTAACCATGAGGCTACACTTGCACTAAGACTAGCCTAGTAATAGGGATATGCTCCCATGACCATAACTATAACAAAACTACACCTATAGAAATAGTTGCACTACGCCGATATACAATCTCATGCAAATCATGATATAACTGTGCCAATACACAAGAACCCCAATCTAATCTCCGTGTAGGAGCAATTAGGTCCTCTATAATCTAGCCCCATCTGACTGCAAAACCATGAACTCTCCTATCTGGCAATAATTATCCCCCTATCACAGCTTTGAATAATCTGGTAGGGTGGGAAATGAGGCAAACTGTGCCCAAGTAATGCAATCATCTGCAATGGTGTTATCTCCAAACACTTGTCTACATACACTACTATCATATACTAAATCATAATACACGCACTCTCCATGATTCGTGATCCTCAATAATCTATATACATCCTCTACCATAATAGTCATCTCACCTAGAGGTAAATTAAAGGTATTATGGTCCAAGTGCCATCGCTCTGCCATAGCTATCAACAAACCTCAGTTAAACTAAAACTGAGGAAGATCTAAGAGGAAACTAAGTCCACAAGTCTCAATAGTACGCCGCTTAGGAGGCATAAGCTCATCTTCCAAATCAAAAATCCATAATGCTACACCTCGTACCCGCAACTTGCAGAAATGCTCCTACATTTTGAAACAAAGTGCATCATGTTAGTTTTTATCTTGATGAACCATTCTAAGTAAATCAAAAGACATTAAATCTACCTTTTCTCTAACTTGAGCATATCAACTTATTACTCCTAACCTCTATATCGTGAGACACAAGGACAATTTGTAATCATTTTTAATCATATTTTATTGACCTATCACACATTCATCATTATGAATTTTCTAACATCCTAAACACTACGTGACATTCTAGATGAACATTTTCTATATTGGGACGTAATTGAGTCATTTGGATGATCAATCCAACTAAGTTCATCTATTTTTCTATAATCCACTTTCAACTTTATGGTAGGCAGCACTTAACGGAGTGTACATGGATTTTTAAGCTAAGTAGCTTTTTAATCTTTAAAAGTGACTCTTTCCCATGTGGAGGTGGCGCTTTACCAAATAGGTGTCTTTTTGTAGGCCCACGTCACTTTTCAAACATTATATGCAGCTTTTAAAACATGGTGTTTTCAGGCGGCGTATTTCATATTTTGGGTGGCAATTCTGACCTAGCTCCTATGCGGTTAAGGATTGCACGTACATGGATTTTCATAGCGCAGACATGGCTTTTTACTACCCTATGCGGCATTTTACCTATCCTACTTGACATTTTTCTAATCATTTTCTAAAAAGCAATAAAAACATGCATTAAATGCAATTTTCAAAGCAATAAATGCACCAAGAGGGTTTGAACCAGTCACTAGAGGCCCATAGTCAGGAGGTCTCTGATATCAGTGCACTCGCTCAAACCTATGCTCTCATATGGGGACCACCATTGCTATCAGTCATCAGAGGCTCAAAGCAAAATCTCAATAGTGAAAACTGAAAATGAATAGTAATTTTGGGTTTTTCAACCTATTTAAGCTATTTTAACCTATTTTATGAGATTTTTGACCAAGTCAAACCTAATCTGCATATTCTACACACTGGGGCATTTGTTCAACATCTTGCAAACATCATTGTTTATCAAAAATGCAATCATCGTGGATCTATCCTATCAACTTTGTTCATCAACAACTTTCACCTATGATCAATATGATTTCATTTCTGAGGGGGCATCATCATATCATCCAACTGGGATTCTGTAGCATATCTTGTATCAAATTTGGGGCATTAAAATTTCAAACTTTATCAATCAGAGTATCAATCAAAGTTTCATATCATGGTTTCATATCAGAGTTTTCATATCAGGGTTTCTTATTGGATTTTCATATCAGGGTTTCATGTCAGGTTTCATAATGGATTTTCATATTAGGGTTTCATATCAGATTTTCATATCAGTTCATCAGCATCGAATCAACGATCAGCACAATCAAGCTTTCTTTGAATCAATGCGCTCCACACATCAATTCAAAGAGGGGCATTTGTAGACACCTAAAATTTACCAGGTGTATCTCAAGCTTTCCAAACTATAAATCTCAGCCAAATGCCTTAAAATCGCATATCAATGCAAAAAAAATGGATCAAATCAAATGGACATTTATCAAATCAAATGGACAAAATTCAAATCAAATTAAAAGATCAAATAATCATGAAATCAAATAATTAAATTCTAGCCTAAAGGGATTAATCAAATTATGCATTTGATTTTTCAATTATATAGTTCAAATCAAAAAGATCAAATCCAACCCAATCACCCTTCCATGGCTAATTTAATTAAATGATGGAGTTATTTAATTCCTAATATCTTTGAGACAACCAACCAACTTT
>MU227558.1:2858277-2877282 GCA_018584345.1 Thuja plicata | reverse complement strand
GAGACAACCAACCAACTTTCCCTCCATTTGAAAACACCTCAAATCTTTTGACTTAACCAAAATTTGATCATGATTAACTCACTCTACCCCCTACCCTTGGGAAAATGCTATAAATACAAGCCATTTCATTTGTGTTTGGGATCAAAAAATTTTAAGACCAAAATCATCCTTATTATAGGCACATTGAGAGCATATGAGGAGCATTCGAGAGCTTTTGAGAGATTTCAGCATTTGCATAGCATTTTAGCATATCATGTTTAGGAGAATTTGTTATTTTCTCACATGATCTTGGAGCATTTTTGAGCATTTTGAGCATTCTAGCTAGATTGGAGCGTTTAATTTTCATACATATCTCATTCTAGGATTGTCCTTGAGAGAGATTAAGCCTGAGAGCTCTCTTAACAAAGCTTGGATAGAGAACCATGAGATGATATAGATCTTAGCTTCAATTCTTAGATGAACTCATTTTATCTTTCCATAGAATTGTTTGCTCTTAATCTTAATTTCATGAAGGTGTATTTTCTTACATATAGATACTAACTTCATCAGCTAAATCAAAATAAAATTGTGGTTGGCACTCTTGGTATTATCTCCCTCTACTACTTACATCTTCAACATGTTCATTGTATCTAGAAGACCATGGATAAGGTTTTCTTATAGTAAACATATTTACAGTGGGGCCTTCTTGATCTAAACATGTCTTTTCACTGCCACCATTTGTTTGTTTAGCTAACGCCAATGCTAGAAAACACTGAAAAGAAGAATGAGGCATATTAAAATCAGCACACCAAATGGGTATTCTCCACATTTTTTGCACTATTTATTTTTAAAGGATTAGGGGTTTCCTTGGACTCCTAGTTATCATGGTTTGCAGGGATAGGCTTTCCATCTTTCCAGTTTGTGTTATATGGCATGTCCCTCAAATTTGGTTGTCTATCATACCTTTGGTAATGATATTTGTTATCATGAAAAACTTTATCATTTTTTCCATCTTTCTAGTAAGATATTTTACTGCACTCATCAATTTATCCACCCTATCATCCTTCTTAACATGTTTTCTTAGCTATCCTCTTGTCTCCTTCCACAATTTACCATCCTCTCTCTCTTCCCCATTTTCCCAAAAGCTTGTATATTACTCTCAATACCAATGGTTATCTTATAAGCATCCCTCAGAGTACATGGGTTCTTATCTCTAAGAATGTAAGACATATTACCATCAACAACATTGAAGTATTTCATTAAACACACTTGCTCATCCAATCACAACACCTGAAATAACTTGTTCATGGCCTTTTGAAATCTGTTATTGAAATTAGCCATGCTTTTATTAGGAAATTTCTTAATATTATTAAATTCATTTAACAAGTACCCTAAATTAAAATGTTCATGGAACTGTTTCCTAAAACATCTGACAAATTCATGCCAAGATGTTATGCTAAGCTCATGTAAATTTCTAAATTAGTCCCTAGCATCTTTAATCATAGATTGGACAAAAAGCTTCATTATGACATCTTCATGCTCAATCTCAAAATCAGTAACCTTATCAATGAAATCTTTTAAGTTTTATTCACAAGTTATGACATTATTACCAATGAACTTGGTGATTTGGTCTCTTACCTCAATTAGGATCATATTTGGATGACCAGGTATGCCATCAAAAAATAGAGGATGGTATCTACCTAAGTGAATAGGTCTTCTCCAAAAATTTCCAAGGGTATTAGTCCCACTTGTTCCTACTACACCTCCAACATTTTGGGTAGGTTTAGGGGCACCTTGCTTAGAACCAAAAACTTGAGCACATGGCCTTGAACCACCTAGTGGGTTTTGTGATAGTGTCCCTATGAAAAGTGGCATAGATCTACTAGTAGTAGTATTTTTAGTAGCATGTACGAAAGTAATTTTCCTTTTCATTTCAGTTGCACCAGCTTCTAACTCTAGTTTTTCCAACTACTTAGCTAATTATTCATTAGATTTTCTAGCTTGTTCTAGTTCCATGTCCACTTAATACATACTAGAAGGGATATTTTTTCCTTTCTTAGGGTCATTTATACTTACTCCCACTATTTTTTTCTTACCCTTATCAAATGCATCCTTGTTATTCTTCTTGAGCACTACATTTTTCCTAATCTCATATGGATGCAACTGCCTCAAAACAAGTCCCTCTCCTTCAAATTCATCTTTCTCAGAATTTGATTCTTTATTCACAACTTGTTGCCTCAGGGCTCTAATATCACCAAACAAATCTTAATCCAAACCTCATTTAAAATTTTGGCCTTAAGCTCATTATTCTTTGTCTATTTCAAGAGTTCTTCTCTTTCAACTAACAACTCATAAATCTCCCACTCACACTTTTTTATTGCATTGTTTGTTCTTAACAACTTCTCACATTCTTTTTTTTCTCAAATCTATCGCTTCATCACGTAGTTTGTTAGAGTCATAAGATGCAGTTTCTGTTAGAATTCAAAGAATTCATAAGCCAAGATCATCTCCATGCAAAATAACCTGTTACAAAAGAAAATCTTGAGGACAAAAATGTTTTGAAAGACAAAATATTCATTCAAAGAGGGAATACAAAATACAAAGAAATCAAACCTAATAAAGTTGATTAAACCCCTAAAAGGGAAAAATGTAGGTTGCATAATAATAATAATACTAATACTAATAATAATAATAATAATAATAATAATAATAATAATAATAATAATAATAATAATAATAAAAGAATTAATTATTACATGTCTAAAGTTTAGCTAAAGTGAAATAGAGATAATAAGTGACATAATAATTAAATCAATATAATTTAATTATTAAGTAGAATCACTTTATTAATCTAACACCCCCCCATTAAAATAAAATTAGGGAGAAGATAAAACCTAGAAAAAACTACTAAAAGAAGGATAATGGGTCCCGACAACAAGGCCTTCTCAGGTACCTAGGTACAAAATTCTCTTCAAAGAGGAGAAAATGAGAAAAATGTTAGAAACACTAAGAGGAGGGGGTGAATCAGTTTTTCTCTGTTGATTATAATTCAAAAACTTTAAAATTGAATCAAATAATAGAAAATGATGCACAACACATAACACAAGATATGATTATGGAAAAACCTTGATCAGAGGAAAACCCCACTGGGAATTAGTACCCACAAATGATTGTACTAGTATAATGAACCTATTAAAGTTCCTTTGCCCTATTAGGAGCAGTCTTTACAATTCAATTACAATGACCCTGTTAGGAGTCTTTACAAAATCCGTGTTAGAGGTGGTTGGATCACTGCCAGAGCTCACTGGTCAATAAGATGAAGGCTACAACCTTCTGATAATTGATATACACTATATAAAAAATGAACTGCTATAATGACACTGTTGTCTAATTAGTTCCATTTATGCACTGATTCTTTCATAACTGGTAGACTTCTACTTCATACTGGTTTGATCATATTGATCTTCTTAATATCTTTTCTATTTATTTTTCATCGACACCCTCAAATACAAAATACATATTAAGTATATTTACATACTCAATAGATGCGACCAAAAACAAGACCTTAGTCAGCCCAAAAACAACATACACAACACTTCCAAAGAAATTGGATTAATCATGTTAACATGAGTGTTCAAGACATAATTACAAAATTTTTACAATAGGTGCATAACCTTTATAAGACAAAATATTATATGCTAATCCAAAATCTGAGGTTGGCTCCATACTCTATTTTCTGAACTGCTAGTATCACTTAATCTTCATGTAACTTCTTTGTACTATCATTTTGTACCATGCGTGTGTAGGGTAAAAAAAAAATATATAGAGCTTATGTATGAATGCACATATCCTGACTCAATCTTACACACGTGTGTTGGTGCTATGATCAACTGCATATCTCTATTATGTTCTATCTTCTGTACTTAGCCAATTTTATCATTCAAGTTTACTTGACAAAACTTCATATGACTTTTTTTCCATAATGACAACAAAAAATAAATCATATACACCTTGAGTGTCAAATTTACAACAATCACCCCTTTGTCATTAATGACATCAAAGGAATGAGGCCAATTTTCTTAAAATTTGACTTAACAACAAAAAGATTTACATCATAACTTTGGCTATATAACATACTCCTTAAATACATACATTACTCCCCCTTTGACATTAATGAAAAAGGTGTCAAAATTGTAAGTCTCTAGGTACTTACTCCAAGTACGCATCTGGATAAGCAATCTAAAGATTCATGATCGCTTGCTGCCAAAATACCTTCAGTGCACCAACTGTCTAAAGATGGGCGCATAGTGCATATCTCAGTTGGGTCTACCGGACCCTTATCTTGCTGATATCTATCTTAACTTTTTCAATCTTGTCTATCTAACCTTGATAGATATCGTTGCAGATATTAATGTCTTGGGATGATGTTTCTACAAATTGCCTTATGTTATCAACCAAAATATGTGTCTCCTCAATCTTCTTGATGTGCTCAGAGGTGATTTTGCCTATGTGCAAGCAATTTGCTATTACTTTCCTGCCTTTTAATGCCAACTCTTTCTGAATTGTCTGACCAATTTTCAATGAATTGAAATCTAAAGAGAAGTTCTTTACCAATTCATTCAATCTTTCCTTTTTGTACTATTCTTCTGTAGTTATAGTACCTGAGTCTACTAAACTTGTGAAGTGTGCCTTGAAGCTTGTTAAGAGGCTATCTACATTATCAAATGACTGAATTTTAGCCACTTTCTTATCTACTAGCACTAAGTCATTCAAAATGTTCATTGACTCTGGAAAGAGAGGGCTCCTCATAACTTGTTTCTTTTTAGATTTCTCCATGGCTAAGACACTGATCTTGATCAAATCTTCTTCTCCCCATGCATCTAGGCTTATTGATTTAGGGGTTAAACTTGACAACAATGAAGTTGATGGTTTAATAGATGGAGTGAATATAGAATTTTCACTAGTATCCATACATTCAATTTTCACTGGGATCTCTATAATAGGTGGTTCATTGGATTGATTGTCTTCTTCATTATTCAAATCTATTGAATCTTTAGGAGGAGCTTTATCAGTGTATACTTTCTCTTTCTCTTCAGTGCTGACAAATGCTTTTTCAAAATTGTCCATGACATTATCTGAAGCTGTCATGGATATCTTAACATCATTGATCACCATGGTTTCTTCTGAATCTTTGGTTGTATTAGAAGGAGATGAAACTTTAGGTGCTAAATCCTGTGGACCTGTCATAGGCACATTTAGAATCACTGGTTCTTTATCCTGTTTGGGAGGGACTAGATTCACTTCAGCTGTAGGCGCTATTGATGGATATATTTGTCTATCCAAAAATACTCACTCAAATGCTTTTTGAGTCTCTTCACCAACCAGTTCATATTCTGTGTTCATGATATGAAGAGTTCTTGTTTTGGTTCTACGATGAGGTTTTACCAAATCTAACATTATTGCCTTCTCATCATGTGAGAAAACATGGAGAATATTGTCTAATGTTTCTTTTCTTATCCTCATATCCTCTTCAATTGTTTTCCTTTTCAATAGATCAAGTATGTTCCATAATTTGTCTGGTATGAATGTCTTGAGTTCTAATACTGACCTTTTAAACTTAATCATATGAGAGATAATCATAGAATGAATTTGTGATTTATCCATCTCTTGGTACTTGTCATAGACATTTTTAATAGAGTCTAGTCTTCCTTCATTAACAATTCTCTTCGTTAAGATTGTCAGACTAGGTCTAAATCTTACCTCAGGAGGGGCTTGAGTGTTCATTACCTTTCTCCTTATTGTCCTTGAGGATGGGTGACTTGTGGGAACTTTCTTCTTCCTTCTAGTCATCTTTCTTGGCATGGAGGGTGGAGAGGATTCCAAGTCAATAGTAGTTGACGGCGTAGATGCACCCTCATCAGATTTCTTCTTCTTCTTCTTCTTCTTCTTCTTCTTCTTCTTCTTCTTCTTCTTCTTCTTCTTCTTCTTCTTCTTCTTCTTCTTCTTCTTCTTCTTCTTCTTCTTCTTCTTCTTCTTGGGAATATCATCTAATTTCATTTCTGTAGGAGTTTGCTTAAGTTATTTTGCAATCTTAGCTTCCCTAGCTTTATCTAGGTATTCTTGTGTAACCCCATGAACTTTGAGGATATTGGATGTAATCCTTGATGCCTTCCTTCTGTTATTTGCACTATATAAGACATAATCAACTTGATTTTTCTTCTCTTTATATGTGCCCCATCTTGGCTCATTTGGATCTTTTCTTGCAGACAAAAGAACTTGTGCATATCCTTCCAACACATGTTCTTCAACTTCACAAGAAATTGGGTGAATCCATTTTGTTCTTGGTTCTACTGCTTCCATGCATGTGCAGTCAGTTTCCACCATGAAACATATGGTGTCTTTGTACTTATCAACTATCTTCTCTGGTATTCTAAACCTTTTTGCATCTTGATCCTGAATGTTTTGATCTCCATGTCCATAGAATAATTTACACTACTTTCTGATGTAGCTTTTAGTGAAATTTTGGACATAGTAGGTTTACTCCTATCTAGGTAAAGATTAGAGACTTTACCAACAATGTGGAAGTATAGGTAGATAATTAAAGAGCCAAATCTGAATATTTTTCTCTTGTCATGCTTGATAGCCCTAATGTTCTCAATCAGTTGTGCACGCAATATCTCATAGAGATTATACTAAGTGTTATATTTCACCATCCTTATTACTGCCAGAACAGTAGCTGTGGACACACTATTCAGCCTACTTGCATACTAAAACTTGTAACCAAGTATCATTGTGAGAAGTTTGATGTCATCTTCCCCAATGGGATCAACAATCATCCCACACCTATCACTTCTAGATAAGCATGCTTGTTCAACCTATTTCTTTACATCTTTACCAGTGGTAAGAACTGGTCCAACTTTTGGGAGTCTGGTCATTTCATAAATAAGATCAGTAGTTATGCGGATAAGAACTTCACCAATCCAATATAGATCATCATGTATTCTACTAAGTAGGATTTTAACCCATTCTAGTTCATAGAACTCATGCACATTTGAGTAGTCAAAGATAGGTTTATCAGTGAGATGCGCATATTCATCCTTTAATGAATAATTTGGTTTCATCATTATTGCTATAAGAGTTCCTATGTTGTTATCCCCAACAGTTTCATTCTTGTAATAGATGTATGTACAAATGTCTTCTACATGCATGACTCCTAGTGGAGTCTTGGAGAATACCCCTTCCACATCATCTAGTAAAGACTTGAATGGATGCTTCTTAAACACATATCTCTTCTTCTTAGAGATGTCAAATACTATAGGAGTAGCCATAACTTACTTGTTACTTGCTTAAGTAGGGTTTCCAGATATTTTGAAATGATGCATCCGCTAGGGTTCCATTTCAAATTCAATTCACCTTGCTAACCAACCAATGGTTAATTATTGATGTTTTGATGCTAAAATCACCTGTGCTCTTTGAATGCTTAATCTCTAATGCAAAGTGAGGATTTAAAGATCTTTTCCTGACTTATATAGAAGATTATTGCATTTAATGCTCATTGTCGTAAATCGGTTTACATAGAGAATTTCAATCTCTACTTCTGTCCAAGTTCAAACTATGCCTATATGGATACTTCCTCATTTCATCACCAAATACATGATTCCATAGTCACATACTTAGAGGTGATTATACCAGCCATGTAGGGGTTCAGAGATAGAATAGCTCCCCCTAAGACCATGAGGATCATCTAACTAAAAGTAGAAGGTGCATCAACAATGGATACATCTACTACCTTTTTATCATTATTATCTTTCTTTACTTCAACCCATATTTTACCTGAATCTTCTATAGCTTTTACAAACTTAACTTCACCATATTCTTCAAATAATGATTCTTTAGGCTTCTCTTGTTTTTGAGATCTAGATCTACAGAACCTTGAGATGTGTCTAGATTTGCCACATGAGTGACAAATGATTAGAGGTCTATTGATATTGTTTATCATCTTGCACTGTTTGGCTGTGTGTCCATTATAATTACATATCTGATATGTAATGTTCTGATAGTTTCTCAAAGGTTGATTTCTTTTATTATGTTGATTTAGATTTCTTTGATTCTACTATGACTAATTTCTTTGACATGTTCTGCAAAGAATAGCCCTGTGACCAAATTTATTACAAGAGTAACAATGCCCATTGAAAGGTCTTACCTTTTTAAAATTGATTGTCAAGTGTCTGTTGGTTATATTCCTTGTTTTGAAAGTTTACACTAAAAATTCTTGAGGTCTGTTATTTTCCTATGCCTAGAAGGTAAAGATCTATGCTTGAAATCATTTACATGTCTTTGCAATTCATGTTTTTGTCTAGAACCTAGTTCAAAGTGTCAAAAACCTTAAGCAAAAGGTTAATTTTGTCCAGAAATGCAAAAAAACCCTAAATACTTAGTCCAAGTTCTATTTTTGTGTTACCTTTTTCATATTTTAGGTCAGAGCTTATTTGCATGTTCTTATTACCTTGTCACTAATTCTCATTATAAAAATAGAATATTCTTTATGGTCTTGAGACTTATTAGAAATCTTTGGTCACGTTGTCTCTTAATGAAACATAATATGCCAAAATGGATATGAGACTTAATGCAGACCATTCATCTCAGAAAAGATCTAATGACAGTTGCTTTATCTCTTGAAAGAAGCAGGGTTGGTTATTTCATTTGGTGACTTTGAGTTTACTTAGTCACATTGTCTCTTAATAAACCTGTGATTATAAGTTAACTTCATTAGTTAAGACAAACAATAAAGTTGGGAAGTCTCATGATTATAACTATGGCTCAGAAATTATTAAGAAACGTTGAGAAACAACGGTCACCAGGTCTCTATATAATCTTGTGGTTTTTCTATGAGTTTGAGTAAAGGTGTTGTCACGTAGTCTCATGAGAAATGGTGAGATAAGTTGAACTTTAAGAGACAATACGACAACCATCTGATAAAGAAAAATCTAATGGTGGTCACGAGGTCACTTGATAAAGTTGAAAAGTCAGACATAATTAAGTGATTAAGAGACAAAAGGGAAAAGTATGACATGTGTTTGGTTGTCGCAAAGTCTCATGAAGCATTAGGTTTTGTATTAAGGATTAAGAGACTTCACGACAACCATTGGATACAAAGGAAAAGGAAATAAATGGTGGTCGCATTGTCTGTAGATGTGGATTAATGAGAAAATTTAAACATGTTATTTAAAGACTAATGTGTTTAGTCATGGGGTCACTTGATCAAACAAAGGTTAATAAAATTATCCAGCCACATAGGTAAATAATAGTTGCTGAGTCTCTTGATATAATATAACCAAAGGTAAAAGACAAGTTAAGAAAAATGCTTTGTCGCGAGGTCTCTATAAAATGAAAGGTTAAGTTAATATATCATGAGACATAATGACAACCATGGATCAAAGAGTTAATCTGATGGTAGTCACTGAGTCTCCTAAAGGAACTATAGTTAGTAAAAAAATTAAGCGACAAGGAGATTATTTAGTTTCCTAGTCGTTAGAAATGAATCAGAGTTAAAATAGACTTTTCAGCAATGCCATTATGAATAAGTTGTTAACAAATCAGATTTTAAGGATTTTGAAAGATGGAAAAATAGTCGTAGTATGAGTTAATGCAGCCAATCAGATGTGATTTTAATTATATTTTGAATTTTATAAGGCTTTTTATGCAAAATCACTCGTCAAGAATTGATTGTCTGACAGTATGAATGACATGGATAATGCTAGAAATTTATGTCGCAGTATGTGAAGCTCATAATGAAGTAATGGAATTACCAGCCAAAAGTGACAATCCACATTCAATTGGAAATTATAAGTATACTCATCCATTATCTTTTCATTTTACCAAGCTTTTATTTCTCAAAGTAAAGAATTTACAGAGTTTTTAGTCTTCTTGACAGAATTTGAGATTTCTAGTAGCAAGTTATTCTGGGGGTGATTGTTTGATTTGAAATTCAGTAAAGATTGCAGTTGATAGTGTTCCAAAGTTCAAAATTAAATAATTTCAACATAATTTATACTTGTGGTGAGGGTTTGATAGTATTTGTTTCAATATCAGTATTTAGGGTTATGATCAGAATAGAACAAGAGTATGAGTTAGGTCCAGAGTATGGTGTCTACCAGTGGGAGAAACTAAGATGTTGAGGATGATTCAAAAGGAAAGATAAACTTTTCAAATGAATTCCTCACTCTACTTGCTGGTTCTAGCCAAAATCAAAATGTTAGTGAAGATGTTTTGATTGATGATATTCATTTGTTAGAGATGCTAAAACATTAGGGTCATCGGGATATTCACTTTTTAATTACTTTTATAACAATAGTGACGAGCCCATGCCTGTCTCAAATCCTTCGACCTATGGTTTGGCCAGATTATTAGTTCTTGATGTCTTTGTTGATGTAGACATCATATTAGAACTAGCCAGTAGATATGAACCTTTGATAAAAACCATTAAGAGGGATGATGGAAAGCCTCTACTCACCCTGGATAGGAATACCATTACGAAAGACTTTAATGTGTATCACCCAATGACTACTGAGATAAATTTGAAGAGTTTGGAAAAAAGATATACCATGGAGTCTGGTATTGTTGCTAAATTGATTAGGGAGAATCATGTCCCTATGAAAATGAAGGCCTATATAACCCCTATGGTAGGAAAAACCCCATACTTCTTTAAGTATCTAAAATTTTACATTAAATACATCGCATATGCACTATGTAGAGTGCTTGGAAAAGATCCTGGAGCAGAAATAATTACTTCTGACATTTTAATGATGGTGTTAGATATTCAAAATCTTCACACCACTTCAAATTATGATTATATTCAATATATTATTGATCAAATGCACCAGGGGTTTATTGACATACAAGCTAAGAAGGATCATCCAAAATTCATTCATTATTCAATACTTATGCATATGATTCTTTATTACAACTTCCTAGTTTTGGACTACCAATCACTACAACCGTAGAGATTTCACCATAGTCAGCCCAACCCTATTCAATTTTGGATCACAATGTGGAATTACACATCTAGAAAATAGGAGTTTTGTGATTTGGAGAATTGGATAATATATCCATTGCTTAAATTCTTAGGAGTCGATAAGCCTAGATTACCCATTAGGGTAATTCAATTATTGAGGCCCTATCAGTATTTGGACAAATGTCTAGGAGATCATAATTGGGGTGATTTCTACTATGAGAAGAAATTTACCCTCATAAGGGTTTATGGTTGCCCTTGTCCTCCACATATTTCTCTATTTCATGTACCACCTAGGATAGCTACCATGGAGTTCATTTGACAGCTCATTTTAACAGATAAAGAGCACCTTGATCTACAAAGAAAGGGTACTTTATCCCATAGACATTTTAGGGTTTACAATTTTCTAATTATAAAAGGGGCCCTCGATCAGGTGAATGCCTATTTGAATCACTACACAATGAATGTAGCCCTACATAGACATATTGACACAGAGGGGTTCATCTTGAGTGCGAGGAAATTGCTTACACCCACCATCCCTTACACAAAGATACATGAGGAATGTATGGAAGAGGATCTAATTAGAAATATCCTAGAAGGTGAAGAGGTGAATAAAAGAGAAACTAAATTTAATGAGCTCATGGATTTGGAGAGACAGGTGAGGAGAAAAGGAATAAATTTTGGAGGATTTTATCCTAACATTCCTTATATCAAAAGGATAGATGAAATGATTGACAATCACACAATCTTATGTAATCAGATAGAGGATGCATTAATGGGGCCGGAGAAAGGTCACAAAGATCATAAAAAATCTGAATATGATGATGACAGTGACCAAGGTTACCCTTCACCTTTTTCTAATCCATAATATCAGGCAATTGCATATGGTCAGCCAGAGGAGGGGAAAATATTATTGACCTAACAGAGGTCCTAGAAAATGAGGGAACAGATAAGCCCCCACTTAAAAAATAGAAGATGGAAGTAGGGGAGCCTTCTAAGAAAAGGAGAATTGATAAAATTGGGGCCCTAATAACTAGGAATGGGCCCTATGATTATCAGCTAAGAAAGAAAATCAAGGAAGGGAAGAAATTACAGTAAGATGTTGAGTAAGAGGAAGAATTACCCCTCATGTCATGTATTGATGAAAGGATGTTGCATCAAGAGGAGTTCCTTAAAGATGACAACTTCATAAAAACTAGGGAATTCAAAGATTTCGTTATTTGGAATAAGTAGCAGTAAGTTGGGAAGTAGTTGCAACTGGCAGGTGGTGATCTAGTAACTAAAGAGGCCTTACAACCATTGTAGGTATATGATCCTGAATCTAAAGAAATAACACCAGAGCAGGCTAGAGAACTAGTTAAAGCCAGTGGTATGTTTCTTGTGGAAGGCTAGGACTTGTCCTCGACCTTTATCATAGATCAAATTAGAAGACAACCTGACATCAAATTATCATCAGAGACTTAGGTTTGAAATATGATGAGAGGGTTTGGCTATAATCCCGAATCCCAAGGACTTGTAATGTGGAGCCTATCTCGTAAGGATCAAAATCCATCTAGTTTTAATATTTAGGAGAAGGAGGGGAAAAAAATTATTTGGACACTTGACAACATACGATACTTGGAGATAGTCCAAGTAATGACTCATTTTTCTGACTTGAATGAGGCAAAAACAACTCATCTATCAGACAAATTACATAAGCTCACTAGTGACACTAGTGATATTATCAAAGATAGAGAATTAGCCCTAATAAAAATCAAGGAAAAGGATAATCTTATAGATGAGCTTACCAAACAACTAATGGAAATAATAGAGCCTATCCTTGTTGAGCCCAAGGAGGTTATAGATGCTGAAATCCAAACTGAAGATACAGGGGATACATTCGTTGAAGAAGAGCAGGGGGTCATCGAGCATAATGGTGTAATGTTGGGAGCATTGGTATCAATTTTGCAGCACAGATTTAATACTATTAAGGAGAAGATAGATCAGTATATGGAGCATATGGTAGTTTTCTAGGCCTGCAGATAGAAGTGGCAAGTTTTTTGACAATTTTGAACGCCTACTATGCAACTTGGTCTGGGAAGACATAAGTTTTTGAGAGATTAGCATCAGTTTATCCACTAAGATCAGATTTTCCTGAGATAGTAACTTTGGTAGGGACCAAGATAGAGAAAATTGGGGCTACCTTATCCTTTTTCAAGGGTAAATCCAATGAAATTGAGGCCAAATTAAAGATGTTTGGGTTGGGTTATAATAGGTTTGTTCCCCCAATTAGAACAAAGAATGATCAAATTAAACCATTAAGGTTATGGTTATCAAATTTTGATAATATACTCCCAAATAAAGACATTTATGTATAAATAAGGGAGAATTGGATGTGGAAAGGTTCAATGGACTTTTGGATGGGGCATTTAAAGTAGAATCATAGTGCAGTGAATTCATATTTAATTTTTAGAGTGTAACAAATGCTAGATAGGAGAGGGAAAAGACTCAGTTGGAGAATATTTAGAATTTTGAATGGCCAAAAAAGGAGGATGTGACTGCGTGGGACCTAACAAAGCCTAATAAGAAGAAGATAGTGACAGTAGATTTGGATATCATTGATGAAGAATAAAGGAATGTCAGAACACCTTGTACAGATTTCTTGGAAGACAAGCACATTAGTCATCACCAAAGTCAAATTAGGGACTATCCTCAACATACACAACCAAAGATGTCAAATATCATATGAAGACAAAGGAGCAAATAAGATTTCATTCTCTATTTTGTCTTTCCATCACTTGGTTTCTCTTGTATTTTGTCTTATTTGTATGTAGGGTTAGGTATCTAAAACCATCCAAAGCTTGTTGAATTCTTTCCTAAAAGGATTCCAAGATGGTTTAGATATATAGATGGATCAATTTTGTAAAAAAAGAGAGAGATGAAATATAATTACAATCCAGATGACAAAATTTTGTCTGAGTTTTTGAGCTTTTAGTCTCTGTATGTACTGAAATAGGAATACATAAATAAAATAGAGTGCAATTCTTATTCCATATTATTTTTGTCTCTTTACTTGTTGTGTATGCTCTTTTAATGTTTAATCTATAAGGAATTTTTAAGCATATTAGTTACAAGGTATCTATCTAATTGCTTGCAAGTTTCTTTCAAGGGAAGAACTAAGTTTTGTAAGTAGTTTCAGGGAGCATAACAATATTTGAGGATTTGATAGAGTGGTGTGGAAGTGACATGGTAATTTGTAAGGCATTTTACTTGAGTTGCAGATAGGTTGTAAGGCAATCTAAAGTATCTTTATTTACTTTTCTATGGATTTGCATCTTGACACTGTAGCTCAAGGATAGGCACTGGTCTAGAATTTGTTAAGTAGTCTATCATCATCCAAATATTCAAAATACTTAAATCATTCATACATAAATCAGAATGCTCAAGGTTTTAAGTAATTGTATCAAGGTATACAATTCATTTTATTAATCCCTTTGAGAGAGGATTAAATTAGATTACCCTTCCTAGGTTCTAAGAACTAAAAAAGAAGAAGGATGAACATCCTTAAAGCACTATTGTTTGTGGTTATCATTTCAATAGTTTTCATGGTTAAGCTCTGTATCAAGTTGTCTTCAATTTTATGCATAGTAATTTAAGGGATAATACAATAAAAAATCAGCAAATCAATATCCACATTTACTAATACTATGAGACAACAATTTTACATAGGTAATACCTGCCTGGGTGTTGTGGAACCTAAAAAGAAGGAGGTGGTAATAAGTTTCACCAAGTATTATCATAAATCCTCATCAATTAGTGTTTTCTCTTTCTTGGATCATTAGTTTCAAATATTGGGAGTCATAGAGTTAATCAAATATTCAAGTACCTTATGAAGGTTCACCAAGAAAAAACCCTAACAAATTAGCGACTTGGCTGGGGAAAATGAGATCATAAATCATATTTAAGACTTATCCCAAAAGTTTGGTTGCAGACAATAAGTATTCATCTATCCCAAACAATTTTTGGGTGGTGACTCTAAAGATAAATCTCTGGGATCAGTAAAAATTAGTAAATATCTTTCAAAATGAATACTAGGTCAAAAGCTTAAAGGAATCCTGAAGTTGTATTAGATGGTGGTTTTGCATCAACTTCAAGGAAGAAAATGTCTTCGAGAAAAAAGATAAACCAAGTCAATATAGATGAAGTCTCGCCAAGAAGTTAAAATGATAATACTATGGGGGAGGGTAGCAATCAATTCAACCATGGAGGAGATACTTCAGAATATGAAGAAGCTATAGAGAAAGTATTAGAAACATCTATAGATACTTCCACTTCTAGCGAGAGGGAAGGAAAAAATATAGTTAGTTTAGAATCTGAGGAAGCTCCCTCTAATGAGATTTCTGAAGAAGAGGCACTCATCATGAAACATCTTGCCCTTATTAGATAGATGAAAAGGGAAAAAGAGCTTAAAAAAAAAGGAAAAACATGAAAAGAAAGATGTTGACAAAATTAAAAGAAGATCTTTAAGATATAAAACTACAAGGAATATAGAGAGGTCTCAAAAGGACCAAGAAATACAACTTAATCATACAACTTCTAGTTCATAGAAGGACAAGGACAGAGGTAAAAAAAAGGTGAATGAAAGCGGAAATGAAGAGCCTAAACTTCACAAGGTCCTAATAGAGCAAATGTACAAGTTAGATATTGATCTTGAGAAATTCAAAATTGAAAAGGAGACCATGGAAAAAATGCTAGAAAATGCACAAATGGAAGCTCCAACAATTGAAATGAAGAAGAAAATAGATTTTTTGTAGTCTTCCAAATATTCTTATGCTGGAACAGAGAATACAACAGCCTCTAAAGCAAAAGCCACTACTTTTAAAGAGAATGATGACTTTCAAAGAAAACCATTGCATACTAAGAGGTATAAATAGTTTAAATTCATTGGTATCCCTGGATACCCCAATACATTTCCAAAAGATGTGAGTGATATAGGAGAAAAGCTCCCAAAGTTCATAGGTAATAATGTTATTTATTGTGAAACACACCTAAGAAAAATCATTGATTTTGTTGATGATTTAAATATCACTCATCAAGATGTGTTAATGAAGATTTTTGTTCAATCTCTAGTAGAGGGTGATAGAGAATGGTTTAGATTCCTTTCTAATGATTCTTTAGTTTCCATGGATGAGTTAATTGAATTGTTTAAAGATCGGTATGGTGAAAAAACAAACAAAGGATTCTTGTTGAATGAGTTCAATAACATCAAAAAGAATTACAATAAAGAGGTCATTGAGTTTAATACCATATTTCAAAGAGCAATGCTCAAACTGTTTCAAAAAATAAGGCTAGATGAAGAGGTATGTTTAGCAACTTATTTTAATGCCTTTGATTCTAAAATGGGATATGCTCTTAGGGATAAAAAGCCTATAACTCTTACTGATGCTTATAAGATAGCAGTAAATATTGAAATAAATAGAAGGGTGTCTAGTAAATGGAATAGGAGAGATGATTCAAGGTTTAGAAGGAATAACCTAAAAGAATCAGATTATAAGGAATATAGGGCTCCTCAAAATAATATGCCTTCCTATAACAATAGTTACAATCCATAGAATAGAATGTGAAATCATCCTTATGGAACTTAGTTGAAGGATGGGAAACCTATTGTTTCCCCTAGAAAAGAGAAAACTAATATCAGAACTCCATACCCTCTGCATAAGAATGTTGTCCATTTATGCAATGATGATTTCTGGTGTGAGGCTTGTGAAGCCCCACACAACCCTAATTATTGTATTATTTCCTTGGATTTGAAATTAAATGAAGAATAGGAAAATGATGAAGGTGAACAATGTGATCATAACATGACAAATGCCTACTCATGTTATGATACAGATTCAGACAGTGAAACTAAAAAATCACAATTCATATCATTCACAAAGAAATGTAGAAAATCATCATCAACAAATATTATTAGATAGTGAAGCATAACAAACTAATGACCATATAAGATTTCATGCTCTAAACAATCAAGATCTTCCATTTATTAGGAAAGCTTCAGATGAAGAGAAAGCAAAGATTACTGCAGATTTAGTGAACAAGGCTAGAATTAATTACCATTTAAGAAACAGAGTAGTGGGTGGTACTAGTATTCAGCCATCTGGTGTGTTTATAAAATAAAACAAAATAGACACCAAATATGTACAGAAGAAGGAAGGACCTAGGGAAAATACAAACAAACCTAAGGTCAAAATTATGACAAAAGTCTTAGAACCAAATGTTATACAAGAAGGAAAATCAAAAGAGCAAGAAACAAGTACATCTACTCTTAGGATAGAAAATAAAAAATCTAAAGAACCAACTCTAAATGTATAGATTGAGGAGAATATTTAAAAAAAATCAAAATCCCCAGATGTAAACTATACGCTAGTAGATATGGGTCATTGTTTATCTCAAATGATAGTGAAAGTGTCATTTTTAAAAAATGATGAGAATCAAAGAACATAAAGAAAAGGTTCTATCATTATTAAATAGTGTGCCTATAGTGAAGGTTCAAAATATAGGAAATTTTGATAAGAAACCAATTAGAAAAGGGAAGGAAGTTGAAGTATTAACTTCTAAAATTCCTCAAATTTTCTTAAACACAACTTCTTCCCCTAAAGTTGTTGACCCATTTTTTCTTTCATTGGTCATTAATGGAAGGATGCTAAAAAATTGTATGATTTATTCAGGAGCATCAAGCACTATTATGCCAGTGGAAATTATGAGGTCTATAGGACTACAAGTGGACACTCCTCATGGGAGATGTCAAGCAATGGATTCTAGAGAAGTCCCTATGACTAGTACCATTGAAGCTATGCCTTATAAATTAGCAATATGTCATGATGTGGTTTTGACTATGAATTTTCTTATTGTTGATATACCCCCACACTATGGGATGCTACGATCAAGAAAGTGGAGTCCTCAAATGGGAGGTAGTATACAAAGTGATTTATCATATGCTACTTTCAACATTGCTAGAAATAATGTTAAGGTGTCAAGGGAGGGTAGAAATCCTCACATGATAGAATGGTTTGAAGACACTAACATTAATTGTTGCATTGATGTGGACATGGATAATTTTAGAGTGCAGAGGAATGACTAGTATCATCAGAGTGAAGATATTGATCCTCTAGTCAAAGAGTTGAATGTAAAAAGTGATGGATTGTGGAAAATGTATTTTGATGGAGCTTTCTCAAAAGAAGGGTTAGGAGCTAGTGTGTTATTGGTATCTCCATCAGGTACAACTTTTAAATATTCCTTTTTATTGGCCTTCCAATGTACAAATAATACTGTTGAGAATGAGGCTTTGTCTTTAGGGCTCTAAATTGCCATCAAACATGGAATGAAATCTTTAAAGGTTTATGGTGATTCTAAATTAGTGGTGGCCAAAATTAGATCCAAATATGCAATAAATAATGATAGATTAAAAATCTATAAATATGCTATTTTGGATCAAATTGAAATTTTTGATGCTTTTGACATAAGTTGGATAGAAAGGTCAAAGAATATAATGGCAAATTTCTTAGCAAATGTTGCTCTGAAAACTGACAATCAGACCTTACATGTGGTGTCAATACTGGAAGTCAAGACAAGACCAGTTGTTTCAGATAACATATACAACTGGAAAGTTTTTTTAGGATGACAAGATATTATGAGATTCATTCAATTTCTAGACCATTATGAGAACCTGAGCATAGATTACAGTACTTTGCTAAAAAATAATGATGGTAAATACTATGTTTTAGGAAGTGAGGTTATCCAATTAGGTTCTAATCAGATTCCTAGGGGTCTAGTTGAAATTGAGGCATTTTTTAGTAGTCGACATGATGATTCAACAAAAATAAGCAATGCTAAGATTGAGGACTTGGAAGAAATAAACTTAGGATCAGAAACTAGTCCTCAAGTTGTTTACATTGGAAGAGGTTTAGATTCTCATATAAGAACAAATTTGATTAAATTACTGAGAAAATATAAGCATGTTTTTGCATGGTCATATG
>MU227558.1:2832093-2858227 GCA_018584345.1 Thuja plicata | reverse complement strand
GAGGTTTAGATTCTCATATAAGAACAAATTTGATTAAATTACTGAGAAAATATAAGCATGTTTTTGCATGGTCATATGAGGACTTAAAAGCTTATAGAGAAGACCTTTTCCAACATGAGATCCCACTGAAATTAGGGATAAAACCATTTTAGAAAAAAACAAAGACCTATCAATCCTTTACTGGCTCCTAAGATGTAGCAAGAGTTGATAAAGTTAAAAGATACGGGGATTATTCATCCTATTAGACACTCAACATGGGTTTCAAACCTAGTGCTAGTGAGAAAAAGGAATGGTTATATCAGGCTGTGTGTGGATTTCAAAAATTTATATATTGCTTCATTAAAAGATAATTATTCCTTACCTAATATGGAGGCAATGTTACACAAAGTGACTTGTTGTGAGTTTCTATCAATGATGGATGGTTTCTCAGGGTATAACTAGGTTTTAGTAAAAGAATTAGAACAGTATAAGACTGCATTTACCACTCCTTGGGGAACCTATATTTATATCAGAATGCCATTTGAACTGATAAATGCAGGAGAAACCTTTCAGAGGGCTATGGATGTTTCTTTTAAAGAGTTTATTAACTTATTCATGGTCATATATCAAGATGATCTAATTGCATATTCTAAAAGGAATAAAGATCATTGTGAACATCTAAATTAAAATTTTAATAAAGCTTTAGAATATGGTGTTTCATTGAATCCTAAGAAATGTCATTTTGCAGTACAGGAAGGAAAGTTGTTGGGACACATAGTGTCTAAGGATGGGGTAAGAATAGACCCTAAAAGAATAGAAGCAATCCAAAGGGTCATTGCTCCAAAAAATTTAAAGGGTGTTCAATATTTCTTAGGAAAGATAAATTTTGTCCAAAGATTCATAGCAAACTTTGCAGAAATTGTTAAACCTATTGTAAAGTTGCTAAGAAAGGATGAAAAGTTTAATTGGGATGAAGAAGCTCAAAAGGCATTTGAGAAAATAAAGAGGGCAGTGCAAGAGGCTCCTGTTTTAAAATTTCCTGATTATAGTAAGCCCTTCTCTTTGTTTTCATTTTCATCCTATCTTACAATTGTTGTTGTGTTACTACAAAAGGATGAACAAGGATTTGAGCATCCAATTTCCTTTTATAGTAGATCTCTTCAGGTTGTAGAGTTAAAATATGAGATGATGGAGAAGCAGGAATATGCTTTAGTAAAATCTATAAAATCTTTTAGACCATATTTGGTCTGTGCTAAAATACAAGCATATGTCCCACATTCAATAGTCAAAGATATTCTTACTCAGTCAGAAGTCACTGGTAAGAGGTGTAAGCAGATAAACAAAATACAAGAATTCAATCTTGAAATCCACATTACAAAGTTAGTAAGGAGTCAGGGTCTGGATAAACTCATGACAGAGGATAACTTGGATTTAGTTCAAATAAATGATGTCAAGACACAAAATCAGACAGTCACAAGTATAGAAAGACAACCATTTTATACTAATATTGTGTTTTTCTTGAACAATGCCAAGTGTCCTGATAATATGACAGAAAATCAAAAAAGGAGTCTGAAGTTGCAAACTCATAAATACACCTTAATTCAAGAATACTTATATTGGAAGGATAAAAATGGTGTGCTACTGTTATGTTTGGATAATAATCAAGCTAAAAAAATATTGAATAAAATGCATGCTGGGATATGTGGTGGGCATTTTTTTGCAAAAACTACTGCTCATAAGATTTTAAGGGCAGGGTATTATTGGCCCAGTGTTTTTAAAGATACCTATGCATTTGTCCACAAGTGTGATCTTTGACAAAGGTTTTCAAACAAGTTAAAATTCTCAGGTGCCCTACTGTCAAATCCAGTGAGTGTAGAGGCATCTTTTTCCATGTGGGCTATTGACTTTATTGGAGAATTCTTAGAAAAGTCTAGTGAAGGACATAGTTGGATATTAGTGGCTACTGATTATTTTACCAAATGGATATAAGATATTCCCACTAAAAAAGAAACAAGTAAGATAGTTACAGAGTTTTTATTGGAAAATATTTTAACTAGATTTGGTGTCACAACCAAATTGGTCATGGATAATGCCATGTGTTTTAGATCTAATGAGATCAAAGAATTTTACAATGAATATGGGATTATAATGTCTTATTCATCCCTATATCATCCTCAAGAAAATGGCAAGGCAGAATCCAGTTATAAAAGTATTCTGAAAATTCTAAAGAAAACTTTAGAAAAGAACAAGAGAGCCTGACATACAAAGTTGAGATTAGCTTTGTGGGATGATAGAATAACAGTTAAGAAGGTTACTGCTAGATCACCCTTTGAGCTAGTATATGGTTTGTAGGCTAGGATGACTATAAATAATTTATTACCTATATACAGGTTCATACAAGAGGAAGAATTAGAAATTTCAAATCCAATGAAAGATAGAATATTATAGTTGACTGAGCTTGATGAGATCAAAAGAAAGGGACAAAAAGGAAACATAATTTTGCAAAAAAAAATGAAATATCTATTTGATAAAAGAGCTAGTTGCAAAAAATTTATAACTGGTGACTTAGTGCTCCGATGGAATGTAAGATTACAAGACAAAGGTAAGCATAAAAATTTGAATCTTTGTGGCTGGGGCCTTTTATTATTTCTAAAAGTTTTGGAAAATATTCCTATATTTTAAAAAACATGGGTGATGCAGAATATGAGTTTCCAGTGCATGGGAAATTTATGAAGCCTTTCTTCAATTGAAACAATGAAAGTTAATGCACAAAAGTATGTATCATATTGTATATAGGTGTGTTTTCCCTTCTGTTGTGTGTTCTTTTTAGTAGTAGTTTAGTCAGTGTTGCTAGCATTTTTTGTAAAGGTCTACAACTAGATATTCTGAGGTTCTTTACCATAAACTGTGTTTAGCCATCCTCAAATAGAGCCATTGTTGGTTATATTCCTTGTTTTGAAAGTTTACCCTGAAAATTCTTGAGGTCTCTGATTTTCCTGTGCCCAGAAAGTAAAGATCTATGGTTGAAATAATTTACATGTCTCTGCAATTCATGTTTTTTTCCAGAACCTAGTTCAAAGTTTAAAAACCCTAAGGAAAAGGTTAATTTTTTTTGGAAATTCAGAAAAACCCTAAATGCTCAGTCCAGGTTCTATTTTTGTGTTACCTTTTTCATGTTTTAGGTCAGAGCTTATTTGCATGTGCTTATTACCTTGTTGCTAAGTCTCATTAGAAAAATAGAATATTATTTATGGTCTTGAGACTTAGTAGATATCTTTGGTCACGTTGTCTCTTAATAAAATAGAATATGCCAAAATGGATATGAGACTTAATGTGGACCATTCATCTCATAAAACTTCCAACAATAATCGCTTTGTGTCTTGAAAGAAGCAGGGTTGGTTATTTCATTTGGTGAATTTGATTTAACTCAGTTGCATTATCTCTTAATAAACACATGATTATAAGTTAACTTCATCAATTAAGACAAACAATGTAGTCGAGAAGTCTCATGATTATAACTATGGTTCAAAAATTATTAAGCGACATGGAGAAACAATGGTCGCCAGGTCTCTAGATAAACGTGTGGTTTTGATATGAGTTTGAGTAAAGGTGTTGTCACATAGTCTCATAAGAAATAGTGAGTTAAGTTGAACTTTAAGAGACAGGATGACAACCATCTGATGAAGAAACATCTAATGGTGGTCGCGAGGTTGCTTGATAATGTTGAAAAGTCACACATAATCAAGCAATTAAGAGACAAAAGGGAAAAGTATGATATGTGTCTAGTTCTCACAAAGTCTCATGAAACATTAGGTTTAGTATTAAGGATTATGAGACTTTGCAAAAACCATTGGATACAAAGGAAAAGGAAATCAACGATGGTTGCATTGTCTCTAGATGCAGATTAATGAGAAAATTTAATCATGTGATACTTTCTCCCATAGGATGGTGACACTTTCTCAAAGATAGGGGTCAGTATTATTCCTCTAGATATGTTGGGGGAACTGTGGTCAGAACCACCTCTCATAGACTATTAATTTCTACTAGGTGTATGGATCTCTTCTCCTATATTAATTTAAGGATTATTCCTATAGTAAGACCTGGTATTCCTTTGTTGACTAATTTTAAATTAGACAAGAACTTTCACAATTTCAATATGCTATACCAACAACTGGAATGCACAGAGTACAGAGTCGCCACCCACAAAAAATATGGAAATATTTTCACAAACTACTCAAGAAATGGAAAAACTGAAAATTAATTCTTATGAACATTAAAACCTTACTGCTAAAATCCACTTCTCCCTAGTAGAGTCGCCATTTGGTTAGATCTTTTTCTTTCAAAATCTAAATACAACATTAATGCTTGACTCTATGATTCCCAACTCTTGATTTAACCAAGAAAAGTCTAACTAACAAGGATCAAATATTTCTTCACTTTGAGCTCCATAGATTCAAGCGGGTATACCTATTATGAATTACTGCTTCTCAGTAAATATTGTAGTGGATTAACATTTCACAATGTTTTTTTGATGCCTTTTATTGTAGGTGTTAATAATAGATCTTGAAAATGTTGAAAATTAATATTATTCAAAACTTTATAAACCATAAGATGCACTTGACAATAACAAGAACCAATGTAATAAGGATTCTCATCCCCCTCTTCAAGCTTCAATCTCAAATACATGTACCTAAATTATTCACTTCTTCAAGGATTCAACATTAATGTTTGTATTCTTAAATACAGATCATAAACATCTATGTTCTTTGATAGGAAATAAAATATTGTTTAGAAAATTTATGGATTGATGATAATAATCATTGGAGATTTGCTTCTGTGCAAATAGTTGACTGTATGTTTGTCATTGATGACAACATATAGTATATAGTAGCGAACTGTATTTTGTTTTCAATATGGATATATAGAAGCCTTGCGTAATTGTTTTTATGTTTTAGACATAGTTACTACACCATGTACATTCACATAGAGTCAGATATGTAGTTTTAGTTGAGTTATGTTAATCTGTTTTGGCAGTTACAGTTTCTGGAAATTATCTATTAAGAGTCGGCGTATTTACACTATTTCTTGAGTTGCGCCTATCTTCGGGATATGTGTGTTTGTATTCATGTTTGGTTATGAGTTAATGATGATTATCCAAAGGTGTTAAATGTATTCTAATAGAAATTTGATGTTTGAGTTAATTTGGTGGAGCTGACTATGTGAAGCATCATGTCCATTCACTTTGAGTTGCGTGGTCTTAACTTTGATTGTGTGCTTAGTTAAGCTGACAAGGATGTTTCTGAAGTGTTTCCTATAGCCTTCGTGACCTTATCCTTATGCAAGATATATATAGTAGTTCAAATTGTGATTGCAAAGGGTGAATGAAAAGAAAAAGAGACAGAAAAGAACAGAAAAGAACAAAATGTCAATTGTTTTGGGAGAGTAAAGACATTTCATTCATCAAGAAAAGATCTATGTGAAGAAGCCATGGAAGCGTACAATACATCGGAACTAATCAAGACAAAAGGTCTACTCAAAAAATTCATTTATTAGATATAGTGCATATCTATTTTATTAAAGGTTGTAGCCTTCACCATTTTAGCAGTGAGTCTTTGGATAGTGAGTCCTCACCCCTAAGAGGGTTATTTGTAAAAGACTCCTAACAGGGTCAGACCCTTCACTAGGTCACTGTACTTATTGCATTGTAAAGAACAACTCCTAACAGGGTTGCAATATCTTCTAAAATGGATTATTATACTCAAGTACAATTCTTTGTGGGTGCTAATTCCCACCGGGGTTTTTACCTATTTGGTTTCCTTGTAACCAAAATTGTTGTGTTCTATCTTGTGTTATCTAAATGTGTAAATGTTTAATGTTATTCTGTATTTAATTGGAGAAAAGAATTAAAATAGTTGATAACTTATTCACCCCCCCTCTCATTTATCCTTTGGGACTATTCCAAAAATTGGTATCAGAGCCAACTGCCTTGGAGAGAAAGCCTAACAGCTTAAGGTAGATCAAATAACATACTTCAAGAAAGAGAGTCCTAAGTTTGACAGAGAGAACTATCTTTACTAGAAGAACAAAATGATAACACATCTTTAGTGCACTAGTTTTGAGATCTCTAAAATTTCTACTCATGCAATTGATGTTCCCACCTTGAAATACCATGCAGAAGAAGACTCTACAAATAAACAAAAGAAAGTATTCACTCAAAATGCAATTTCCAAGGAAGCCCTAATCAGTGCTCTCTCTGATAGTGAATTTTCTAAGATCAAGAAGGCAGAAAAAGCATATTCAATTTGGAAATACTTAGAAGATATGTTTGAAGGAGACATCCAAGAAAAGAATGCACACATAAAGACATGGAAGAAAAGATACAATAATTTAGATATGCTACCTGAAGAAAACATCAAAGCTTACAATCAAAGGATTAATGAGCTATATCAGGTATCAGGAACAATGGTGGAGAAATTTTAGAGGATGATATAATGGACAAACTGATGACCACATTGACAGAAAATTATTAAATCAAGATTAATATCTTTGATGAAACCATGCAATTGTCAAAGGACTTCAAAAGAGAAATCCTGATCAGCAAAACATCTACATTTTAGATATCAAGATTGAAGACAGAACCTAAAATGGAAACAACTTTCAAAGCCTCAATCCATGGTAAGAAATCCTTGAACACCTCTAGTAATAATGATAAAGAAGAAGTTGATACTGAACTAGAAGAAATTATTTCTATGATTGCTAAGAAGGAAAGAAAAGTTAAAGGGAAATATGAAGGATAGCTACCATTCAAATGTTTTTCATCTAACAAAGTTGGTCACTTTGCATCCAAGTGTCCTACTAGAGTCAAGAAGTTTAGATCAGATTACAAGCCCAAATACACTAAGGAATGCTATCATGTTGAAGATGGTGTAACTGATGATGATTGACGAGAATATGAAACTGGATTCATTTCTATTAAAGACATTGATAAAATGCTTGAAGAAATGGACAGAGAAGATGAAAAGAAAGCACAAGAGTTAGAGTTATTTTTCAAAGAAGACATTAGAACAGACTGGATCATAGACAATGGGTGTTCACATCACATGACAGGTGACAAATATAGCTTTTTACATCTAGATAAGTACAAAGGTGGAATGGTTAAATTTGGAGATAACACTCACAAACCTATCATAGGCAAAGGATCTATCACCTTAGATGGAAAGAACAAGATAGATGATGTTCTTTATGTTGATGGTTTGCATCATAACTTACTAAGTGTTGGACAACTACTAGATAAAGGATATCAGTTGGAATTCAAGAAGAACAGATGTATTATCAACAACAAAGAAGGAGACATGATTGCATCAGGCTCAAAGACCAAAGGTAATGTCTTTCAACTTAAATATAAAGTAATTTGTTTTTTTACAAAAGTGGATGACAGTTGGCTATGGCACAAGAGACTTTGTCATATCAATTTTGACATAGTAAAGATTAGTAATGTAAAGGCAGTAAGAGACCTTCCAAGTATTGCAAGACCAGTTGATACTATGTGTAGGGAATGTGTGATGGGGAAGCATGTGAGGACCTCATTCAGAATTAAATAGAAGTTTGCAGAGAACAAAATAGATGTGATACATACAGACCTATGCGGACCTACTAAAAAAAGATCATACTATGGAGAAAGGTATTTTATTTTGTTTGTTGATGATTTCTCAAGGATGATGTGGGTTGCTTTCTTGAAGGAAAAATCTAAAGCCTTTGAAAAATTCAAAGAATTCAAGGTATTAAAAGCCAAAGTTGAAAATGAGTCTAGATTGAACATAAAATGTCTAAGATCAGATAGAGAAGGAGAATTCACCTCTAACCAGTTTTATGATTATTGCAAAGAACATGGAATCAAAAGATAGTTAAGTGCACCTAGAACCACTCAGCAGAATGGGATTGCAAAAAGAATGAATGGGATAATACTTGACATAACACTCACTATCATGATTGAAGGAAAGGTTTCCCATACCTATTAGAGAGATGTTGTCAATACAATAGTCTATACTATCAATAGAATCTAATTAATGCTAGGCACAAACAAGACACCTTATGAACTTTGGTTTCATAATATACCTACTATAAAATACTTCAGAATCTTTGGAAAAAAGTGCTACTTCAAGAGAGATTCTAGTATTGGGAATTTTGATTCTAGAAGCGATGAAGGTATTTGTCTTGGTTATTCTACTAAAAGAAAACCCTATAGATGTTTTAATCTAAGCTTGAAAAGGATCATTGAAAGTACTCATGTGAAGATTGATGAGAAGTTTATGATTCATGAAAGATACTATGAATGTGCTCCCATGATTGAATATGAACCTAGACCTATCAATAAAGACACAGTTATTGAAGAAACTTTTGACAATATTGATGTTTCATGTAACAATCCTAAACCAATTCAAGAAGAATCACAGATTATAGATGAGAGTGTCACTCCTAAAAACTAAAAATACACATCCAAATACCACTCTAAGGAAGATATCATTGGAGATTAGAGCACTAAATTCTTGACAAGATCTAGAGAATAAGGTTCAACCATTGATGAAGAGGTATGCTTACTATCACAGATTGAACCCTTAAGTGTTGAAGGTGCTTGTAATGATTTGGATTGGAAGAAAGCAATGAAAGAAGAATTAGATCAAATAATCAAAAATGACACATGGGAATTGGTCCCTAGACCTTGTGACAAAAATGTCATTGGAACAAAGTGGATATTTAGAAATAAGATGAATGAAGAAGGTACAATGGTAAGAAATAAAGAAAGATTGGTATGTAAAGGATATGTGTAGAGAGAAGGAATAGAATACACTGATACATTTTTCTGTGTGAGAAGACTGGAAGCTATAAATTTATTTTTAGCCTATGCAAAATTCAAGAACTTTAAAGTATATCAAATGGATTTCAAGTCAAATTTTCTGAATTGTGACTAGAAGGAAGAAGTTTACATAGAACAGTCGGAAGGATTTATTTTATCAGACAAACTAGACATGGTATGCAGACTAAAGAAATCAATCTATGGACTTAAATATGCCCCAAGAGATTGTAATGAGAGACTTGATGGTTACTTAACAAAGATAGGATTTAGAAAAGGAGTAGCACACTTTAACTTATTCATAAGAGAGAAAGATGAAGGATTACTACTTGTTGCTATCTTTTTTGATGATATTATCTTTAGAGGTAATGACAAGCTAAGTGCAGAATTCACCAAAGAGATGCAAAGTGAGTTTGAAATGAGCATGATTGGACCTATCAAATATTTTTTGGGATTGAATGTAAAACAAACAGACAAAGGCATATTCATAAATCAGTCTAAGTATGTGAAGGTGATATTGAAGACATTAAAAATGGAAGATTGAAAACCAGTAAGCACCCCGATGATAATAGGAAGCAAGATTTCTAAAGATGATGATTCCATAGTAGTTGACAAGACACTATGCAAGTCTATGATTGGAAAACTCATATATATTACTCAATCTAGACTAGATATTTACAATGGAGTTGGCATTGTTGGAAGATTTGTAGCTGAACCTAAACAAAATTACCTAATGGATATAAAAAGAATATTCAGATACTTAAAGGGAACTATAGACTATGGTTTATGGTATCCTAACTTAGAGAATATACAACTTTGTGTGTATATAGATGCAGATTGGGAAGGTTATGTTGATGACATGAAGAGTACCTCAAGAGGAGAAGTATTTCTTGGAGATAGGTTGGTTACTTGGACAAGCAAGAAACAAAATTGTATCTCTCAGTCGACAACAAAAGTTGAGTATGTTGAAGTAGCATTGAATTATTCAACAATGGTTTGGATCAAATAGATGATTAAAGACTTTGGTATTCAGATTGATTATGCTATTGTTATTCATTGTGATAACACTAGCACTATCAATATGTCAAAGAACCCTGTGATGCACGCAAAGACAAAACACATTGACATCAAATATGATTTTCTAAGAGAAAAACTTGTTGAAAAAGAAGTAAAGTTGGATTATGTGAGCACTAAAGAACAATTAGAAGATATTTTTACAAAGCCTTTATCAAAAGATGCTTTTGAGTATCTAAGGGAGAAGCTAGGAATAATTCCCTTTCCTGAGTCTGATTAGAATTTGCAACAAAGAACATCAGTCCTTGGTGACTGATGAATGGTTGACTACTCTACTTCTGGAGTAGTACCTATGCTTAATGGTGTTTGGAACCCTTTTCCATTGATGTCAAAGGGGGAGTATTAGTAAGGGGGAGCATATACTCCGGGGGAGTATATAGTCATGAAAATAAAAACATAGTTAGAAGAGAAATAGTAGTGAAGAGGAACCTTTGATGAGGATATTAAGAAGATTGTAAAAAGAAGGAAGATACTTTGGGTTGATGGTGTTTTACATATCATATGTTTCTATCAATGTTAAAGGGGGAGATTTTTGGAGATTTTCTTTTGTGCAAATAGTTGACTATATGTTTGTCATTGATGACAACATATAGTATACAATAGTGAACTGTATTTTGTTTTTAGTATGGACATATAGAAACCTTGCATGGTTGTTTTTATATTTCAGACATAGTAACTACACCAAGTACATTCACGTAGAGTCAGATATGCAGTTTTAGTTGATTTATGTTAATCTATTTTGGCAGTTATAGTTTCTTGAGATTATCTATTAAGAGACAACATATTTACATTGTTTCTTGAGTTGCGCCTATCTTTGGAATATGCATGTTTGTATTCATGTTTGGTTATGAGTTAATGATGATTATGAAAAGGCACTAAAAATTTTCTAATAGAAGTGTGATGTTTGAGTTAATTTGGTGGAGCTGACTATGTGAAGCATTGTGTCCATTCAGTTTGACTTACATGGTCTTAACTTTGATTGCGTGCTTAGTTAATCCGACAAGGAAGTTGCTGAAGTGTTTCCTACAACTGTCATGAACTTATCCTTGTGCAAGATATATGTAGCAGTTCAAATTGTGGTTGCAAAGGGTGAATGAAAAGAAAATAGACAAAAAAGAATAGAATAGAATGTCAGTTGTTTTGGTATAGTAAAGACATTTCATTCATCAAGAAAATATCTATGTGAAGAAGTAGTGGAAGCATACAATACATTGGAATTGATCAAGACAATAGGTCTACTCAAACAATTCATTTATTAGATATAGTGCATATCTATTTTACTAAAGGTTGTAGCCTTCACCATTTTAGCAGTGAGCTTTTGGACAGTGATTCCTCACCCCTAAGAGGGTTATTTGTAAAAGACTCCTAACAGGGTTAGACCCTTAACCAGGTCATTGTACTTATTGCATTGTAAATAAAAACTCCTAACATAGTTGCAAGTTCTTCTAACAGGGATTATTATACTCAAGTATAGTTCTTTGTGGGTGCTAATTCCCTCTGGGATTTTTACCTATTTGGTTTCCCCATAACCAAAATTGTTCTGTTATATCTTGTGTTATCTAAATGTGTAAATGTTTGATGTTATTCTGTAATTAATTGGAGAAAATAATTAAACTAACTAATAACTATCTCACCCCACTCTCATTTATCCTTTGGGACTATTCCAACAATAACTACTTAACCAGTATAAACTAGTGCCTAATCTAGGGCAAAGAGTCAAATAAACATATATTCACAGAAACATTTTAATTATAACACACCTAGAATCCAAATGAAATTCCTTATAAATCATCTTCTTGTCCCCATACCCATACATAAAATTCTCATGCAAACCCTGAATCCCCTGAAAATACCCTTAAGAATTACTCCTCCTTTGAAAGAAACTTTAAAATAATCCCACAATTCACCTTGTAAACAGTATATTAAACTTGCCTTACAAATTAAAAAAATAATAATTCAGACATAAACACATGAAGACATCATAGATATGTAAAATGAATCCCACTGTATTTCATTAAAATATCTCTATTTCATTACATTTAGAATGAGAGAATACTCTAAAACCAAACAAAAATCAAATAACTACTTTGCAGTTGTGAATTCACCACACTTTCAATTACATTTCACTTTCTATTTATAGTATACATTAGCCATCTTGGAATGCTAGAAGAACATGATGGAACAAGCTTCAGATGGCTAGGAAAAAGAAAAAATCACTAGAAGACAAAATCAGTTTCAATCTTCCTTCAGTGAAGGAGGGAAACTTGAGTAGTTTTTTTTGCAATCATTCAGAATCTTTAACACTTGGCACCTTTGTCCGTAAATATTCAAAATAAATTATGAAAGTTGTTATGAGACATAGTGACCACCTAAAAGGATAACATACACTATTATTTATGATAGTTATCCTCCTTGTGCCTATTGATTAGGTACCAAGTATCATTCACTCCTCATCTATTGCCTCCAAGTCTATTATTGTCTTCTTTTTCTTCTTGGGCTTGGTGCTTCTATCCCATAGTGCAACTTCTTCTTCTATTTGCCAATTAAAATTTTTGATGCACTGCAATTACTTCAGTTGTCTCTTCCATTTGGCATCAGTGACAGCCCTTGCATTTGCTTCAAATTTCACAAAATTTGTTTCATCTTTAAACATTTCATCTAAGACTTTATTATATTTATCCATATCTAAAACATTGTCTTATGTGAGGAAAGACTCCTGTGGAAGAAAAGTATGAAATTCACCTCTTCACTCCTCAACACTTTTCACTTCATCATTTTCATTTCTGATAGGAGGGATTAATTTTCTAAAGTTAGGAGCATGCATGTTTAACCCTGATTTCACTTGATTTTCCTTTCCTTTGAAAAAGGAAAAGGATGTACCAATCTTCTCTATCATTTCTACAACCTAGCATACTAACTCAAGAAGTTTTAACCTATGTATTTGTAATGCTTCTAGCCTTTCAAATAGAGATCCCCTACTAGACCACACACTAAACAATGGGTCCAGAGTTGTTATTGAATTCTTCACTTCCTTTTCAATATCGGGCAACTTGTTGTATGATTTGTGAACTGCATCCAACTTTCCTTTGATCACTTCCACCCTATGTTGTAAAATGTTTAGCAAGGTAGAGACAAAAACTTCATTTCTATCCTTATCAACTTTGTCAGTTTCTTAAATAGAATTTTGAGTGACCACGGGCTGAACAATTTCAACTCCCTATACAGTAGGAGGAAGAGCCTTGGATACCACTTCCAACTTTTCCTTTAGATCCTGCAACTGCTCCTATAATGATTGGATCTTCATTAAGCCATTTTCCCTATCATTTTCCAAGGTAATGTTTTCTTATAAGAGCCTTCCATACCTCTGGGATAACTTCTATATATTTTTTTCATTCAAGCAGGCAAAGTGGGTGATAGCCTTTGAGACCTCCAAATCTAAGGTGTATTATATTGCCAAATTGATCTTGTCCCCATCCATTTTATCTTCCACATTGATCAAATAATAATTTTGTGTTCTTGTTGCCAAGGACCACATGCCAAGGTTTTCGGATCTAGGATCATAGCCACACCCTCTGATCATGTCTTCTATCTGAGTTTTAGATGATAGTTGAGCCTCTGGATGCCTTCTTATCTAATCTATAGTGGAAATTGAGGCTAGATCCTATCCTGGTAGAAGCAACATACCACTTGATATTACCAATTGTCTAGCTTCCATAATTGTGATAGTCTTTGAATTGGGATCAAAGGCCTTCAGAGCTTGCAATGCTTCTTCTCCCAATGTGGAACCTTTGTTATTTGTAATTGACTGCCAATCTATTGTTTCTTTCTCCAAATGAGAAAGTTCTTAAACTCATCAATCTTGATAAAGGAATCATCAGTCAACATTTCTTCTTGATACAACTCTCTTTCTCATCTTTGCATAATTTGAGGCGTAACTCAACCTCCTCCTAAGTCTCCTTATTCTTCCCCTCTCTGATGTTGTTTCTCAATTGGTGATGATAATTTCTATCACGAGTTACTAAATTAGTAATTCTATATTTTTTCTTCTCATGCTCTTTTGTCTAAGAGGGTGCTCCTTTCTCTATTCTTTTCTTCTTTTTAGGAGGCCCACTTGTTGCCTCTTCTATGTCAGGAACTTTTGAACTTTTATCAAAACTAGGTGGCTCATTTATCTGAGGAGGGCTCTGCTACTCATATGCCCCCTCACTATCTTCTTCATACTCAAACAATGAGTATTTTTAAGGCACCTTTTTCTTCTCTTCTATCTAACTTTATAATTGATTGTATAAGGTGTCATACATGTCAATCATCTGGGTAACCCTAGTCTTGTAAGGAAATCTAGGGAAGAATCCTCTGAATGCAATCACTTCCCTTTTCTATTGTTTTTCTAAGTATACTAGCTCTCAGTATTTTCCATCTTTATGCTCCACTTCTTCTTCATCAAGAACATTTTTTATGACATCTTTCTCATCACATTCTTCATGCTCTTTGATGTTGGTGGCACTTGGCGTTAGGAATTTCTCGGCACTCTTTATAAAACCCTCAGGGTCTACATATCTATATTGGGTTGTACTCATTTTCTACTAGCCTAACCATTTGTTAATTCCTTCCAAATCCTTCTTCCCAATAAGGAAATCATTGACCTTGAATTGTTTAGGTGTAAAATTACCATTCTTGTGAGGAGCCAAATGCTCTTTGTATGTCCAAACCAACTGCCAAATGAATTTAATCAGTGCAACCCTTGAAGGAAAAAATTTTGGTAACACATGTGGGGGTTGAGGACATCCATAGACCCTGACCATTGTAAAGGTGTTTTGTAAATAGAAATCTCCCTAGTTATGATCTCCCGACCATTTATCAACATACTCACAAGGCCTTAAAATCCTTGACACCTTTATAGGAAACATGGCTGCATTTATACCTAGCAACACAAAAAGTGGAAGTACAATCCTATTTTCAAAACCATAGAGCTCATTCTCATTAGAAGCATAGTTCCAAACCCTAATCCACAAATGCACAGGGTTGGGTTGACCATTAATGTGTTTCCTTGGTCTCAACATCTGAATATCCATATCATTAATATTATGGAAGAGGATCAAGTACATTAATAGAAAGTAATGCATGAAATGAGGTTGGCTACCTTTTTGAATTCTCAAAAGAACCTCATACATGTGGTCAATGACATATTGAATATACTCATAATCAGTGTTCACATGAGAATTTTGAATATCTAAGATGATCATTAGAAAATATGTGGGCATGCTCTCAACATCTCCATCCTTCCCATATATTCTACACAACCCATTTGCTAAATACTTCATGTAGAAGTGAAAATATTTTAATTCATAAGGTACATTCATCTTACCAGGTAGTGGGGCTACATACTTCCCTGACCTAGGCATATGATTTAAGATTAAGTTGTTAACTAAATTGACCTCCTTTTTATATTTCTCTTTTTTGTTACTTAAATCAATTTTAGTAGAAGAGGAATGGTAGACACCAAAGGATTTCATAAAAGAGGCTCTATCTAAGTAAACTAGGGCTGTTTGATCCTTCTTTCTAATGGTTTTTTCTATTGGCTCATATTTCTTAGCTAATTCTGCTAGCAAATCAACATCTAGAAAGATGTCTCAAACTATCAATTTTCCCAGACCTAAAGTCCAAGGATTGTGAAAAGGAATTTGCCTAGTTATGTTATTTTAGAAGTAACTAAACAAACGGTAACCATAGCATCCTTTAGTAATAGGATCATTACAACTAGATGCATAATCAAAGAAAATTTCATCACTAACCTTCCTATTTTCGTTTGATCCCGGGAGCAATGTGATGACTTCCTCTGAGTAGTTTCTCTTTATATTTTTTTTCTCTCCTTTATCTTTCCTTCCCTCACTAGATGAAGCCTTGCTAGACTCTGGTTGGCTCATATTTTCTATTCTCTGTAATTATTCTTCTTTTGAACAAGATCTTTTCAAAAATCTCTATAGCTCTTGAAATTCTCGCAACAATTCACTCAAAATTGTGATAAGAAAAAAGAATAAGTGCTGAGTCTATATATAATTCAGCAATCAATGTAATAATCTAGTCAAGATTATTGAATTTCATTGTTTAATCACTTCATCATTCATTCTACATGTATCGAGTTCAATTTTGTGCTAGTCATGGCATATGATGTTGACATGTAATTCAATTTGATAGGAAAGATGGAAAAGCTCATCATTTCTTTTTGATTTTAAAACTTTAGAAAATTTTTAAAAGCCCTACACACAAGATGTTTGGCCTATAATTCTTGCCTTTTTTACATCTCAACCATGTACTGTACTTTGTCCATATTCTATCTTTCCTCAACCCTGGTTATTTACCTCATTTCCTTGTAATGGCGTGATAGAAAGTGTGTTAGAATCTTACTATGTGTTGTTTGAAAATGGTTTACTTGGAGGTTCAAAGATAATACTTCCCTCTAAGTCGCTAAATATTTTACTAAATTTAGAGTTTATCTTGAGACCTGGAAACTGAACAATCTATTAATCTTTGAATGATTATGCTAACCACGGTTAATTTCTAAGATTTAGCGCCAACACAATTCTCCTGATCTCTGAATATTTTCCTTAACCGTGGTCTCTTTAAGAAATTTATATACAAAAGGATTTCTCCAAGTCACTGAATCTTTTCTTTAACTTGGCTTAAATCATGAGATTCAACACCAGTCACTTATCTTTAGCACCATCAATGGTATGCACTTGATCTCCATATGTTTGGATCTTAACTGCCAAGATTATGAGACTTGGAGATAATTGCTGCACTACATCACTAAATGTTTCCTTTTCTACTACCAAGATTATGAGATTCAACACCTTATTTATCTCTTGATCATTGATTGTTTATGCACTAAGTGTCAATATTATGAGATCCAAAGACAACTTTGAATAAATATTTATCTCCTAATATCATAATGTTTCATAATAATTTCTTTAACCAGGATAATTTGCACACACCACTCATCTGAGTCTTGATCGATGGTTCATGTTTAATCTTGACATTCTTTACTTGACTTAGGTCTAATTTGGATATTCAACAACCAACTAATCTCTTGATCTCTAAATATTTTACTTAACTCGGGTCTGGTCTAGAGATTTAGTGATAAGAGGGATCTCTAAATGACTGAGTGTGACTTAACTTAGCCTTGCTCGATCCAAGTTTGATATCAAAATTCAAAGATAAAGGTAATCTCTGAATTGATGAATGGTTTTCTTGACATGGCTTAAATCACAAGATCAAGCGATAGCCCCGAATCTTCAACTACATCAACGAGCCATATTTAATCTCATCAAACTTGTATTAAATGAGGTTCCATTCTAAGATTGAGTGATAAGGGAAACTACTAAGTTTTTGAATACTTTACTTAACCCCAATTACATTCTAAGATTTAGTGCCATCCACACATTTGGGAAAAGATCAACAATTTATACTAGATCTCTGAATGTTTTTCTTAACCCTAAGTCTATTTCGATATTGGGAGAAAATGATTTATCAGGCAATCTGTAAACACTTCCTTTAACCCTAGTCTACTTTCCAGATCAAGAGATAACATATATCTCTAAGTTGCTGAAGAAAAGTCTTGATTCTAGTTTAATTAAGAGATTTAGTTCCAATCATTTATCTTACTTTGCATCAACAATCTATGCTAAATTATGTAAGAGTTTATCTAACTCAAAGGTTTTTCCAAGATTCAGAGATAATGGCACATCTCATGATCTCTAAATAAGAGTCTTAGCAATGATTTAGTTTGGAGATTTGGAGATAAAGGTTATCTCTAGATCATTGAATGTTTCCTTAACCCTTGGTTCTATACTGAGACTTAGCGCGCTGCCCATCTAACTACCCTCTTGGACACATGTCAGCATCAGATCAAAACTTTTTCTTATACCTCATAATTGCTGAATATTTTTGATTGGCTTGATATATTAAGAGATTCAATGATAACCATACATCTTAGATGAAATCTAAGGTCACCGCTTAATATCACAAGACTTAACTTAACTCTGTTCAATTTGGATATTCAGTGCCAACACAATTCTCATGATCTCTAAATGTTAGCCTTAACCATGGATTCTTTAAGAGATTCATACACTATAGCTTTCTCCAAGTTGCTTAATATTTTCTTTAACTTAGCTTAACTCATGAGATTCAGCACAAGCCACTCATCTTTAACATCTATGGTCTGCACTTGATCTCAAGATTTTAAATGATTTAAATATTTCTTTACGAGCTTCAATGACTAACATTTGTGGTTAATTATATTACTTCATCACTTAATTTCTAAATATTTGAGACATGACCGCTATCTTCTTGAGATTCAAAGATAACCTGATCTCTGAATTGCTAAATGTTTTCAATTAATCGCCAGTTCTCTAGAGACTTTGAGATAAATGCTATTCCAAATCCATAAATAAAAAGATCTGTCTTTTGTTATGCCCAGCATCCTCGTCCCTACATTTTGTGTGCAAAATTTTGGGTCCCCCTTTTTTGTTTTACTTTTGGCTCTTGCCTTGTCTTTTTTCCTTTGTTTCTTTGTTTTCCTTCTCTAGGTTTTCTTTCCTGCGGTGTTGGTTTTGCTTTGTGTTTTTGTCCCTTGTGTCTCTGAGACCCGGTCCCAGAGTTGGTTATTTATTTTCTAGGAGCTAGACCGCGGACTCTAGGATTCTTTTCCATGATGTCTTCTTTTCATAAGAAGGTATGGTCACACAGAATCCCCGAGCCCAGAGTCCAGATGTCTTCCTATTTCAGATTTTTTGGAAGGACAGGTAACTTTCTTTTCACCTCATGTATAAATAGGAATCACCTATCATTTTCATAGTTACCACGATTAAAAAAACTTAAGTGATTTTAGAGCGATTCCTTAGCAATTTGAGAGAGAATTAAGTGTGAGTTATTCTAAGTTGTTTTGAGAAATTACAAGTTATTTTTGGTGTTGGTTGGTGATCCTTTGGAGGTGGAAGCTATTGCAGAGCATCCAGGGTGCCTTTCCTTCCTTTCCTTTCTTCAGATTTTAGGTTGGTGTCTCTGTTTCTTTCCTTCGTTTTCCTCCTTTTTGTTGTGTTTTGTTTGCATTTTTTGTCTTGTTTGTTCATGTTGTTTCTGCATTTTGGTCATCTAGTTCACCACCCATTGGTGGGTCGGCTCTACTAGAGGGTTGCCTTCCCTCTATGTGGTGTAAATTATTGTGTATGATGTACATTTTCTATGCTATTTTGTATAGGGTTGTCATTCTGTGTTGTCATCCTACTGTAAATTTGGTGTATATGATGTATATCCTCTATTTTCTATGTATATAACCTTCATCCCCATTGTACTAAGGTGTATATTATATGTATATTCATCCAATCACATGTCAAGGTCACCGTGCTTCATCTGCCTTTTCATCCAAAATTTGTGAGCTTGTTCCAGATAGAATACCACCTGGTTGAAGCTCAGCTCTCAGCTGGTTTCAACCATGTGGTTTTCTCTCTCCTTTGTCAACCATCCTTTATGACCTATTTATGTCCCACACATGCATTTAAGGTTTTCTAAGTGGCCTCTTCTTTTCATGTGTTGAGACAGTTGGTGCCGCCTTCGCCATAACTCCCCATTTATTACATAGCCACGTGACGTCCATGTGGGCCTGACGGCTCACTTTTCACTCACATCTTCCAATGGTTAGTTTTCTAGACCCCAGGTATTTTGTCTTCACCATCCCACATCTTACTCCCATTAAGTATGCTGGAACCCCTGGGCCTGGATAGGGGTTAATTTTCTAAGTTTGCATCATATATATATATATATATATATATATATATATATATACTTCTCAGGATTTTTGAACCTAAACTAAATTTTCAGAAAAGGGACATGCCTCGATGGTAAGATCTATGGATCCTAGAATATTATTTATCTATGAATTCTAACAGTCACCTTGCCTTGTAGGTTTCCAGAACAATGTACCTTCATTATGTCTGAGGCTTCCACATCTTAACCACCTGGGAGTCCAAAACTTCCCTCCACGGTGGTCACCAGGGTAGCCATCAGATCCAAAATTGAGAGGGCCTTAGAAAAATTGCCTCTCAGCATGAAGTACCTGAAGGAAAATATCATTATGGGATCAAATATTGAGTCCCAAGTTTTGTTAATTACCGACACCAGCATCAGAATGTGAGCTGAGATGTAGGCCCTAGTCAAGATAATGTTCATTCCACGATAGACCAGGGATCCTCTGGCAATCAGTGTCAGGGATTTTAGGATTTTGAAGGCTGCCTCTTTCCCCTGCTTGGTGCAGGACCCGAAGCTCATTCTCACACTAGCGGAACATTGCAACTCTTCCATCTAGGCTATCATGCTTGCCACCCCAGTCCTGACCAGATATCCCACCCCCATGGTGTCTCTTGATGTCACTACTTTTTGGGTAGGTTTGGGGATTCCTTATTTTGATAACCTAGCTATCATTACCAGATCTGATGCCTTAGAGAAATTTCAGCAACCAGAGGTCACGGCCTGACAATACATGAACAACCATTGGCTCAAGAATCTGAAGAGGGACCCCAAGAAAATGAAATTAGAGATCCCCTAGTCTGAGTTTAAAGAAAGTATCCAGATGGGGATGATGGCACTATGCTAGATCTTCAGGCAACCTCATGCCTGAGAGTTTTCAGGGTGGATGTACTGCCTTTTTCTTGGCATCACCACCAGCGAGGAATACTTTGATTGGGCTACCATTATCTCTAACCATGTAGATTCTTAGTTCCTTCAGGTGGCCCAGAAGTGCTAATTCTATATGACCTCTTATGTTCTTTGGGCCTTAGTGCAACAATGACCCATCACCAATGGGCTACTCACATCAGGTGTACATAGGATTGGCCTAGGTCAGAAGGCTCCCTGGGATTATTTCCCACAAATTCAATGGGAGGCTAGTTTCCCCAGTTTCTGCTAGGTGAATGACGCCTTCATCTACTATAACCTGCTCACACCTACTCGGGATGCATGGTACCACCTCTCCAAGGAGGTAATGGATTTGGTTAGAAGTTATGGCCATTACTACATCCAATTCCAGCAACATACTTACATAAGGAGAATTAGATTCTCTAGGAAGCCTTACTTGTTGCCCAAACATTATGGGAACAAGATAATTCTCTTGGAATATTGCAGAAAACTGCTAGAGTTGCACACCTTATACAATTTTAAAAAGGTGACCAATGTTCCATTCCTAATCACTTGTGGGAATTACTCGTGCAGTCTGGCGATATCCAAGGAGGCAGAAAATGAACTCAAGAGCCTAAACATGGCATAATTCTATCTAGCATGGAAGAACTTTGATCCGCTTGGAAAAATTGCATTGGCACTTCCCCGGGCATCAGAGCCCCACCAATATCACATGGAGGACTTCTCAGAAGATTTCCAGGATGATGTTGAAGTTTAGAGCCGACATTAGGTCCAGATTACTATGGCGATGATGGAAAGGTTGAAGCTCTAGAATTTTCTAGATGACTTCTCAGTGCCAGACCCATAGTAGATCCCCAGTACAAGGAAAAGGGGATTGACAAGATGGACCTCTCACCGGTAGAGTGGAACACCCAGGAGGGGCCTACCATTGAGGAAATCACTTGCAACATGGTTGAGTGCAGCCACAAATACTTTAATAGAGTATGCCCTGGGAGTACTCACAGGGCTGGCTTGACAGTATAAAAGTTGACTTCCAGGGTCAAAACCTCTTCACAGGGAGAGGATAGGGAAAAAATAATAATGGAAACTCTAATTCTATAGGAGAACCCTACTGAAACAATCAATAGTGGCCTCCCAGCAGATGAGGGAGAAATTAATCATGCGATTGTCCATTCTAGTGCTCATGACCAGACTTGTCCATCCTCCCTCTTCCCCTTTACTAGGATCATTAATGGTCAGGGTGATAGGAATGGATCCAGAAGAGGAGTGGGCAGCCCTAAGGGATGTGGGGCCTCCTTTGGTCACCAAGCGTAAGAAAAGGATTAATCCAAAGCCAAAGATAGAACTGGAGCTCAGGATGCCACAAATCCCACAATTTGAAATTGTTTCTTCTGACTCCCCAGAGCTAGAGAAAGAACCAGAGCATGCTCATGTCCCACAAAATCCTCCCCCTCAAGAAGAATTTGATGATGTATTCAGGGTTGACAAGTTTGGGAATTTGCAATGAGATATCATACAGCAACAGGAGGAAGCTCTAGAACAAGAACCTACGTAGGAGTAAGAGGTACAAATAGAAGAGATAAAGGGGATAGAATAGGTGGATAGCTCTAAGGTCCCTGAAATATAGGATATGGGAGTTTCAGTCCAACTAAATAAAAATGAACAAATGACATTAGTTGGGGAAATTGGACCCATAGAAACAACCATGACCCCAATCGTTGTGTTCAAAATGCCACTCCCAAAGGTAACATTTGGGGAGGTAATCACTGCGGCCCAAACGTTGAATCTTGGACCATTGCCTCACCCACTACCAAAGGATGTATCGATAGAAGAAGACACCCCAGCAATAGAGGCTGAGGAAGAATAGAAACCGGAAGAAGAAGAAAACCCTGGAGAACCAATGAGGACCTAAATATTGCCAAAGATATAGGCAGCAGGGAAAAAGACATAGGTGCCATTTGAGAAAACATTGCCGGTGAGTTGGAAGACATAGGGAAGGAGCCAAAAGAGACTCATAGTATTGAAGGGGCACAATAGGATATTGGGGAAAAGTTACAGGAGTAGATTTTGGTTGTAAAGACACCCCTACCACCATAGTGGTTGGTGGAATCTTGAAAGAGAAAGGCCCCATCAAAATGAAAAGCCCATATTTATTTGGTAGAGATGATGGCTCAGGTGTAGAACCTTCCTAAGGTTAAGAATGCCTAGATGATTCACACTCTTCAAACCAAGCCAGATAGAGAAATGGTCATAGTAATTATGACACCTTCCCCAAATGTAGATGAGGAAATGGCTGAGGATGAAGATTATAATTTCATAGAGGTGTCACTAGGGAAGAGAGGAAAATAGGGTGAATTGGACCTATTGAAATAAGTAGCCAAGGCAGTGGAGGTTCGCTATGAAAAAGAAGCTCAAAAGTTCAAGGCAGAAAAGGAGAAAAATGCAAACCTCATGGGGTTGCTGACTAAGTTGGCCTGACCCATCACTGTTATTCCTTTGGGGGCCTCTACATCAGATGTACCACTTCTATAGAGTGATATGGACTCATTACAAGTGATGAAGAAGAAGGCCCAAGCAGTTGATGAATGGGTTGCCTTGCAATTCAGAAATGTTCGGCATTTCCTAGTGTCCACACTTCTAAATTTATATGCAGCCTACCACGTATTACATTAGGCTGAGATCACCATTAGCATATGAGAGGGGGACATCGAGAATTATGAGGCATGGAAGGTTGAGTTAGAAGAAGTCATCAGCCTTAGAGAGGAGATTGTTTTTGAGTCTAGAATTTTAGGAGAAGAGTCATTTAATTTTGTGAGGACCCAGCACTCCAGACTTGACCTCACATTGGGGGTAATCAAGCAACTGGTGGGAACTCTACATGATAAGGTCAATACAGTCCAATATTCTTTCAATTTATACAAGTCTTTTGTTTCAAAGGTCTCCGGAGCTGATCCGTTTAGCACCGACACATGCACGCTAGAGGAATATGTTTTGGGGAAGTTTAATGAATTAATGGAGTCTAGGTATCAATCCCCAGAGAGTATAGACAAAGAAAAAATTATGCAAATAACTCACATGATACTTAGTGGTCATGATGTGGCAAAGATGGCTGAAGAATTTAACAACAGTATTCTGGACCTACGAGAACAGATTGAGGTGGCCAAGTACTAATGGGCTGGCCTTAAAGACATTGATCAGGATGGAGTTTCCCATCTCCTCCAGACCTTCAATGGAAATAAGCAATAGTAGAGGTTCTCCAAGAGCTGGAGAAAACCTTTAGGGAAAATATTTTGTATTCTTTATTCCTTCAAAATGCGAGTTCTCAGATCCCAGAATTCTGGTTCCTGCATTTTTTTATTCTTTAAGGTGACCCATGTTCCGGTCCCCAAAGTCGATTAGTCATTTTCAAAGTAGTTAATAAAGGTTGCTAGAGGGTGGGTAGAAGTTAATAAAGGTTTTCAAAGGTTGTCAGAAGGTGGATAGCTACATCAAGGCATGTTGGATCGGCAAGAGGTCTTCTAATAGATGGTTTTCCCAAGGTGTCGCTTCAGAGATACACCTGGCACATCAGAGATAGGGCATCACTTTTCCCATTTATGAGGCATGTAGCCTTGATCCCCGGGGGATTATATTTCTTCTTTCTCCTTCTCAGCTCTCTTCTCAAGGCCGATTCTTCCACTCCACCTTTCTTGTCTTATTCTTCTGACATGACAGGCCTTTTCTGTCTCTAGGTCTTTTGTAGAGTGGCACAGGTAGTACCTGTTGGTTGTATTTCGTGTTTTTCCCTGTTCCTTGTCTTGTTCTCTGAAAATTTCAGGGTTTCGTGCTAATTCCTTGACAAAATCCTGAAAAACCCTGCAAAATCATAAACCCTTGCAAACCAAATTGAATGATGTATCTTAAAACCCTAAGGTCATGTCTTATATTTTTTCATTACCTTTTTCAAGTTACTTAAGGCATGTGCTATATAATAAGTTAAGTCAGGTCGCTTGATCGCGTGAATCAAAACGAATATGCCAAATGATCTCCCGACTTCGCTTTTGCCTTGTGTCGCTTAGTCTTGTGAAAAAATCGAATATTCTCTGGGTGTATCCAGACTTAGCGATCTTCCTTTGGTCGGGTTATCGCTTGATTTTTGTGTTATGAAGTTTAAAGGAAGAACGGGACCCACCTTCAGTCGGGTGATCACGTGAAGAAAAGGTGAATTCAAAATGTCTTCCGACCTTGCACCTTTCTTCATGTTGCGTGATCGCTTGATCCACCCAGTCAAACAGTTAAGGTTTCACTTTAGTCGCGTGGTCTCGTGATTTTTGGCAGTTAAGAGAAAACAACCATGACCATGCGACTAACAGTTTCCGGTTAAATGATTTCCCTCAGTCGGGATGTCGCCAGATTAGAAGGTCACTCAGATTCTCATAATGTATTAAATGGACGAAGTAAAAGATGACATCTGTCAAATAGCTAATGGATGTCGCTGGGTCGCTTGATATAAGAATGAGATCAAGCGATAAAGAGACTAAGTTATGTTACCCTTCGGTCGTGAATTCTCTTGATTTTTTAAGGGTATGTCAGATTCTAGGGCGATTAAAAGACAGCCATCTGATGAACAAATGCCAAAATCTGACGGTGGTCGCTAAGTCGGATGATAAAAATGTCTCAGGTAAAAGGTACTCCCGACTAAGCGATTAAGGTATGTCGCGAAGTCGCAGAAAACATGAAAAGGGCACTTTTGAGTAAAGGATTAAGTTATGTGGATCTCCCGACTAAGCGACCAAAGATATTATGTTAAAAGATGAAAATCTTGTCGTGTAATCTGGAGATAAATGATGAGTTAAGGTTAACTCCCAGCGACTAAGATTTTCACGCAGTCGCCTAATCGCTAGAAGACTTGGGTTAAGCCATGGTAATGAATCACATTGTCGCAAAGTCTGATGAGTAAACCATGATTAAGAAGATGTGCTCGCGACAACGAGACTTAATAAGGTCGCAAGGTCGCCAGATAAATAAAATTTATAATGCGGCGCCAAGTGGATGAACAGGACAAAAGGAAATCAGTCGGCGGCCAATCAGATATAAGAATTTTTGATTACTGTGTACAAAAGGTAGCTGAGATGTATGACAGAGGGCGAATAACAAAGTGCCATGTCAGCTGTCTTAACTGTTTGATGATGGCGCCAAATTTTTAAAGGATTTGAATTCAATTTCCTGTCAACTCGCACACTACGGCTAGGTTTTGGAAACGTTTCATGGCATGTAAACTTAAATGCGGAACTGACGTTTCTAAACTTTGAGCCATGTACTCTGAATCTCGTAGCTATAAACAGAGGAGTCTGCATTCATTACCATTCACCAAATTCACAATCTTAGAGCAGAATTGTTGTTTCAGAGCTAAAAGCATTTTCTAGGTTATTAAAGAGTAAGTTTTCTGAGTTTTCAGTAAGAAGGTGTTCTTAGAATTGCTTCAGTATCTGACAGACTAAGATTCAGAAGCTTATAGACATGAGTACTGCTATGAGCATGGCATCTACCAGTGGAGGCAGT
>MU227558.1:2763197-2823992 GCA_018584345.1 Thuja plicata | reverse complement strand
AAATGAAGAAGGATGTTGTTTAATCCTTAGCAATTAGGCTTTTCTTGTCTCTGAAATGTGAATCAGGATTAAGAGGTAACAAGATTCAAACAAGTATATCAAGCAGTATAGTTCATACAAGAAAAATCCCTAACAGTACCAGCCACCAAATAGTGTATTTTATTATAAAATGTAAAATAAGTTAGGGTTAGGGTTAGGGTTAGATAGAAAGATGTGTATAAATAGTAAGTCCAACCTCATTCCAAGGGTCAGTGAAATTGATGATTTTGTAGTCCATAGTTAATATCAAGTTGGTTTTCTCCGTTCTTAGTTGTAGAGCTCAATGCTCCCTAGTTTCCAAGCTTTAAGTAGTTAGATGCTCCCTTGGAATGATATTGTTGGCATTCTATCTTCTGGTTTAATGGTATTTTATTCTTTTTGTTCTTCATGTCCTTTTCTCTAATGCTTAAAGTAGATTAACAACCTCCTTTCCTTTGCTACTGATGGAATATGAACTAATGGTTGTATGTTTCTTCAGTATTTAGTGTAGTGTGTTAGAGCATTGTTGATGTTTAGAATGTTTAGCATAACTATAGGTAGATGAAATATTTATAGCTCTACAAAATCTTTTTAAGTTTATTTGTTAAGTGTAAGCATGCTTGGAGAAACCCCACTTACTTGAATCCCTAGAGTTGACGAGTTGAAGATAACTAGCTATCCCCCTCAAAAAATAGTCACATCTCCCAACTGAGCCCCACACTATCGAGACCCGACTCTCACATGCTTGGAGGCCCAAGGAATCTCATTTTCCTGGACAACATCTATAGGCAAAGTTGGCTAGTACCCCAGTATGCGGTGACAACTTACATTTGCTAGTGGACCCGGTCACAAGAGTCTCGTCAACATCTTCTAGCCCTTGCGAGACTTAGAGACTTGAAAGACATAAAATAACTAGCGCATGAATGGGCAATAAAGGTCAACTTGAAAACATAAGAATTAGGGTACAACTTGTCAATTTTAGGGGACAAAAACCCTATGAAAGGCAAACAATACCTAGCGTTTAAAGTTATCAGACATTTTCAAAGTAAAATTTGCCTTGGGATATAGATAATTTCAGATACCTTGCAGGCATAGTTGAAACCAATTTATGCTAAGGCACAAATTACTGACACCAGTAACCAAAATCTTAACATAACATGGAAAACCTAAAATAGACCCAATATGGTATACATCCTCCAGTGTGACTGTGATCTCATAAATGGGTGTATGAAAGGTATTATGCTCATTGTAAAACCTCTCTACCAAGGTTGTGAGAAGTCCATGGTTCACTAGGATCTCAGGTATCCCCAATAGCCAACCAAAATCACACTCTTCTATGACAACCCTCTTCTTATAGTCTAGTCTCCCCACTAAGCACATCGTTTGTGGGCATGTAATCTTGAACTAGATGTTAGGAATTCATTCCTATAGAGAAAAAAATAGAGAAGCATCAGTACGCTTGTCAAAGTGACCAAATGAAGAGATAAAATGATGTATAACATATTATAGATGCTAGATCAACAATGAGAAAATAAAATAAAAATTGACATTTCATGGTTCAAAAATACCCGCTATTTTTAATATGAGTAAAGGATTGGCATCAAGTCTCCCATAAGCATTCACATATAACCATACGAGTAAACTATCTGATATGAGAACTCAATGTTTTTGATAAAAGCAAAGGGTCTTATTTGAATGTGCTCAGATGAGCTCTAGGTAAGGTCAATATGATTAATATAGTGGCATGATATGAGTTTTTACGGGGAATTGGTTTCTCATATGAGGCCTCCCCAAGATTCGTATGAGAAAACAAAGATTTAAATTTAAAAATGAGCTAAAAACTTGAAAACTTGATGAAAATTGACAAAACTAGAATTAAATGAGGAGGTTTTCATGCAGTTACCACTAATCGATAGTTCCAAGGTCGGTTGTGAACTTAGTACTGCTCGAATCGATGAGCATCAATAGGGACCACCATTTTTCTTAGATAATGTTTTTAAACTCAAAAGGTTGAAATGAATTGACATGACCCTTTTGGCCTTTATATAGGTTTTTAACCTAGTTTTTAACTTGCTCGAATGGACACAAAAATTACACCTCTAGCTAATTCAATTGTCTTGGTTCCATTTTCAAGATCAAAATCAAAATCTAAGATTGTTTCACTTTTCAAATTTGATAGTCAAATTTTTCACTCAACCATAGTTTATCAGTTGTGCAATTACTATTTTTGGACTCATAACAAATATAAATCTCTCGTGCTTTTCTTCCAAGGAAACCACATGTCATAATTTTGGTCAAACATGGTCAAACCTACCAAATTTTTTGTCAAACTTAGTCAACATGACCTAAAAATAAGGGCATAATGTGTCCTAAACACTTGCAAACTCTTCCAAATCAGATCTATTTCTTCTGGCATTAGTCTAATCAATAAAATTACTTCCAATCATTTGGCCACCTAGCCATAATTTTATTTCTCTCATGATGTGGTAGTATTGAGACATCAATAGTTTAGTGATCATATCACCAAGAAAGACCACATCACTTGGGGAATCTCAGCTTCATCGCATCACTTCATGTTGAGATTATCTTTAATCAAAAGACAACCTAATCAATGGTCTTATACAGTGATGAATACAATAAAAACCAGATTGATCTATCTTATATGAGTCATACATTTTTGAAACTAGACACATTGATCAAATTGGCTTCATCACTTCAAATCAAGTCAATTTTTGCTAAGAAATATCTTAATGGTAACCAGTTTCATTTCTTCAAATAAAACTGGTTATCCTTTCAAACCAATCAAAAGATTTAAGATTTTTTTATAGAAGTTCTATTTCATCGCTTCAAATCAAACTGGTCATTCTATTTTATATCTTTTGATCAATCTTTGTCTAATCAATCTCGGAGTCAATCTTCTTTGAAAGAATGTCTTCACCGCTTCAAATTAACCTATTATTTGTCTCATTGCTAATAGGTCTTTGAATCAATGTGTTTATCATACATCAATTCAAAGAGTGGCAAATGTAATCACCTAAAAATGGTCATGTAAACCCTAGACCCCTAATCTTGATCTCTCATCAAGAAAACCCTAATCTTCATCACTCTAAGTCCTGACCATAAAGGTAATTAAACATATTCATTCTGATCTAACTTAAACCCTAGGTCCTAATATATCATCGCACTTGATTAATTAATCAATTCCTAAAATGATGGAGGAGAATCTTGGGTCTTTTGCAATCTTGCACAACCAAAATGATGTTTTCTTAAAGTTATTTAATTTTTTCTTTATCACTCGGGTTCTGCTGCTCGGACATGCTTGTTCTTTGTTGCTTGGGTTATGTTTCTTGGGCATGCTTATTCTCTGTCACTTCAGTTCTATTTCTTGGGCATGCTTTACCGACAAGTTTCATATTGCTTAGGTTTCTCTTCTGATGCTTGGGTTCTATTTTCCTATTGATCGGGGTGTTCTTTGCCCGAGTCTCTCTGTTCTTCGGTCATGCTTTGCTCGAGATGCTTATTTTGGGAGTTGGATCTTTGGTCAATTTATTTTGTTAATTTTGATGGCTTAATTGATTTAGGGTCACTCATTGGGATCTGTATGGACCTAAATCTGGGTCTCACTTATAGAATTGAGCACTGACCTCTCTCTTGTTGGTCTCTTGTATATATTTTCTTTTATGTTCTTAGTTTACGCAGTTCAAAGAGAAGAAGGAAGTTTGGAAGTAGCAGAGGTAGAATAAGATTTGGATTATCTCTAAGATAGTCTATGAACTTTCATATATGAGCATAATATTTTAATTCATTGAATATATGGTCAAAATCGGGAAGGCCTTACATCCTGGCATGTTATGATTTTGATCAATTAATGATAAAATTATCCCTTTGTTTCCTTCTCTCACTATGTTGTTGTGTTTCAAAATTATCTTGGAAAGGTGGTTAGGTGTTTGGGAGTTCCCTTGGCCCCATATCCTTACCACTCTAGTGTTAGGTGGTATTAGAGTATTGGTGAGATCTAAGTTCCTTCTTGTAAACCCTAACCCTAGTTGGTATTTTTGTGGGGTAGTAGATTGCGATCTAACCTACAATTGTAGAGATATTCAAGATGGTTCGTGGGAGAGGAAATGCATATCATGGTCTAGCGGATATGCTTAGATAGAAAACTACTAGATTGGAAGCTATTGAGATAGCTGAGATAGCCCAGCATAGAGGAAGACATCTTGATGATGTTAGTGATGATGAAGTTAAAGAGGTTCAAGGTGAAGCTGCACATGCACCTGTAATGAGTCAGGAAGAAGAGTGATTCCTAAGAGCTTTGACAAGTTTGAAATCCATACCTCAATTTATTCCTCTTGAGTATAGTGGAAAATTTGATTTTGATGAATTGATTGACTAGATAACTAAGATACAAAAGTATTTTGAATATGAGAATGTAGAAGAGGATAAGAAGGTGAAGATTGCAAGCACAAAGTTGAAAGGTCAGGCATCCTTATGGTGGGAACATTTTTAATTGGATCAAAAGAAGAAAGGTAAATAAAAAATCAAGGGATGAGATAAGATGGTAAAAAAACTGAAAGGAAAGTTTCTACCTTGTGATTATCATATTAACTTGATTAGGAGAATGCAAATATTGAAGAAGTAGGAAAAATCTGTAAAAGACTACACTAAAGAATTATATAGATTGGAAATCAGATCTAGACATGTGAAAGATGAGGTGGAAAGAACAAAAAGATATCTAAATAGATTGAGGAGTTCTATAAAAGATGAGATTAGTTTGGTCAAGATGGAAAGCATTGAGGAGGCATATCAATTTTCCATAAAATCTGAGGAAAAGTTGAATAGAAGATATGAAGAAAGACAAAGAGGCAGAGCTGGTAGATTCCCTATAGGAAGAGGTAGATCTCATGGTGAAAACAATAGATCTGAACCAGACAAATCATTTTCAAACACATCTCAAGACAAAGGAAAGACTCAATGGAAAGGTGGAAGTTTGTACCGAGGAAGAGGTAATTATTCTAGAGGTGGATATAGTAGAAAGGGATTCCAAGTAACTTATTACAATTGTGGTGAAGAAGGACATAAATCCTTTGAATGTACACATGTAAGAAAGAAAGGAAGTAGTAGAAGAAATGCTTTGGTAAAAAAAGAAGAGTCACCTAATGAAGCTGAGAAGGAAGGAAACCTCATGATCCAAATGATACTATGGAGTGAGAAGGATAAGAAAGATCTGATTATGAAAATTTTGTTCAAGACCAGATGTAGAGTTGTAGACAAAGTTTGGAACTTGATTTTTGATAGTGGAAGCTTGAAGAATCTGGAATCTAAGGAAATGGTTGCAAATTTGCAATTGGAGAGGATGAAAAATCTAAAACCCTATCAGATCTCATGGATCAAGGATGAACATACATTAATGGTGAGTGAACAATGTTTTGCGAATCTGAAAATTGGAATGTAATATGATAAGGTATTGTGTGATATTATGCCTATAGATTGTTGTCATATTTTTTGGGAAGACCTTGGAAATATGATAGACATTCTATACATGATGGGAGATTTAATAGATGGTTTATTTGGGTTGATGGTAAGAAATAAGTTTTTTTACCTTTGGTTGAAGAATCTGTTGGTGAAATATGTACATTTGTGAAAGTTTGTCAGATGGAAGGTAGACAGTTTATTAAGGATTTGAAAAGAAATGATATTTGTTATGATTTGATTCCTAACAAACCGAGTAAGAATACCAAAAGTGAAGTTCTTGTAGAAGTTGAAAAGTTACTCACTGAGTACAAGGAGATAATTTTAGATAATGTACCTAATTGTTTACCACCAATGAGAGATATCATTCATTGTATGGATATGATTCTTGGAGCTATTTTACCAAACAAAGCACCACATCAGTTAACACAAACTGAGAATGAAGAGCTTAACTGAGAAGATCATGAATTATTGAACAAATTTTTGATCCGAGAAAGTTTGAGTCCATGTGTAGTACCAAATTTTTTGGCACCTATGAAGAATTGAGAATGGCAAATGTTAACTGATTTCAGAGAAATTAACAAGATCATAGTAAAATATAGGTTTCCTATACCAAGAATGGATGACATAATGGATTGTTTGAGTGGAGCAATACATTTTACCAAAATTGATTTAAAAAGTGAATATCATCAAATCAAAATCAGAGAAGGTGATGAAAGGAAGACTACTTTCAAGACAAAGGAAGGTTTGTATGAGTGGTTGGTTATGCCTTTTCATTTAACTAATGCACCGAGTACATTTATCAGGTTAATGAATGAAGTTCTTAAGAAATTATTGAAAAAATATGTGATTGTATACTTGGATGATATTTAGATATTCAGTAATATTAGAGAAGAGAATTTGATGCATATAAGACAAGTATTATAGAGATTAAAAGAGGAAAAGTTGTTGATAAATCTGAAAAAGTGTTTCTTCATGAAAGAAGAACTTGTGTATTTGGGTTTTGTGATTTCAGCTGATGGTTTGAAGATGGATCTAGAGAAGGTTGAAGATATACTTAATTGGCCTACACCTAATAATGTCATTAAGGTAAGAACATTTCATGGATTGGCAATTTTTTATAGGAAGTTTATCAGAAATTTTAGTTCTATTTGTAATGCTATGACTGAAACAATGAGAGGAGACAAAAGATAATTCAAATGGACACATGGAGCTCAGAAGAATTTTGAAGCTTTAAAGTTGAAGGTTGTTGAATTACCTATGTTAGCCTTACCTGATTTCAATAAGGTATTTCAAGTTGATTGTGATGCAAGTGGAAGTGCCATTGGAGCTGTGTTGACTCAAGAAGGCAAACCTATTGCTTTCTTTAGTGAAAAGTTGAATGATGCTAAGAGGAAATATTATTTCTATGATCAAGAGTTATATGCTATTGTTCAAGCTATGAAGAAATGGAGACATTATTTGATGCCAAATGAATTTGTGTTGTATACTAATCATAAGGCTTTACAATATTTGGGTAGTCAAAATATGTTGAATCAGAGACATATGAAATGGGTAGAATATTTGTAGATATTTACATTTGTGATCAAGCATAAGAATGGAGTTTCTAAGAGAGTTTTTAATGCATTGAGTAGAAGAAGATATTTGTTGATTGCAATGAGTATTGAGGTTCTTTGTTTTGATGACATGAAAAATTTGTATGAACATGATCCTGATTTTTTCAGAGTAGTGGAGAGTGTACAGAACACCAAATTCAAATCAATAAAGTAAGTATGAAGACTATTTCATTCAAGAAGATATGTTGTTCAAAGGTATTCAGTTATGTATACCAAGAGGATCAATGCGAACTAATTTAATAAAGGAGAAACATAGTAGTGGATTGGCTGGACATTTTTGGCATTGATAAAACATTGAGTTTTCTAAAGGAGAGGTTATTTTGGCCTCATTCGTATAAGGAAGTTCATAAATTTGTGAAAAGATATGGAGTATGTCAAGTTGAAAAAGGAATAAGTTATATTACTAGTTTGTATACACCCATTACTATTCCTAAGAAACATTGGAGTGATATCAACATGGATTATGTTCTTGGATTACCTAGGACAGAAAGAGGTAATGATTCCATATTGATTGTTGTGGATAGATTTTCTAAAATGATGCATTTCATACAATGTAAGAAAACATCAGATGTAGTACATATAGCAGATCTTTTCTTTAAGGAAATTATTATATTTCATGGATTACTGAAGAGTATCATCTCTAACCGAGATAGTAAATTTGTTAGTTATTTTTGGAGAATAATCTAGAAGAATATGGATATGGAGTTGAATTTTAGTTCTATACTTCATCCACAGACTGATGGACAAATAGAGGTTGTAAACTAGAGTTTGGGTAACTTATTGACATGCTTAGTTGGAGACACATGAGGCAATTAGGATTTGATGTTGGCACAAGAAGAGTTTGCATACAATAGTTTAGTTAATAGAAGTACTAGAAAGATACCATTTGAGATTGTTCATGGCACATAACTGAGAGGTATATCAGACTTGAGAGACATTGTTGGACAAGAGAAAATAAGTGCTAAAGAAGAAGAATTTGTAGAATTTATGAAGACATTGCATGAAGATTTATAATAGAAGCTAGAGAAAAGTAATTAGAAGTATAAGGATAGTGTAGACTAGTCAAGAATACATAAAACATTTGTAGTTGGTGATGCAGTAATGGTTCATTTGAAGAAAGGAAGATTTATTATTGGAAAATATGGAAAATTCAAGATGAAGAAATTTGTTCTTTTCAAAATACTAAGAAGATTTGAAAGTGGAAATTTTTATGAAGTTGAATTACCAGATGACATGGATATATCACCTATATTCAATATTTCAGACTTGTATGAATATCATGAACCTGATGAAGAAGTGATAGTACAAAGTGATTATCCTAAGACATAGATAAAGGAATTTGAGAAGATTTTGAAATAGAGAATTGGTAGAAGCACGAGGAAAAGAATACATGGAGTATCTTGTAAAGTGGAAGAATAGACCAATTGAGGACTCATCTTAGATTTCTCAATCTAAGTTGGATTCATTTTAGGTTGGAATAGATAAATGATTCAGAGAATCATTTCTTGTAACCCCAAGTGTCTGATGTAGGAGCATCTTGGGTCATTGGAAATCTTGCACAACCAAAAATATGTTTGCTTATAGTTCTTTAATTTTTTCTCTATCACTTGGGTTCTACTACTTGGGCATGTGTGTTCTCTGTTGCTCAAGTTCTATTTATTGGGCATGCTTGTTCTTTGTCTCTCGAGTTATGTTGCTCGGGCATGATTTTTTTGTTACTCATTCATGCTTTACCAATGAGTTTCCTATTTCTCGGGTTTCTCTTCTAACACTTGAGTTCTATTTTCCTATTTCTCAGGGTGTTCTTTGCATGAGTTTCTATGTTGCTTGTTCATGCTTTACTCAAGATTCTTATTTTGGGATTTTGATCTTTGGCTGACTTCTTCAAGTAATTTTGATGGCCTAATTTATTTGGGGTCACTCATTGGGATCTGTATGGACCTAAATCTAGGTCTCACTTATCAAATTGAGTGACGACCTATCTCTTGTTGGTCTCTTGTATATATTTGCTTCTATTTTCTTAGTTTAGGTAGTTCAAGAAGGAAGTTTGGAAGTAGCAGTGCTAGAATAAGATTTGGATTATCTGTAAGCAGGTCTATAACCTTGCATGTATGAGAATCAAATTTGTAATTCATTGAATATATGGTTGAAATTGGGAAGGCCTTACAGACCAACATATTATGATTTTGATTAATTAATGATAAAAGGATCCATGCATTTTCCTCTCTCATTGTGTTATTATGTTTTTGCATTGTCTTGGTAAGGTGGTTAGGTCTTTGGGAGTGCCCTTGGCCCCATCTCCTTACCCCTCTTCCATCATAAAATTAAAAAATATTGATAAATAAACATTATATTATTTATTTAATTAATATCCTGGTACGTTGATTGAATAAATAGGTAATTGTCAATTAAATGCAATAAGGAATTAAAATTAATAAATTGAGTTAAAATACATTTAAATATTTAAAAGTGCATTTTATGTCATCATTTCAGTTTAGTGAACATCAAAATGATGAGATGTAATTGATTGAATGTTTGAAGATGTTAAGTTGATCATCGAAATGAAAAAAGATAAAGAAAGACATTAAATCAGTTAATGGATTGTATTCTCATTGATGTCAAATTGATATAATATGATTGGTTATAGTGAAAGTGTTAAAGAATTCATAGAATCAGAGAGATAAATATTATGCTTTAAGTAATGCATAAAAGAAAAGCATTCACTAAGTGACTTCAAACACCGATAGCTAGGGGAACCTGACAGACATAGATCACAGAAAGTTAAGTCACAGTGATGCTCGAGCAAAGAGCCAGACGAGCATTACTGACAAGAAAAATAAAAAGCATACCCAACGGCTAGAATTATAGTGTAACCCAATGGATAGACAAACCCAAAGGATAGCAAACCCTGACAAAAAGACAACCCTGACAGAGAATCCCAAGGAGAACTGAAGTGTTGACCGAAGTGAATAAGAGTTAAAACACCGAAGTTAAATCAAGTTCAGAAATGAAAAATATCTAGCTAGCAGAGATAAATATAGACTTAACTAGTAGTTATCATTGTTTTCATTGACAAGATAAAGCCAAAGATATGTAAAGTATTTAAAGCTATTTTTTCTAGTTGCCAAGAATATTTCTATGAGATAAAACATGATTTAAGCTTTCAATCAGATTGGTGAGAATTGTGGATCACACCAAGATCAAGAAAGTTAAGAACCTAGAAATGGTGATATCATGTCTATAAAGAGACAAAAGAATTCATTATGAATTATGAAAGGGGAGTGAATGGAAAAGAGGATGCTGAAGAGAAATTGATGAAGAACAACTTCATGTAGTCCTGATTAATCAAGCTGAGGAAAGAGCTAGAGATTTATGTGGACATCGAGAAATAGAGGAACATAATATCACCGAGCAGAAAGTGGAGCAAAGGTATTGAAAAGATATATTGATTAGAAAGAGCTTACAATATATCTAAAAATCTACAAGTCTAAGTTGTATGTATGAACAAATCATTTACTATTTCATTTTAACCATTGATTTAGAAAGTCTCTTAACTGAGTAGGATTTAAATTCATTTCTATATTAAGATACATCCCAAGGACTATCAAAAAGTTTGATAATGAAGATAGCATGAGATGCTAGATATCATTCGACAAACTACACTGGGTTTGGTCATAGAAGGTAGCATAGAGATGACCAATATCAAGTGACAAACTATTCTACAAAATACTCTAACAACGTCATGCCTAACAGTGTATTTGTAATCTTTAACAGTGTTGGCTCTTCATTGAGCTCACTTTAGAAGAGTGAAAATTTTGGGTTACAAGTCCCAAGTGGTTTTTCCCTTAATAGGTTTTCCATGATAAAAATCCATGTTTCAATGTGTTTATGATTCATTACTTTAGTGTTTTGCATTACACATAACTAATATGGATTGATTGGTATACTCTAAGTAATTTACTATTTTTCAGTAAAAAAAAGACTGATATTCAGTAAACTAAAAGAATAAGGTTTCACAAAGCATTCTGAATAGTAGTAATTTGATAAGTATATTTGAAGGCATTCATCTTACAGGACTAAAGATAACTAGAGACTTAATATTGTGGTACTAAGTTTTTGGGTTGATTAATTGAAATATTTTTGAGGCCACTGATTCCACCCCCCCCCTCTCAGTTATTACTAACACAAAATATATACAAATATGTCTTGTTTAGTTAATTCATTCTTTTCCTTTACTCATTTTGGAAACAATCTAGTAAACTGAAAACTAATTTTAGAAGTTTCCTAAATAAATGATCAATTAGTTAAGTGAACTAACTCTCTCAACCAATGATCTTTCATCCAGATGGATTGTGCTTCTTCAAAATGAAAACTTGTATTTTCTTCAAATTTCAATCTCGGTCATCATTTTGACATAGATTTTCTATAAAAGAGAGCTTCATTTCTCTCACAAAGGATTCAAAGAATTTTAGTGAATTTATTATAGTTTTTTTCCTTATCATTATCATTTGAGCATTTAACCATTTAGCATATTGACTTGTTTAGAATACTTTCTTTTTTTCAAGCATCTCAATTCATAATTTAGGAACACACTTTAATTTGGGTTATTAAAATCAATAATAGATAATCTTATGATTAATCATCTTTCACTTGCATATAATTTAGAGGAAATCATTCTTAAATCCTTCATTTAGATAGTGTGAAGTCACTAGGTTCACAATGATTGAGAGAATACTCATACTCCAGCTTACTAGAAGGTGACTTGTGGGTTTACATTAGTTTCCAATTTTATTAGTTTATGCTTTCTTGGATTAATCATGTAATGACCTATTGAAGTGTCTATGTAGTTTGGAAGTCCATATTTCACACACACAACCATCTTTATTGTACTTATCCTAGTTTCTTCACCACAACTAAATTGGAAATCTAGTTCCCTAAACGTCCATAGTAGTTAAACTCAATGAATGATTGAAAACATCTCTATTTTGAAACAAAATGAGATGATAGATTAGAGAGTAATGTTTACATTTCTTAATCCTCTTCCACTCAATCAATTATTTATGTATAATTCTCTCCAGCTCTGATGCAATCAAGGATGGAGGATCTAAGAATGTAAGGCACAACATAGAATTGAAATCAAAGATACCAAATTTATTATCAATATCCTTATATTACATCAAACATGCTAAGTTGTAAGGCTTTCTCAATTAAGCCCAAATAAAAAGGCAGCAAGACTTGGATTCACTCTCAGATCTACCCACTCCCACAAGTTATACAAGCTACAACTAGCTTTAACATTCTAAGATTCTCTCACACTTAGCTTTGTCCCTCCATTAGACTCACTATCACATTACATTTATACACAATAGCCACAAACATGTTAGCCTCAAAAAATAATTACATTCCCCAAAGTAGGAAAATGTATTACAAATATAAGTCCAACCCTATCCATAACATTAGAAGAAGTGATCACATGGAACAATCCATGAGGAACCATGATTCACGTGCTAGAATCACAATGGCTAAGAATCCCACAATCTCAAGTGCAACATAAATCTCTTGGAAAGTCCATGCAAGTCATGAACATGTTACCCATAGTTAGAAAGAGAAAGAAATCTCCATACATGATCAATCCCAAGAGATATGAACAAAGTATAATGATCCAAGAATAAGAATCCATGAGCACAACTTCCAACTCATATGAACACTAGACCACAACTCTAATCTATCACCCAAATCAAAAGAACAGGAAAGAGACACTACCCTGTCACAGAATCAAACATAATTCATGCCACAAAACTCCAAATGAGTTCTGATCATTGGAAATTCTTCTTGATGATCCCAAAAGAAACATACCATGACCTTACCAGCTAGGGACAAAAATAACTTGCCCATAACATCAAACTTCTTGACTTGTGTCAACTCACTACAATCAGATAGTAAGAACCCAATTGCTTGACAAGGAAGTAATAGTATCCCACAAACCATTCCATACCAAGAAGTGTGATCATAGACAAAGAAAATATGAACAATAAGGAACAAATCCATTTCATCACTCCTTTCCAAGATATCAATAGATAGATCACTCACAAAATATCTGAAAATGGCCTAGAAAAAAAGAACTTACTCAATCTAACAGGAAAAATTCCAAGATCATGCAAGATTTATAGGAACCCAAAATGCTTCTACATAAAAAACATAAGATAAATAAAAAAGTGTGTCAAACACATAGATGTTATATGAAAATCTAAACTCAACAACTTCATCTTTGCCATCGGTTTCCACATCTTCAAGGTCAAGACCAATAACCTCCAAAAAATAACATCCCGCCCTCTTTGATCTGATTACCACAACCTCAGCTCAGAAAAATACCAGCTAACAAATCTACTAATATACCTAAGAAAAATATCTATAAATACTCCCATTATCTTATACCACTCATCCTCATTCAAACCATACACCTAATCACATTAATTCATTAGCTCATCAATAAGAAGGAACCCAAGATGCTAAACCCCACCATCACCCACCTCTACATCCTTCTGCAACTCTGTAATACAAGTAACAACATACCTAGTCTACAACTTCTCATGCATAAATATAGGATCAACATAAAAAATGCAAACGCTATCAAAAAGGTCATCAATACTGACAACCTTAATAGTACCATTATAAAAATGTAACTCTTCCACCTCATCAACAATATCATCATCAAAAAAAAGATGCTCAATAATTTCAACATCAAATCCATCCATCTGATCAGGAAAACCATCTACCTCTTCAACATCAATATCAACTTGTTATTTGCTCTTATGAAAAAGCTTCTTTAGAGTCTATTCAAACCTTTTTTTGACCGATAAATGCCAATGGACATTATACATACTCACCTCTTCAAACTTATCAACAAACTCCTCAAGCTTTCTCTTAATTATGCACATGATCCTTTCCTCTACCATGTGAAACTTCTCCATCAGCAAAGCCATCAGACTCTCTACCTAAATATCAACAACAATAGATCTAGGGTTCCAATTCAATCCACCAACATCATCCCTAATCTCTTCCATGACCTTAATCTTTAAACTATTCATCTCAATTTTGATTTCATCCTCCATCAGTTCAAGCAACCCAAAGCTCATTCGCCTCAACAACATCCTTATAGATATTAGGTAAAACTGCCTCTAATCGATGATATAATTCACCAAAGATGATTCCCTAACCTAAATCAAACCCTACTTGACAAGAACAACTCAATAAGTAGAAAAAAATATCCTTTCCAAACACCTTGTGTAAATCCTTCACTAGTGCGAGTTAGATCCAGTCTCTGCCATCTCACCACCATGCCACATGTATGCCACAAGTCAAAAATTCATATTGGTAACCACCACAACAAGATCAAACCATGGCTGTTGTTGTTCTTTCCTTTCTAGGTGCTTTGGCGCAGACTTTGCTAAACTTTATTGAATATTTGTAAAAAATCTTGTAAAGGTTTTGGGTCCTTGTAAAACCTATTTTTACTTAATCAGAACAAGATCAAACCATTCTCTAATACCACCTGATGCAGTCAAGGATGGAGGATCCATGAATGGAAATTCCAAACTTTAGATTCATCCAATACAACACAATGGAAAATGAAAAGAACAACATAGAATAGAGATCAAAGATACCAGCTTTATTATCAATATACAGAAATTTTATTAAATATGTCAGGTTATAAGGAATTCTTAGTAATGGCCAAATAAAATGGAAATAAGGCTTGGATCTTCTCTTAGATTTACCCAATCTGACAGGATATACAAAGCTACAACAATCTTTAACACTCTAAGCTCCTCTCAAGGTTAGTTGCCTCCCTTCCCTAGAATCACTATCACATTACATTTATACATAATAGCCACCAATAGGTCAACCTGAACAATCAATTACATTCCCCAAAGGAGGTAAACATATTACAAATATAGGTTCAAACCTATCTATAAGATAAGAATAGGTTATCACATGGAATAATACACAAGGAACTACAATCCACATGCTAACATCACAATGAATAAGAATCCCATAGTCTCAACTACAACACAAATCTCTACGTAAGTCTAGGCCAGTCATGAACATGTTACCCATAGTCAAAAAGAGAAATAAACATCCATACATGATCAACCCCAAGAGATGCGAATAAAGGATAATGATCCAAGAGCATTCCAAAATAGGAATCCACAAGCACAACTTCCAAATCACATGGGCACTCGACAACAACTCTAATTTGTCACCCCAATTAGAAGAATAAGAAATAGACACTGCCTTGTCATGCAAAATCCAACATAATTCATGCCAGAAAAATCCAAACATGTTTTAATCATAGTAAATTCTTTTTTATGATCCAGTGAACAACATACCACAAGAACACCATCTATGGATGTAAATAACTCACCTAAGACATAAATCTTCTTGAGACGTGCAAACTAGCTACAACCAAAGAGTAAGAACACAACTGCTCAACAAAGAACCAAAAATATCACCCAATCCATTCCATACCAATAAATGTGATCATAAAAAAATAATCTATGAAAAAAAAGAAACAAACCCATTTGATTGCTCCTTTCCAACATCTCAATAGATCAATCACTCGTAGAATCTCTATAAACTTCCCAGAAACAAGAAACTTCCTCAAACCAACAAGAAACAATTCCAAGTTCATGAAAGATCTCTAGGAACCGAATATTCTCCTTCATCAATCTCTGAAGTAATTTCAAACTCTTGTGAAAGATATTAATGTTTGGTCCTCATAGTTATGTACATGATGTCAATAAGCATTCTTGTCTTATTGATAGGGAGGCTCTACTAAGAACTATTCCTAGCTCTTCACCAAGTCGCTTTCAGGAATTATTTAGGGATTCTTCCTCACCTAGAACCCTACTATCTTAGGAGATTCCACTTCTTTTTCTTCCTACTCTTCTAGAGCTTTACTACTAAATAAAGTTGCTCAACTTCCACCATGAACTCACAAAGGTAAGTGCATCTACAACTTTCCTAGCCTTTTCAAATTCACCTTACATGGGTCTAGGGATTATAAATCATCTAATTCCATCACTAAAAACTCTTTCTTTTTTATCTTGTATTCATTTCATCATCACTTTCAAGACTTCATATTTTTAAGACCTTCTCTCCTAGTAGGTCTCAATTAGCCCTATTTTGATGTTTTTAGGCTTTCATTTGAAACACTTGAAGATAAACCTTTGAAATTATTTTTGATTTGGATATCCTTTATGAAAAATCTTAATATTTTGTTGTTCTTAGCCTCCAATCTATCTGTACACTGTCTAAACCCTAGCTGGGCTATTTTTCAAGGAGACAAGCCAATTTTCAATATTTCAATGAAAAATAAATTTAAATGGATTCAAAAACCTCCAACTCATAATCATGGCTTTGTATGAACCTATAAATAATTCCTAAGTCTTTGGATTGATTCATCCAGTTTTCTCATGCAAGTTACAAATAACTATCACTCTTGCTTCCTAGCCGGATTATGACAGAGCTCCCCTAGGGGAAGAGTTTTAAAATAGTAAACAACATCTTCAAGAATCCTACAAAAAGGAAAATAATATACATTTACTCTACTTTAAGACCTCCAAGCACTATGAGGATTGCACGAATAGGTTTCAAGGTAGAGTCATTCTTCTGGACCAACTCTATATAGACCAGAGAATAGGAACTAGAGACCAAACTTTATTTACACAAACAAAAACTATACAAGAATCAAAACCAAAAAACTCAGAGAAAATAAATCTACTACTCCAACTATCTAAAATGTAAACTTATCCATTCAAATCCATTAAACATGAAATTACTCAGTCACACAAAATTTCTAAGAAGTATACAAAATGGTCACTTTGTTCACTATTAGAATTCAAACCAAATTTTAACCAATCTTCATTACAATGCCTTGGAAGGCCATAAATACTTCCTCCCAACTTGTTTTACCCATTGGCTCTAACCCATTTGTTCTGACCCATAACTATTTTAGGGCAATTCACATTATTTTGCACAACTGTTGTCATGCAACATTGAAAAGTTGTAAAGTTGCTCAAGCCGCTTTTTGCAACTTTTATATCTTTTTTAATTTAAATGAATTGACCCAATTGATGGGTTCCTAAACACATATATACATCCCCTAGATATACCTACAATCAAAATACAATATTATATGCACTCTTGGTGTCATTCTCCACAGTATGCCACTTTTGGCTTATATTGCTATTCTTGGTTCTATTCAACACAATAAACTCAACACTCTCCAAAATGTACCTATTTGAACCTTAAAGAATCCTTATTTATCAACATGACCTTGTTAAGGTCTTACAAACCAAAATTTGAGGCTTGAGACTCTTGCACCATTCTCCCCTTCCTCCAAAAAAAGAGCTTAAGTCACATTAGGTGACAATAGTGCTTGATCAATACCTAACCTGTTGATATAACCTTTAGGGACCCAAGTATCTTTTTCTTTAGCAATATGAGTCCACTTGATCAATTTCTCCATCTAATTAATTTTTCTAGTCTTCTTGGCAATCCTTGAATCTAACACCTTCTCTGCTTGAGGTTTAGTTGGAGAAGGTAATGTCAAATCATTGACCATCTCTGCAACAACAGATATGTTTTCACCTTCCTTGGGACCATGACCTTTATATGACACTAGGTCTGCTATATTAAAAATAGGAGAGAATTTTATATCCTTGGGTAAATCCACCTAATATGCATTACATCCATACTTAACCATTATTTGACAAGGACCAATTCTTCTCATTTGTAGCTTACATGGCACTCCTTTCAAAATTATAGCCTTGTTTAGATAGACCATAACCCAATCTCCTATTAGGATTGAGTAATACTGAGAGGGGGTTGAATAAGTATTACAATATTTTAAATTAAACTTAAACCAATTCCAAACAAACCATATGATTGCTGAAATGAAAAGAACATGAAAAAATAATACACGGCTCATAACACCATTATTTGTTGTTGAGGAAACCCTTGCCAAAGGAAAACCCTGGTGGGGATGGTACCCACAAGCATGCACTAAAGTATAATGTCCCTGTTACGAGACCTAGTCCTATTAGGAGCTGAGTATTACATGGTACATTTCCTTGTTAAAGGAATATCAACCCTGCTAAACATATACACCACCCTATTAGGCATAAACTAAGCTTACTGCTATTACAAAGTGTTCTTAGTAATGAAAAAAAAACAAGCATCTTCAATGCTTAAATAGTTCTAGTTGTAGCTCTCAAAAATCTATGTCAACCTCTATTCTCACATTTGCCATCAGTAATATTATTTGCATTCTTCCTTATCTTCACTTCAAAAAATGATCTTCATATATATATATATATATATATATATATATATATATATATATATATATATATGTCAGATCTCTTATTTATTATCACTTAGTCGGCTCTCTATTACAAAATATTATTAGTAATGTAAAGAGTAAATACAAATTTGGCACTCTTACATAACCAGAACATAGGTTATCCATATTCATAATCCAACTTAGAGCATTAGGATTCCACATCGTACTCCCTTAATAATTGTGACTGCTCAACTGGTCTGTTTCAATATTCTACTATCTTCGTGTGTCTTCAAAATGATCTAACTCTTAACGATCAACCCCAAAACACAAGTGACCTTAAATGAAGGTCATACATATCCCAAAGTGTCTTTCTTTAAGCACGCAAGTCATCAACTACGATACACAATCATATATATCCAAAACAATATTGTTATACTTTGTACTTTTGTTTCTATATATATTCATTTTGAAGACTCTATCTCCAAAATTGTACTTAACTCCAAGAGATCATTGTATCATATGTGTTTCCATAAATAAAAACCCTTAAGTTTCTTATATCACATAAAAAACATCACTTTCCAAAAATATCTCCCTTTGGCATTGATAGCAACACTTATCAAAAAATGACTAAGTTTCCCAACTCATTGTTCTTCATTTTCTCTTCAATTCTGCTCTTCTCATTTTTCTTCTCTCCTCCCCCTTTGAAAAAAATAGAAAAGGTGTACCCAAAATTTTAAAAAATCTAGAATATAGTGCTTGCTCACCAGTTTAAGAACATCCTGAAAGGAATCTTCCATGACTCTTGATGAGACAATAAATTGTCTTTGTTTTATGTTAATCTTGATACTCTGTTTAAAAAATTACTAAGACATTTGTGAACCTATAACTATTTGAACTTGTGATAAGTACAGTTAGAATCACAAAGCCTATGGGTAGTGTTGGTAGTATTTCATGTCTTGAGGCCTTACCCTAAAAATTTTTGTTCCCAAGTTGTCATTTTGTCAAAAATGTCAAATCTTATTCAGAAAAATGCTAATACTCAATGTAAAATGTTACACCCTAGTCCTAAAATGATGAAAACCCTATGTTTAGGGTCGTAATTTGTTCAAATTTGAAAAACCACCCTGAACATTCTTGGCGGGTTCTATTTTTGTGTTACTTTATTTAGTCACTTAAGTGGTCTTTAAACCATGTGTTCTTTTCAAATGGGGCCATTTTTATTCTTTCCTAAGCCTTAAGCATTAATTTTTCCTAAAGTTTGAAAACCCACAAGCCTATTATTTCCTTTTGTCATGTTTCGTGAAAGTCTTTCTTAATCTAATGATTCTCACTTTTCCTCATGATGAAGATGATTGATCTTTAACTATCAAGGGAACACGCCATGCAACCACGTGTCTCTGGCTGATTCAATTGTAGATTGAAATGAAAGTTGTGAGATCAACATAGATCATATTTGATCTAAGGGCCGATGCTTTTCCTATGAATGAAAGATGAATGGAGATTAGCATTGAGGGAAAGCACCATTGCAATGCGTGTCCTAGGTGGGCTAGAGTGTCATCATAAAGGTAAAGTTAAATGGAGGAAAGTTAGATCTAATCTAACAGCTAGCAAAAAGCCTCATGAAAAAGATGTTTTTGAATTACTCATCAAGGGAAAGCACCATGGTGACACCTTGCAAGTCATTGGACCCATTTATTTAATAAAGGTTATGATAAATCAACGCTATCACTATGAAGATCTAATGGTTGGCGTTAACCCTAAATCATAAGATGGAAGGTTTTTATCCATCAAGGGAATGCGACGTGGTGTTGCATGTCCCCCTGTATACTTTGAAAATGTAGATGGTAAACAAATGGCTCAATAAAGATCAGTCAAGTTAATGAAAATATAGTGGCTAGCACAAAGCCTTAGACAAAAGATGTTGTTGTTTTGACTATTGAGGGAAATCACCATTACGACGCATGTCCAATTCGCTGGGACCCCAGAACAACATAAGGCTCATTAAAAATTGGTTAATTTGATGAAAATATAATAGCTGGTGCAAAAAATTAAATCAAAGCTGATGTTATTTTAACCAATGAGGCATTGCGACCTGCTACCACGTATCTCTACAAGATTGAGGCCGTAAATTATAAAGGCGATTAAAGTTACTAAAGATTGAGAAGGATCGAACGGCTAGTGCAAAGCCTTAGATCCAAAGTGATGGAGATTTATTCTTCAAGGGAATGTGACATGATGTCGTGTGTCTAGGGAGATGAAAGTTACTGAGGATTTGCTTTAGACCATCTGATATGGGGAAAATATAGTGAAATCGATGGTTCTATTTTAAAATACAGAAGTAACAAATATCAATAGTTGGATGCCAAGCATTGAAATTAGAGAAGTAATGGTGAATGTCTGTCTCTACCCAGCTAAAATATAACTCTTAATATGATGGGATTGCTATCATATCAATCACTCAATTCATTTTTTATGATTAACAAAGGTTGCAGAGCGAAAAAGAGTTGCAGTGATCACATCAAGATTTTTGAGCTTCCTGCGGAATTAGAAATTTTTTTATATTGGTATTTATGGGTCATAAGAAATTTGAAAGGAATTAATAGGGTGTGCAGTAAAAGAAGGGATTTATTATTGAAATTATCCATTGTTTGACTGTCAAACCCTAAATTCACAATCTTGCCAAGAAGAGAATTCTCTGGAAAGGTCAATTATAAAGATAGAAATGTCTATGATGATTTGTTGCAATAATTGACCATGTAACCTAATGATGCCTCTAAAAAAATGGAATTAGTCCCCAAGGATCCACGCTTGAAAATAACTGAATGGTTGTATGATTTGGATCAGTCTATTAAGGATGCCAAAATAGGTATGACTGGCTTTGCTTTGTTTAAGGTGCTCTTTGGTCAGAGAAATGCTAATCCCCCAAACAATAATGTGTGGCAATTTGAAATAGGCAAGTTGGTAATTGCTATAATTTTTATGGATATTGAAAAGCTTGTATGCATAGCTAGGAATTATGACAATGTATTTAGAGTGGTCAGGGAAAAAAATGGGCAAATCCAGATAAAGGTGACTGCAAAAGAAATTAGGGAGGTTTTCAATTTGAATGATCAAAGTACTTCTATGGATAAGATTGACTTTAATCAATTAAAAGAATTATACCAAGCCCAAATAAAATACTTTAGAGAAGGACCCTTGAAAAAATATTTTGGCATAGTTGGGGATTTGGTTCTGGTAGGGCCTAATATCAGAGAGTTGTTCAAACTATACTATTTTACACTAAAGGCCAAATCATTTTATAGAGCTCTTTGCCAAGTCTATGGAGATGATGAACAATTTGAAATGCCTATACACTATATGCTAATGATGGTCAAGATTTTGCATCCTCATCTAGCAATATTTTTTGATTTTGCCCCATACATTGCAGACCTAATTCATGAAGGTTTGATGAGTGTCCAGAACACAAAGGTGACCAAACATTTTGCATGGTACTCCTTGTTGATCCATGTGTTTCTATATAAAGGGGCTGATTATTTTGAAGAGAAGATAGAGTTGATAAGAGTTAAGGATGATGAAATCATGCCTGTAGAGTTGTGGAATGCATATATGACTTGGGATGATAAAGAGGAAAGATAAATCAATTCTGATAGATATTTTCTACCATACTTAGGGCATTTTTATTGAAATATGATCCTAGGATTCCTGTAGCAATATTAAAATTCTTGAGGCCAAAAGAATATGACCAAGAGCTTAATATGGTACATAATTGGGGTGATGTTATCCCTTATCCAGTATCAATTATATTCAGGGTCTATGGCTTCAGGGGAGTTCTAAACATATTACCCTACAAAGTGCCCCTCAAGATAGGGTTGGAAGAGGTCCTAAGACAGATTGGGGGTTTGTGGGAGGATGCACTGATAGGAAGAGGAAAAGGAACTATTTTTCCCATGATCACCATTGCTCATCAATTCATCACAAAGGGAGGATGGAAACACCTCCAATATTATTTAAAAACCTATAATTTGACCACAAAAATATCCAAGTGTGATGACCCAGAGGCATTCATTAAAGACGTGTTAAGAGAAAAGACAAAATGTGTGGTGTTGAATCATAAATTCAAATTTCTAGAAGATATAGTCAGAAATCTATTTGAATCAGTAAACCAGGAGATAAAGAAAGAAAAATGGTTGGCATATAAGAAAATCCTTGATTTTATACACCATTTTGATAAATAATATGATCCTTTAAATGAATTTCAGCCATGGGCTAAGAAGATTGAGTCCCTAATGGATTTGTTTAAATAAATTATGTAGGCATTGAAGCAGAAGAGAGATAGTATTTTTCAAACAGAGCTTGAAAAGATGAAGGCAATTTTAGGTAGGGAATTCCTTGCTAGAAATATCCCACAGGGAGAATATGTAGTATATAAGAAGAGGGGATACAACACAATTTTTCCAATAGGGGGAAAGACTAGTGATCCAAAAGGGAAGAGGCCACTAGATCCTAGTGCTCAAATATTTCCATCCCAAAAAAGGAAAAAAGTAGAAGAGGGATAGAAATAACAACATGAACATATTTATTCTCCCTCCCAATCCCCAATGTGCATGGATGAACAAGTTGTAGCTCAGCAACTAGTGCAAATGGGAAACAATGGGAAAATATATGTCATAGTCAAGGAATTGTAGGAAGGGGTGCCTGAAGAGCCAAAACATGATCAATTGGATTTAACACTGGATGAGTTTTTTGGTAAAGAGATGGATCCATTGACAAAGCAGGAAAGTGACAAATTTCTTTCTGATGACAACTTTATTAAAGAAAGAGCATTTTTGCATTTCTTTTGGAGTATTCATATTGATGAATTCAAGAATAAGTGGTAACAAAAGAAAGAAGAACAGCCTGCTAGAGACAAAGAGGAAATTGAAAATGAAGTAAAATATGATATGTTATCTAGGTTTGAAAAGATGACTCCTAAAGAAGGCAGAGAGTTGGTAAAAAGGGAAGGAGTTTTGATACTCCCTGAATGGGAAATAGCTGATGCTATTGTCTTTGATGCCATCAAGAAGGAAACAAAGACTGTTCATGCCACTAAAGTATAAGTAAAACAAGTTTCAAAGGGGGTTAAGTTCAATGAAGATCATGCAGGCTTGGTTATGTGGCAATTGAGAAAAAGAACCCCAGAAACAACTGGTGAAGACACTCAAGCTAAACATTCAGGTAGCCTTTTGGTACAAAGAGTTGCAAAAATAGGGGTTGTTGAAGAAATAGGTATAACTTTAGAATCTTCTAATTTTAGTTTAAGTGTATCCCAAAGATTACAAAATGAACTTAAAATCCTAAGTGAAAAATTTGAGAGTTCTGGGTGCTTAAAATGAGGAGAAGATAAAATCTATGGAGAAAGATAAGAAGATTGCTAAATTGGAAGATCAGAAATTAGAACATTTTTTTCCTTAGATGATGATTACATAAGAGCCTTACCAGCCCTCATCATCTAGCCCATTCATAACTTATCCCCCTTCTCCTTTTCCATCAAGCCCTATTACTCTAGCAGATGTGGAGTGGGAAAGAGGAAGATTAATTGTGTAAAGGACAAGATTAGAAAAAACCAATAAGAAAGATCTTGAAGAGTCCTCAACATAAAAATAATTACAAGAATGGGTTAAATAGAGACACTATGAAAAAATATACTCTTGCCACTTGAAGTGTGCTAAGGAGGTGAATCTTGTTGATCTTTATTTGCTGGGAAAAAATATTATTAACATAATAAGTGAATATGGTGTAGACAAAGATCAATGGGGTTTGATCATGAAAAAATGGAAATAAAAAAGGGCTTATGTGAAATATTTTTATTATATATCCAAAGAAGAGAATAATATTGATATTTTTTTGACTAGTACTCACAAATGCCTGAAGTTGATGGAAGACATGGATATCAAAAAGTAGAAACCTTGAGGAAAGAATTTTTGAAGGATGGGTTTGAAATGTATCCTAACATGTTAAAAAAGAGTGGTGATATAAAAAATGAGGTGTTATGGCTAAGATAGATAAAATAAAAATTAAATGGCTAGACACATAACATCATTACTTTGGAAGGCACAGTTTCGTTTGTTCCAACTATAAACATTATTAACAAGGCTAGAGAATTTTTTGAGTTCTTGAGAAAAGAGGTTGAGAAGGAAAGTGCCATCTTGGATGAGATCAAAAACAAAAAGAGTTGATTCCTTGGATTTGATTGGTTGAGTGATGAAGTGTACACTTCTTGGAAGGATAGGTATCAATTATTAGTCAAGAAGAAGAGCATAATAAGTGAAAGGCTGCGAATGACAATTTATTCCAATTGTTTGAATAAGACATGGGTGATAAAAGATCCCACATCAACATGATCAAAGATAAAAAACTAAAGATGGTTGTCTCCAAACAAATGTAAATAAAATACAATTTCCATGCGGCCATAGGACAAAATTGTTTGGAATATCTTGTAGCAAAAGTAGTTTTTTCTCTCCACTTGTTTTTTTGTCTTATTTGGCTCCTGAGTTTGTCTTTTAGCTTAGTCATCCGAAGCTTTTTGCATCCTTGATCTTTAAGGATTCCAAGATGACTAATGTTGGCTATAAATTGCAAGTTTTAAGATATTGTAAAAGATAATAAAATCAAATCTGCGAGGTAGGCTTTTGAATTATGTCTAAGTTTTGAGTTTTTAGTCAATTTGAATGTATTGAAACCAAGATATTATTAATGAAATACAATGGAATTTCCAGTTTCTTATCATTGATGTCTTTTTGCATTTACATTAAAGTCTTGTTTGTTTAATTATTAAAGCATTTTAAATGTACCAATTATAAGGTAACTATTTTTTTATTTGTGAGTTTCTTTCATCGAGGGTTTAAATCTTGCAAATAGTTCCAGGGGGTTAGGGTTTTATGCAGGAATTCGATACAAAGGTATGAGAATGAAAGAATAGTTTATAAGGAATTATATTTGAGATTTTGTTTGAGTTTTAATTAATTGTCTTCAGTGAATGTATGTTTCATTGCGACTCTATGGCCTAGGATTAGGCACTGGTCAAGTTCTGATAAGTATTTTCTATCATCAAATCAATCAAATATTGAATAATCTTTTTCTTTCTTTTATTTAGAATACACATGTCTAGCTAAGTGTATTGAGAAATACATTTCATCATGGTGATTCCTTAAAGAGAGAATTCATAGGTTAATCTTTCTAATCCAAGTGGCCTAAAAAGAAGAAGGATTAAGAATCCTTGATCCACTATAAGATTTCCTGTCAAGCAGTGAATCTGAAGATAAGTGTACCCACCTAGGTTTGTGGAGCTCAAAGTGTAGAAGGAATACATCCTTATTAATTTTCCTTTTCCATGTATGAATCTGAATTGGGAATTTTTTAATCAAGAATTTACTGTTGTATATTGATTCTATAAGAAAAAGTGCTAACAAATTGGCGACTCTACTAGGGACTAATTTAATGTTCTAAGAGTCATGTTCATGAAAGAGTTAGTCCTTACAATATTAATAATAATTGTATTGTTCCTCATTATTGTAAACAAAATTTTATTATGCCTATCTTTCATTTCACATTGTTTGAAGGTCTTGATCCTGAAGATGATACTGATCTTCTCTCAAATAGAGTAATAGGCCAATATAAAATCTCTGATTTAATCTAGTGTGTTTTTTTCAAAGAAAAGTTACAGAGTGGAGAAGATTTGCAGTGATACAGACAGTGAAGAAATTTTTTCCTAAGATTACCATTTTTATCAAGGTGAGGAATTATCAAGAAAATTTGCATTTAAGTTTCATTAAGACTTATTGTTGTAAAACAAAATCTAACTTAGGAAAAGTTGTTCAACTATTCTTTATATATTTTTCCTCTAAAAAGAGGTGGCGACTCTAACCTCTGTGTACTCTAGTGTTGCACATTAAGAATATTGAATATACTTGTCTATTTTGAAAGATGAGTCGACAAAGGAATGCTAGATCCTATTTGAAAGAAAATCCTAAGAAAGATGTTGGATAAGAGCTCCATACACCTGGAAGGAGACAATGGTCCAAAAGAGGTATATCTAAACATGACTCCCCAGATAGATCTAAGGGAAGGATGGAGACCCCTACTCCAGAAAGAAAGTCATCTTCATCTTAAGATATAGGACCCATGGGATCAATTGACACTGATAAAGCTGATGCAAACTTTTATCCTTTTAGAGATTGGGAAAATACTAATATAGGTTTCTTCCCTACAAAAGAGAATCTAGCTCCACCAGAAGAAAATTTTTCTTCTGAGACAACCACCTATAATTATGATAAGTTAAAGGATGAGGTTCTAGCTTTAAGAAGAAGAAAAAATGAACAAGAAATGGAAATAGGAGATGCAAGGAAGAAACATGAGAAAGAGTTATATGACTTACTCATGGAAAGAGAAGAACTCTTGGCTGAAACTAGAAGAAATGACCTCAACACTAAAAGCCTAAATCAAGAAGTTAGAGGTTTGAATCCAGACTTGTTCAGTGATCTTGATGATTTGAGGAAGAAAGCACCAAATAAAATGTCAAATCTTGGCAAGGATGAATTTTAGATAGAAGGTCCTATCATTAGACAATTGTACTAATATGAGATTTAATAGAATATAAAACTTAATACAAATACTAAGGATGCTCCCAACAAAGGTAAGAAAAAGGTTGTTGGTGTGACTATAGAGGAACCTAAGAAGAACTTGACCATTCCTATAGGAATATCTCAAGTTGATCTTGAGCTGGAACAAGCTAGAAAATATAAAGAGGACTTAGCCAAACAATTGGAAAAGTTAGAATTAGAAGCTGTTGCAACTTATATGAGAATGAAGATAGATTTCATGCATGCCACTACTAACACTTCTACAAGTAGCTCTATGCCAGTTAATTATGGGACACAACAAAAAAATAAATTTGTTGGCCCAATCCCAAATAGTCAAGGGGTTGATTCTAAAGTGCAATCTTTTGATTTCAATTCAAATGTTAAAACCTCTGGCCCAAATGCAAGTGCTCAGCCTGTTGGTCCTGGCCCAAGCATTCAAGTTTCTAACTTCAAAAAAAGTGTTCCCCCACCCAGTCAAAATCAAGGAGGAGCTACTAGACCAAGTGGTAACAATGTGCTTGGAAATTTCCAAAGGAGACCTATCCACATGAACATATATAGAGCCCTTTTCTTTGAAGGAATTCCTTTTCACCCTGATGTTATCCCTAATGAGGTAAGAGGCAAAATCCCGAAGTTCACAGGAAACAATGTTGTAACTTGTGAAGAGCATTTAAAAGATTTTAGTGATAAGATAACTGACTTTGAAATTGAAAATGAGCATGTCATTATGAAGCTTTTTGTTCATTTATTAATAGAAGATGCTAGAGATTGGTTCAGAAATTTACCTAATGATAGCATTGCATCTTGGGATGAATTTTTAAAATCTTTTAGGGAACAATATAGAGAACATGTGAATTTTGGCTATATGCTAAATGAATTCAATAACATCAAGAAGAACCCTAATGATAATATGATAGATTTTAATATTAGATTCCAAAAGGCCATGAATAAATTGTTCCAAGTGCTAAGGTTAGATGAGGAAGTATGTTTGACCACTTATTTCAATGTTGTTGATGGTAATATGTACTACTTACTTAGGGAGAAGAACCCAATGACCTATAGAGAAGCCTATAAAGTGGCCATTGATATTGAAATCAATAGGCGAGTGTCAGGAAAACTGGGAAAGTGGGATGAAAATAAACTTTGGAAAGAGAGTGGACAAACTAGAAGACCTATCCAAGAGGTTGACAATGTTGACAAACTAGTGAGTGCAGTGAAAGATATCACTGCTAAAATGGATAAAAGTGATAGGGGAGGTTACCATGATAATAAAAGCCTAAACCAAAGTTTTGACCAATGGCCCAATTTAAGAGACTATCCATACAAGACAAACTAGATTAATGGTAAGCCCATCCTTGAAGATCAAGATAACCAAAAAGCCAAGGAAACTCCAAATCCTTTGAAAAGGAATAGTACAAATTATGTTTAAAATTCTCCTTGGTGTGCTTCATGTAACATGCCACATTCTTCATATCAATGTGTGGTAGCTCAAGCCTTATCTGACCAAATGAGTGGTAGGGATGAACAAATGGGTGCAGAGCAAGAAGGCCCTGCTATTAATATGTTTATAGTAAGAAAAAATTATCCCTAGTTTCTAGATAGTACTTTACCCCTTAGGTTGTGGATGGAGGGGAAAGCTTTTATTTGAAATATCAGCCACAAATTATTCTTGATTCATATGATGAAACTAATATTATGTCACGTGAAAGTGTAAACATATCAGGAAAAAAGATAAGTCACAGTCTCATTTCAGAGTTCCTACTGATGAAGAAAAGAGATCCTTGATAGCTGAAGCTATAAACCAAGCTAGAGATGCATAAAATTTGAGAAATAGGAGAGTGGAACCTACTCAAAGTAAACCTGCCCCTACATATAATAGAAAAGATTCCCCTAAAGATGCTGCAAACTCTCTTGTCAAGGAAAGCAAAGATAAGAAATTTGCAAGACAAGAATATCTTTCTTCTAATAAAAAAAAAAAGGAAAAAATAATAGAGGAACAAATGACTAATGATAAAGGTAAAAGAGGTAAGAAGATAGGTGATGTATCTTCTGAATTACCCATGTTTGATATGAAACATGCTTTGACTTAGATGAAAGTCTCTGTGCCATTCATGGAGATGTTAAAGATAAAGGAACACAAAGAAGCTGCATTAGCACTTCTAAAAGGAATGGATGATATACCTGAAATAGATCACAATAAATTCCCCATAGTTCCTAATGATGATAAAAAAGAATTTCCATCAATCAAGGAAAATCAAGGATAAATGAAAGGAAAAGATAAGGAAATTTCCACCATCTGCATTGGCAATGTAATTACTCAAGAACCAGTTTCTGTGGATCGATTTTATGTCACTTTGGTTGTTAACAATTTCTTGCTGAAGAATTGCATGATAAACTCTGGTGCTGCAGCAACTGCAATGTCATACCATGTCATGAGAAAATTGGGACTTCAAGTGACCACACCTACTGGGAGTTGTTTTGCAATGGACAATAGGGAAGTTCTTGTGATAGGAATATTGAAGGAAATAGAAGTAAAATTTGATTCTTTCCCGAATGCTACTTATAGGATGGACATAGTTGTTGTGGATACTCCACCTTATTATCACTTTCTTTTGTTCAGATAATGGGCAACAAAAGTTGGTTGAAGATTGCAGTTGGACTTGTCTTATGCAACAATTCCTATAAATGGTACTGATGTTAGGTTGTACAAAGAACCTCATTCATCTGTCATGGTGGAGATGGCTAGGCTAGTTAAATTGTTGTGTAAATATTGACATGGATAATTTTGTTGTGCAAGAGATCAAACCACAATTGAAAAATATTTATCCCATTGTTGATGAATTACTGTTGCAACAAGATGGAATTTGGAAGATGTATTTTGATGGAGGGTGCTCCAAAGAAGGATCAGGATCAAGAGTTTAGTTCATATCTCCATCAGGTGCTACTTTCAAGTATTCTTTTCTATTATCCTTTAATTGTACAAATAACATAGCTAAGTATGAGGTTTTAATATTGGGAATAGATATTGCTATTAAACATGGTATCAGGTGTCTAAAAATTCATGGAGATTCCCACTTAATCATAGCTCAAATTAGATGCCAATATGCTGCCAAAGATGAGAGGCTAAAATTTGTACAAATATGCAGTCTGGGATAGGCTAGAGTTCTTTGATTCTTTCAACATCCTTTAGGTAGAAATTTCTAACAATGTAATGATAGACTTTATCAAAAATGTTTCCCTTAAAAATAATGATGTTACCCTTGCTGGCATATCTTTGGTAGAAGTGAAAAATAAACCAGCAGTCCCTGACAATGTCCATAACGTGAAAGTGTTTGAGGATGATGACGATATCCTCAATTTTATCCAGTGCATGGATCAATATGATGGACAATAGATTGATTTTGAATCCTTAGTAGTAGTTGTAGATGGAAAATAATGTATCTTTGATCAAGAAGTTGTTCAATTGGCTACTAATCATATCCCTAAAGGATTAGTTGAATTGGAGGGCATGCTTGGCATGAATGAAAACTATATGGCCCAGAAATCTAATGCTACCCTAGAAGATCTGGAAGAAATCAATCTGGGATCTGAGACTTCCCCTCAGTTAGTCTATATTGGAAAGAAATTGGATAAAAATGTGAGACTAAATCAGATAAGGTTGCTAAAGAAATATAAACATGTTTTTTCCTGGTCTTATGAGGATCTTAAAGCTTATAGAAAAGACTTGTTTCAAAATGACATCCCTCTTAAAGAAGATGTAAAACCATTTAGGAAAAAAAAAAGGCCCATTAATTCATTGTTGGCTCCAAATGCAGACATGATTCATGAATTGAGAGATGCAGGCATGATTCATCCTATAAGACATTCATCTTGGGTTTCTAACTTGGTCCCAATGAGAAAGAAGAATGGGGACATAATATTGTGCATTGATTTTAGAAACCTGAATGTGGCCTCATCAACTGATAACTATGGACTACCCAATATGGAGGCTATGTTGCATAAAGTCATTGGATGTGATTTATTGTCTATGATGGATGGGTTCTAAGGATACAATCAAGTGCTGGTCAAAGAGTCTAAACAATTCAAGACATCATTTACTACTGCTTGGGGCACTTATCTGTATGCTCGCATGCCATTTGGTTTGAAAAATGTTGGTGAAACCTTTCAGAGGGCCATGGATGTAGCCTTCAAAGATCTCATAGATGTTCTAATGGTAGTATATCAAGATGATCTAACAAATTTTTCAAAAAGGGAAGAAGACCATTGTAACCATTTGGAGAAGGTTATGATAAAAGCATTGGAATATGGGGTGTCTTTGAACCCAAAAAATGTCATTTTATTGTTACTGAAGGCAAAATTTTAGGAAACATACTGTCAAAGGAGGGAGTGAGAATAGATCCTAAAAGGGTTGAGGCTATTCAGAAGGTACTTGTTCCAAAAAAATTAAAGGGCATACAATCATTTTTAGGGAAAATTAATTTTGTAGAACTGGTCAAGCCCATTGTTAAATTTCAGAAGAAGGATGTAAAATTTGAGTGGAACCAAGAGGCACAGTTAGATTTTGAAAATATAAAAAAATCCATCCAAGAAGCCCCTATTCTAGTATCCCCAAATTACACCAAACCTTTTTCTCTATTACATTTTCTTCTTTCCATACTATTGTTGCAGTTCTATAGCAAAAAGATGATGAGGGATTTGAACATCCAATATTGTTCTTCAGTAAATCTTTGTAGTCAGCTAAGATGAACTATCAATTGATGAAAAAATAGACTTATTCCTTGGTGAAGGCATTCAAGGCTTTCAGGCCTTATTTGGTATGTGCGAAGGTGAATGCATATGTTCCTCATGTTGTTGTTAAAGATATATTTGTCCAAAATGAGGTAATAGGGAATAAGTGCAAGTGGATAAATAAAGTTCAGGAATTTGATCTGGAAATCCACATCACAAAACTGGTAAGAGGGTTAGGATTGGAAAAATTGATGACAAAAGAGAATTTGGACCTAGTTCAGGTCAACAATGTTGATACATGTATAAATTGTCTAATAAGTATTGAAATGCAACCCCGGTATACTAATATTGTATAATTTTTTTTAAATGCTAAGTGCTTGGATAACCTAGAAGTGATAACCAAAGGAGGAGTTTGAGATTACAGGCTAAGAAATATGTCTTGTTGCATGGTGGCTTGTTTTGGAAAAATAGTTATGGGATCTTGCTATTATCTCTTAACAAAGGACAATAAGAGAAGATTTTGAGGGAAATACATGTTATAATGTGTGGAGGGCATTATTTTTCCATATCAATAGCTCATAAAATTTGGAGAGATGGGTACTATTATCCTTGTTTGTTAAAAGATGCTTATATTTTTGTTAGAAAATGTGAGCCATGTCAAAGATCCTCAGGCAAAATGAAATTTTTAGGAGCTTTATTATTGAATCTTGTAGTGGCAGAAGCCCCCTTTCCAATGTGGGGAATGGATTTCATCGGACAATTTGCTAAAAATTCAAGTGGAGGCCATAGTTGGATTCTATTGGTAGCTAATTATTTTACAAAATGGGTAGAAGGGAAATAAGCACAGTGGTCATTGATTTTTTGATGGACAATGTGATCACAAGATTTGGTGTTCCCATCAAATTGGTAATGGATAATGCCATGTGTTTTAGGTCTGAAGAATTTAATAATTTCTACTCTAATATGGGAATTTTCATGTCTTATTCATTCCCATACCATCCACAAGCCAATGGTTAGGAAAAATCTAGAAATAAGAATCTCTTGCAAATAAAGTTAAAACTTGCCCTTTGCCAGATAGAATCACTTTCAGAAAGGCCACTGGAAAATGTCCCTTTGAGTTAGTATATGGTGTTCAATCAAGAATGTCTTTCAATAATTTGCTTCCAATTTATAAATTTATCCAAGATGAAGAGATCGAAGTCTCTAAACCCATGGAAGAAAGAATGGTTTAGTTGGTATAATTGGATGAAGTATCAAAATATCAAAATACAAAAAAATTGTTAGGATTGGATTATATTGAGATGGGGGGTGAATGAGTATAATAGCACTTTATTAAATTATTCAACCAATTAAATATTAACCATACACATGCAGTAAAGAAAAGAACATAAGAAAATGACATGGTATTCATAACACCATATTTTATTTTTGAGGAAACCCTAGATAAGGGAAAATCCCGGTGGGGATGGTACCCACAAGCATGCACTAAAGCATAATGTCCCTTTAAGGAGACCTAGCCCTATTAAGAGCTGAATATTACATAGTACATTTCCTTTTTAGAGGAATAAAAACCCTTTTAAAGGTTCACAACACACTATTAGGGGCTAAATGAGCTTACAACTCTTACAATATAATTTAGGTTACAAAGTGTTCATAGTAATGAACAAAAACAAGAAACATTGGTGCTTAGATAGTTCCTTTATATTTATTCAATAATCTCTTTCATTCTCTACTCTCCTATTCGCTCAATAACTCATCCAACTGTCCAAATTCAACACCATAAATCTTTATCAAAAATATCTTACATATATATCTCACAACTTTACAAAGTTGGCTCTCAATATGAATATTACAAATATTACAAAGTTGACCTTCAATACAAAATATAGTAAACACTAAATTCATTTTTGGTGCTCTTTCATAGTCAATGTAGAGGATATCAACAACCAAAATACAACTTTGATTTCCTAGAGTCCAAGCCATACTCCCTCAATATTCGCTATTGTCAAAATGTTATGTTTCACTGTTCTATTGTAGTCTGTATGACTTCAATTCTGTCTAACTCACTCTAGACTCATCAAAAAAAAAATCAATCTCAGGTGGAGGGAAAACATACCCCATACTTTCTTCCTCTAAGCTCACTTTCCCTAAATCATCGATCTCAATCTTTGACATCCAAAACACTTCTATATCTCTACTTCTACACTTAGTCATCAAAACTTATCTTTTCTAGAATCGGTCTGAAACCAAGATGTGTTACCATAAATGATAACAAAAAATTAAATCACATTTACACAAAATTTATTACTTGCCAACAATATCTCCCTTTGGCATTGATGACAACACTTACAAAAAAATGAATAAGTGTTCCAACAAATCTGTCTCCTCTATACTCTTCCTTTTTCTTTTCTCTTTTCTTTTCTTCTCCTATATTTTTTTATATATACATCTATATTTTTTTTCTTCTCTTGTCCCCCTTTGACAAAAATGAAAAAGGTGCATATACAACAAAAGGTTTTAGTTCTTGCTCACCAGTTTCAAGATATCCTGAAAGGAATCTTCCAAGATCTTCACTTCTGCAGTCCATGTTTTGAGAAAAATTTGGCTAATGTGAATTAAGCCATTCATTGCAAATGATGTGGTATCAACTTCTTTTAAGTCTATGGGCATAGAATTATCCAGTGAATATGTCACTTTCTCCAAGTCTGAGAGATGAACCTCAAGTATTGATAATTTAGGAGTAATAAATCTTTTTTAGTAAATTGAATCTTGTCAATACTCTCCCTTTCTCATTATCTAATACACTAAGTTTGGCCAAAATCCTTGTGACTTCTTTGTCTAGATATATTGTGGATTGTGAAGATGTTTCACAACCATCCATCATATTGTTAAGAGTTTCCCTCTCTTTGGCAATAATGTCTTCTACATTCTGAATATGCCTTATTGGATTCATGCAATAACTAAACAATTTTCTCCCATATCCAATGGATTTCCTTCCATTTTTAAAATAGGTTTTCACAATGCCTAAATCCCATGTTATAGATTTGTAGATTTTTGTTAGCTTCTTCTCAAATTATATCTTCTCTTCCTTTTCTTCTGATATCTTCAATAAGTTCTCATAGTTCCCATCGAATTCATCAAGTATGAGTCTTAGATTATCAATGTCATCTTTATTATGGAAAACAATAGGTGTTGGAAGCAATTTATTTACAGTGTTAGTTTCTCTTGTGATTACTTTTACCTTCTTGTATCCTTTTTGTTCTTATCTTTCCTTTAATTTTTTCAAAGTAGTAAATGCCAATTTTACTAGTTCTTCTTCATCCATGCTGTCAACATTTACATCACTACTTGCCAACAATTAAATAGATGATGTGTTTACCTCTTTATTTTCATCCTCTTTCCTATCTATCTTCTTTTCTTCTTCCTTCTTATCTTCTTCCTTCTTCTATTCTTCTTCCTCTTTGTGTTTAGACTCATCTACCACATAAGTATCCATATTCCCTAAAAAAGGGTCCTTCTCATCTTAAGAGGTGTCAAGGGTTACTGCGACACTAGAAACATAGAAATCTGGTGGTGGATCTACTTTTCTCTTCTTAGCAGTTGTCTCTATTGCCTTTGATTTCTCACCCATTCCCAATTGTGTGGGCGAAGTGGTCTTAGGAAGTGAGGGCTTGTTAGAAGTAGTACTCATCAATGTCTTCTCTAGTGCCTTCTGAGTTTCCTTAGTGATTTCATCATACCTCCTCGCCATGATTTTCAATCATCTCACCTTGGTTCTTAGTAGAGGTTTTAGTTCCTTGTATATTCTGTCCCTTTCTTGAACTGATATCATAGGCTCCGTTTCTTGAACTGATATCACAGGCAGTATGTTATCAATTTCTTGGTTTCTTATTGTATCATCTTCAATCTATGCAACATGTTTTCTTATCTCTAATCTCCCATATAGGTCTGTAGGTATGCTTCCTTCAATTTCTAAAAGTATTTTCTTGAAAGTAAGTCTTCTATCACAATGTCCTCAATTTTAAGCTTGTTTTCTTCTTCATACCCGTCATAGTATTTGTCAATTGTGACCAACTTACCTTGTTCTATTGCTCTCTTTTCTATCATCTTCATGTCAGGCTTCCAAAAGTGCTTCTATATTTTCTTCTCTTCTCCTATTGTGCTCTGCCCTTTAGGTGATGTATGCATGCTTGATCTTGTAACTTTGGAAGTGATATTTTTAGGTTGTGATGTTACCTATTGAGGGGGAGGTGGACTATTTACCATTGTTACTTCAAGAGTGGCAGGGGCTGAAGTACTTCCACTTTCTAGTCCAAGTGATCTCTCTGCCATATTCTTTTTGACTTCTTTTAGTTCCTCTTCTATCAATCCAGCTTTAACTCTACATTCATGTACAATATTTTCAATCTTTCTCTTCCTTAGATCTCTAGTCTATTCTTCTCTCATTTTTGCTGACTTTTCTTCATAACTTCCCCATCTTTCCTCTGTTGTATCAACCTATGATGTAAGGACATGTTATAATTGCATAGTAAGTACCTCAGAACTTACTTCATAACCCATGGGATAACACCATTTCTTCCTGGATATGACTGCTTTAAAATATACATAATTAGTTTCAACCATGAAACAGATTGTATCTTTGTATTTCTCAACAATGTCTTCATGTATTTTGTACCTTGTCTTCATTTGTCTTTGTAGTATCTTGATCATGCCAAATAGTTCACCATCAACCCAAGTAGCATTTTGTCTCTTGTAGCTCTTTGAAATCAATATGCCAGTAGGTACTCTAGATTTCCAACAACTACGATGTAAGCCAGGAAATTTATGCTCAATATGAATGAACATATGCATCAGTAATGAACCAAATCTGAAGGTTTTCAATTTTTCCTTCTTCACAAGCTTCACATTCTCAAGGAATTGTTGTGCCAGAAATTCGCATAGATTATATTGTACATTCTCCTTCACCATTCTCCATGCCATCATGATTACCTCAACAGATACTGAGTTCGGTCTGTTGTTGTAGTAGAACTCGTACCTAAGTATCATCATAATCAATCTTGCATCTTGTTGAAAGATGTCATTTAGTGTCATTGCCCATCTGTCCCATTTGGAATGAGTTAGGGTTTCAAATTATTTCTTCACATGTTTCTCCATAATAGGGATGACTCTAGTGTTGTCTAATCTAGTGATTTCATGGATTAGGTCACTACAAATTTTCAAAACTTGATCACCAATCTAGATAAACTAATCATGAACCCTACTTAATAGTATTTTGACCCATTCATCTTCATCAAATTCACATAAATCTAGAATTTTCATTATGCTCAGTTGATTGATATGTTTGTATTCTTCTCTCATGAATCCATTATCATTCATATCTGCCATCTCAGTTGATATATCAACAATTCCTAGTATGTCATACTTACAATGTATGTAAGCCCTAATATCTTCTGCGTACAACATGCCATACAGAGTTTAGGAAAATTTTCCCTCTATATCCTCTTCACATGATTTGAATGGATGTGTCTTGAACTTATACCTAGGTGTATCTGTAAAATCAAAAATAATAGGTGCATCCATGACTAGATGATGTAAATACCTTTCTTTCACTGAATTATGAGTTTATCCTTAAATCGATCATGCATGACCAATGTAGAATAATCTAAACTTCTCTTCTCTATGATTTCCCTAGCTCTCTCTTTGTCAAATGGTAAAGAGATAGGTCATTAAGTGGTGCTTTATACAAGTTTAAGTTGTAAATTTTGCTTTCACTTAAAACTGTCTAGTTGACTATTCGATCTTGTGAATAAAATATATGTGTTGGTTGATGTTGCGCTCTTAGATGTATACTTCATGATGTTGGCCAAGCTTATACCCAAGCTCGCACGAGCTCAATCCATGAATTTTGGTGTAGGATATGTTCTAATGTCTATATCCAATGCTCTCCCTAAGGAGATGATCAACCAATTAGGTTGATTATGTCTTGCTACCATTAGGTGAAGATCCAATAGCCTCTACCAACTCTCCCTAAATTGATGTCTCACTAGTTTCTTTAATCTTTCATATCTGACCACTATTTCTATCTTCTTCCTTCTTAAAAAAACTTTCAAAATAATTATTCAAATATGCAACACTCTTAGCAGTATCATTTTCATTCTTCTGTGAATTCATTGGAGGTGGTACTCTTCTATTGTCTGATCCACTATACCTGCAAAATTTTTCTATATGACCTAGATTATTGCATTTGTAGAATATAGGAGGTCTTCTTTCCTTATTGACTTACAACTTAAAGTAATTTGCAATGTGTCCAATCTTGTTACATTTGTAGCATGTAGGTTTCACCGTTGGTTCTCTTACATTGTCTTGTCTATATCCTAATTAATTAGGTTTTTTTCATTCTACTCTCTTGTGCCCATATCCATTATAGTTAAAACAATAACTAGAAAAAGTTCTACCTCTACAGTCTTTCTTCATGTGACCAAATCTGTTGTAGCCAAAGCATATTCCTTTGAAGGGTCTCATCTTCTCTTTAGGCTCTTTAATAGAAGGTTTCTCAGCATCAATCTTCTCATTTTATTTCTCTTCCTGATTCTTTGAACATTCAGCTTCATTGAAGCTGATACTAGTAATATCACCTTTAGGTTTCTATTTGTCTCTATGTTCATTAATCAAATCGTTGTTGGTGTGAAGTTGCTCAATGTGTTTCTTTGCTTCAACAAGTTCACTTTTTATAATCTGGTTGTATTTTTCCATTTCCAGTTTCTTGTTCTTGTATTTTTCAGCCCCATTCTTCATTTGATCTAATGTACTATTTAAAGATTCTTCACCTTTCTTCTTAGCATCCTTCTATACCTATATTTCTTTAGCATTAGTCTCATTTTCAATTTTATGAGTTTCAATCTCTTCTTTTAGTTTCTTCACCTGATCTAAATTGTCTTCATGTGAATCTTATTTTATCTGAACCCCAATATCTTGTCTTTGATTTATGGAAATCTCAAGTTTATCTTTGAGTTTCTTTATGAATTTCTCAGTTCTTCACATTTTGAATCTCAACTCTCCATTCTCTGCTTTTTCCTTATCAAGGTCTTCAAGTGCAACATCAAAGTTTTCTTGCAAACTATCCAAATCCATTATGATCTCCCTCAAGTTATTAGACTTTCTCTCCAAGGGCCAAAAGAACTGATACCAATTGTTAGGATTGGATTATATTGAGAGGAGGGTGGATCAGTATAATAGCACTTTATTGAATTCTTTAGCCAATTAAATATTAACCATACACTTGCAGTAAAGAAAAGAACATAAGAAAATGACACAATACTCATAACACTATATTTTGTTTTTGAGGAAACCCTAGCAAAGGGAAAACCCTGGTAGGGATGGTACCCACAAGCATGTAATCAATTATAATGTCCTTGTAAGGATACCTACCCCTGTTAGGAGCTGAATATTATATAGTTCATTTCCTTGTAAGAGGAATAACAACCCTGTTAAAGGTTCACAACACCCTTTTAGGGGATAACTGAGCTTATAACTCTTACAATATAATTTAGGTTACAAAGTGTTCTTTGTCATGAACAAAAACAAGCAACAATGGTGCTTATATATTTAATTTATAGTTCTTCAATGATCTTTACCATTCTCTACTCTGCTATTCACTCAACAAATCATCCAACTGTCCAACTTCAACATCATAAATCTTTATCAAAAAGATCTTACATATATATCTCACAACTTTACAAAGTCGACTCTCAATATGAATATTAAAGATATTACAAAGTTGGCCTTCAATTAAAAATATAGTAAACACTAAATGCATAGGAGGAACTCTTGCATAGTCAATGTGGAGGATATCAAAAACCAAAATACAACTTCAATTTCCTGGAGTCCAAGCCATACTCCCTCAATCTTCACTACTCTCAAACTACTTTGTTTCACTATTCTGCTACAGTGTTTCTAACTTCAATTCTGTCTAACTCACCATAGACTCAACCAAACCAAAATCTATCTTAGGCAAAGGTTATACATACCCCATACTGGCTTCCTCTAAGCTCACTTTCCCTAAATCATTGATCTCAATCTTTGACATCAAAAACACTTCTATATCTTTGCTTCTACACTTAGTCAATTTATGAGTCATCAAAACTTGTCTTTTCTAGAATTAGTCTAAAACCCAGATGTGTTTCCATAAATGAAAATGAAAAAGTAAATCATATTTACAAAAAATTGATTACTTTCCAACAAAAATATGAAATACCTTTTTGATAAGAGGGCTAATGAGAGAAAATTTCAGCCTGGTGACTTGGTATTGCAATGGAATGCCAAGGCTAAAGACAAGGGAAAACATAAAAATTTTGAATCACTATGGTTGGGGCATTTTTTTATCTATCAAACTTGTGGAAAGGATTCATATTTTCTCAAAAATATGGATGATCAAGAATAGGAAATGCCAGTGCATGGACAGTTTCTAAAAACATTCTTTAAATGAATTAATATTTTTCCATGCATAGTAGTGTTGTGTCATATGTACATGTGTGTTTGTTTTGGTTGTGTGTTTGTTTCCAATAATAGGTTAGTGTAGTTTTGGTCTACTTTTTGACAGATCTGTATTCTTGCTATAATCTGGTGTTTAAGAATCCTCAGAGAGAGCCACTGTTGGTAGTATTTCATGTTTTTAGGCCTTACCCTAAAAAAAATTTTTCCCAAGTGGTCGTTTTGTCAAAAATGTCAAATCGTATTGAGAAAGATGCTAATAATCCCTGTAAAATGTTACACCCTATGCTAAAATGATGAAAACCCTAAGTTTAGGGTCATAATTTGTTTGAATTTGAAAAAATACCCTAAACATTCTTTGTGGGTTCTAATTTGTGTTACTTTATCTAGTCACTTAAGTTGTCTTTAAGCCATGTGTTCTTTTCGAATGAGGCCATTTTTATTCTTTCCTAAGCCTTAAGTGTTAATTTTTCCAAAGTTTGAAAACCTCCGAGCCTTTTATTTCATTTTTTTATGTGTCATGCAAGTCTTTCTTAATCGAATGTTTCTCACTTTCCGTCATGATGAAGATGATTTATCTTTAACTATCAAGGGAGCACACCATGCAACCACGTATCTCTGGCCAATTCAGTTTCAAATTGAAATGCAAGTTTTGAGATCACCATAGATCAAATTTAACCTGAGGGCCCACGCTTTTCCTGTGAATGAAAGATGAAAGAAGATTAGCATCGAGGGAAAGTGCCATTGCGATGTGTGTCCTAGGTGGCCTAGAGTGTCATCATAAAGGTAAAGTTAAAGAGAGGACAAGTTAGATCTAATCTAACGGTTGGTGCAAAGCCTCCTGACAAAGATGTTGTTGAGTTATTCATCAAGGGAAAGCACCATGGTGACACCTAGAAAGTCAGCGGGCCCATTGATTTAATAAAGGATATGATAAATCAATGTTATCTCCATAAAGATCTGACAGCTGGTGTTAACCCTCAATCATAAGATGGAAGGTTTTTATCCATCAAGGGAATGCAATGTGATGTTGCGTGTCCCCCTGTGTACTTTTAAAATGCACATGGTAAACAACTGGCTCAATAAAGATCAGTCAAGTTAATTAAAATCAAACGACTTGTGCAAAGCCTTAGATAAAAGATAGTGTTGTTTTGACTATTAAGGGAAAGTGCCATTGCGACACGTGTCTAAGTTGGTGGGACCCCACAACAACGTAAGGCTCAATAAAGATCAGTTAATTTGATGAAAATATAATGACTGGCACAAAGCCCTAGATCAATGGTGACATTGTTTTAACCAATGAGGCATTGCACCATGCTGCCACATGTCTCTCCAAGATCAAGGCTGCGAATTATAAAGGTGATTAAATTCACTAAAGATTGAGAAGGATCGAAAGACTGGCACAAATCCTTAGATCCAAAGTGATCAAGATTTATTCTTCAATGGAATGTGAAATGATGCCATGTGTTCAGGGAGATGAAAATTGCGAAGGATTTGTTGTAGACCATCTGATATGGGGAAAAGCTAGTGAAATTGACGGTTCTGTTTTAAAATACAGAAGTAACAAATTTCAACAATTGGACGCCAAGCATTGAACTCAGAGAAGTAATGGTGAACATGTGTCTCTACCCATCTAAAATTTAATGCTTAATATGATGGGATTTATATCTCGTTGATCACTCAAGTCATTTTTCATGATTAACAAAGATTGCAGAGTGGAAAAGAGTTGCAGTGATCACATCTAGATTTTCAAGTTTCTTGTGGAATTGGTAATTTTCTGATACTCGTATTTTTGGGTCATAAGAAATTTAAAAGTAATTAATAGGATTTGTAGTAAAATAATGGTTTGATTATTTAAATTATCCATTGTTAGATTGTCAAACCCTAAATTCACAATGTTGCCCAGTAGAGAATTCTTCGGAAAGGTCAATTATAAAGATAGAAATGTATGTGATGATTTGTTGCAACAATTGACCATGTCAGCTAATGATGCCTCTAAAAAAAAGGAATTATTCACCAAGGATACATTCTTGAAAATAACTGAAGGGTTGTATGATTTGGTTCAGTCTATTAAAGATGCTAAAATAGGTATGACTGGCTTGGCTTTGTTTAAGGTGCTCTTTGGTCAGAGAAATGCTAATCCCCCAAACAATAATGTGTGGCAATTAGACGTAGGCAAGTTGGTAGTGCTTGGAATTTTTATGGATATGGACATGCTTGTACACATAGCTAGGAATTATGGCACTATATCTAGAGTAGTTAGGGATAAAAATGGGCAAATCCTGATAAAGGTGAATGCAGAAGAAATTAGGAAGGTTTTCAATTTGAATGATCAAAATACTTCTATGGATAAGATTGACTTTAATAAATTAAAAGAAGTATACCAAGCCCAAATAAAATACTTCAGAGAAGGACCCCTGAAACAATATATTGGTACAATTGGGGATTTTGTTCTGGTAGGGTCTAATACCAAAGAGTCGTTCAAACTGGACTATTTTACACTAAAGGCCAAATCAATTTATAGGGCTCTTTGCCAAGTCTGTGGAGATGATGAACAAGTTGAAATGCCTATCCACTATATGCTAATGATGGTTGATATTTTTCATCCCCATCTAGAAATAATTTTTTATTTTTCCCCATACATTGAGTTGGGACTAAAAAACACAGTAAGGGTTTTTGAAGTACCATGTTAAAATTTTGCAATTTGAAGCCCTCTGATCACTTTTTGTGCCTATTTGCCCAAATAAGTTTGAATATCTACCATGAATTTCCTATTCTCATCACCTTTGTTTTGAATTTTTAAGACATCTTAGGTCATTAAATTCAAGTTTCAAGTTGTCTCGTGATGTCTTGTTTTGAGCACTTGTCCAAATCTGCATTTTTGCCGAAGTGTCAATTTGTTGTAGCAGGCCCTGTTTGCATTTTAATATCTTCTGTCCTGTTGGGTTTTATGGCCTGCCCCTTTGAGGATGTTTAAATTTTATATCATAGAACTTTTGTTTCAAACCTCAATCCATTTTTATTTAGGTTGATAGGTTATTTGATCCCTCAAAGTTGATCTTCCAGAAATGTCTTGTTTCTTTGTTCTACCCAGAATTTTGAGTAGCCCTGTTTCACTAATTCTAACTTTTGACCTTGTGAACTAATTGAAAAATTCATTTTTCATTGTATTATAGAGGTAAAATAATCTATATATTTCCATCTTCAGGTCATGATGAATCCGTTTGGCTAGTTTTCCAAATTGATTCTGTTTGCATTTTATATCAGTGTGCCAAGCTGTCAAATGCAGATTTCTGAGTAGCATATTTTATGGTTTCCCTATTTGCACCTGGTTAAGGGTCAACTATAATTGAAAGTTTTTTTTCATTGAATACTTGGAGGTCTACTTCCCTGAAGATTTTTGGACCTTGACCAATCCGTTTGGTCACTTTCCTAAGCTGTTTCCAAATCAAATTTATGCTTGTTTCACAGTTTCAGATCCAGACTATTTTTAGAAGGCTGACTTTGGTCTTTAATGATAATTTTCCTTTTGATATAATAAGAAAGATAATGATGAATTAATTTTCATTATGTGAGAGTGAATCATTATCCAAGATCATAGATCTTGAAATTTTTAGTTGGTAATTTTTCAAAGCTTGTTTCTAAGGTGATTTGTGCAGTTTGACAGTGCAGAATAGAATTGTACTTTGCAAAATGGTCATTTTCTGAGAGTTTTTTTTAAGAACCAATTGTGGAATAATTATCATGGCATGTAAGTGTACTAATTAATCCAATGGTGAAGACTTAAAGCATATCTTGATAATCTTGCAATGGCTGATCCGGATGAAGTTTATGCTGATTCAACATTTTTCATTTGCACAGCTTTCTAAATTGCTAAGTTTGAATAGTTACATCTTTTACCTAAGGATGAATCCGGCCAAGCCTTTCTCCATGTGTATTCGATGAGGATGAATTAATTATTTTTCCAAGTGACAGATCTTCAAGTGGTGATCTGACAACTTTTTAAGTGGCACCTTTGATAGGGTTTGCACAAATCTAATTTCTGCGAGTTGCAGAATATAACAAAGTGGCATAGTTTGCATATTATTATCTTTGGGACCGAGTGTTTTCAAACCCCATCCAATTAATGATAATTGTTCATATGATAGAGAAGAATGTATTATCCAGACCCCATGGTTGCAAAGCATTATTTAGTCATTTTTCAAAGGTTGATCAGGAGGCTATTTGCCAAAAATAAAGCCGATTTGCGGAACTCTAAAAGTTGTTTTTTAAAATGTTCGCCAGTGTTTTACTTTGTGGGTTGATTATAAAATGGTTTGTACTGGCACAGAAAGAGAATTTTCTAAAGCCGGTGAACTTTTGAGAGTATTTTAGAAACAACATTTTAAAATGTATTTGTAAAAATCTTTAATCGACAAATGGACAAAAGCATATGGGGCCAGCATTTAGAGGATGGAAATGAAATTCTTTGGAGGGAGGATTGCATTGTTTTTTTGTAAACTTTATAATGGAAATGGAAACCAGAAAAAGAGGGGTTTTAATATCTTTTGTTTTAAAGACAAATCAGCAACCACAAAAATGGAAAGGAGAGTTTTAAAGTTTTTATTTAAAACTTTACAATGCAAAATATAAACCAGCAATGCATGTCTTGGTTGCGCCCAGCTCAGAGGAAGGTTTTAAACATTTTTTAAGATTTTAAAATGCAAACTGACTCCACATATTGGTGTTCCCAAGCCTTGGGTGGAGGCATTTTAATGTTTTTCATTTGAAATGCAAGTCAAAACAATAGACAAGCATGCTTCGCCAAGCACCATAGGGGAAGTTTTTAAAAGTTTTTATTTAAAATTCATAAAAACAATAGCTAAGGAAGCCTGTGCCAAGCTTGAAAGGGGAATATTTAAGTTTTTTTTAAAACCAAATACATTGTAAATGGATATCATAGCCTGGGGTGTAGCCTTCTATGGAGGAAATTTTAAAATGTTTTCAGAAAAAGAAAGACAAAAACAAAAAATAGCATGCTGCACCTAGCAAGAGAGGAGAAGTTTTTTAAAGTTTTTATGTTAAAATTGCAAAAGCGAATCCATAGAAAAGTTCTCCCAGTACTATGGAAGAGATTGGAGATCTTAACCAGCAAGAAGATATGGCCATTGGTGAGCAGCACTTGGAGTAAATCTCAGAAAGCTTGAAAAAACACCCAAAGATTTATCCCACATGCATGCGGCTGTCAAATATTTTAGTATTTATATACTAAAGAACTTACATTATAATTAGAAGAAAGAACCAAGAGGCCATTTTGTGGGCCTCTTGGCTAGATAGTTAAGTGCATGGTGGGCCCCATTATTTTGGAGAAAAAACAAGAATTACTTTAAAAACCCAAAGGAGTTTAATCCCACATTGTCCCTACAAAGGAAAACTGAAGTGTTTAAATTCAACAACACATAATAGATGATATGAATAAAAAAGAGAATGCTATGCATGCGCAAGTGGCGGGTTCATTGGGAAGCATGCACAGAGGACAAACACACAATTTTGGTTAGACCCGTGAGTGTGACATGGCAGGTGAGTTGGCAAAAAGACTGCAGGTTTGGGCACGAATCTTGAGACAACCAAGATCAATGGATGACTTAATGACTTAGTGAGAAAGTTGCAAGGAAGATATCATTAATCCATTAAGGGGATTGTGAGATGTGGCAAGGTAGACACATGGCACAATCTAGAGCATTTTAGAGGCAGCCAATCAGAGGATACCATGTGGCACATGGTAGGTGATATGGCATCTTGTGGACACATAGAGCCAATAGGAGATTGCCAAGTGGCACAATCTGGTGCACTGTTAGAGAAAAGGTATTAATATGCAATATTAAAATTAAATTTATCTAAGAAAAGAAGGGTTAAATAACTTGCAAGTTGAAAAGAATCTAATGGTGGACTTAATGGCTTAAAAGGAAGATGCATGACATCTAACCATTAAGCCATTAAGTCTTATTGACAAGTGGCAGATTATGGTTTAGTCTGGATAAAAGAGAATAAAATGAAATATGTGCATAAATTCATCTCAAAAAAGGAGGAATTAAAGGGTGTGTAGGTTGAAAGAAATCTAATGGTTGACTTAATGGCTTAAAAGGAAGATGCATGAAATATAACCATTAAGCCATTAATCCTAATTGACAAGTGTCACAAGTTGATTAAATCTTGGTGAAATAAGGATAAAAGGTAAAATATGTAGATTTTTAAATAAAATCATTTCAATTCAATAGTTTCACTATTGAAAAAGGCATAAATATTTCATAAATTATTCAAGAAATGTGCATGGGAAGGCAAAGTCTGTTTAAATGTTCAGGGGGGAAAATCTTGTCCAAAATACCAAGTTTCATATATCACCAAAAAGGTCTCAGAATGAGGATTACTATTTCACTGACAATTTGAGTCCAGATCATATCAGATTCTTGCAGTTGCAGTTTGAAGTAGTTGCAGATATTTTTGGGGAAAGACAAGTGTCAGTGACTGATTTTGTTTTTTCTTTCTCCTATATTTGGTTTCTTCTCCATTGTAATAGGGATGGTAAAATTAATGCTATAATGCAGATTTCTGATTCTAGGGTCATATTTTCTAATTTTTTTGTCATTTTGGATGTATTGAAGCATAAATATCTTAATAAAAGACAATGCAGTTCCTGTTCCATATTATTGTGGTCTCTTTATATTTTTTTGATGCTCTTGTATGTTTAGTTTGTAAGGCATTCTGAATATGTTGGTTACAAGGAAACTATGAAATTACTTGTGAGTTTCCTACAAGGAAGGAGCCAATCTTATGAGTGATTTTAGAGGGATAAGAATTTGTATGAGGATTTGATATAGTAGTATGGGAATGATAAGATAGTTTGTAAGCCATTCTATCTGAGCTGCATATAGATTGTAAGGCATTCTATTTGTGTTTCCATTAAGTAATTTATGTTGATGTACATTTGTATGACTCCATTTCCCGCTAGATAAGACACTGGTCTTTGCTAGTTATGCAGTCCTTACCATCAATCATTTTCCATTTCCTGTTTAGAAGCATGGATGTTTAGAATTTGTATTGTATAGTACAAAAATTGTTGGTTATTCCTTGAAGAAGAGAATCTATACGTTAGCCTTCCTAAGTGTAGGGACTTTAAAAAGAAGAAAGATCAATGTCCATAATCCACTGTAGGGTTTACTGTTAAGCAGTGAGTCTAAAGATAGGTACACCCGCCTGGGTCCGTGGAGCCCAAAGTGAAGAAGGATCATATTCTTGTTAATTAGTGTTTTTGCTTGCTGGAATCAAAAGTTGGGGGTCATAGGGTCAAGGATTGATGCTTATACAGATTCTGCAAGAAAAAGAGCTAACAAAATGGAGACTTCGCTGGGGATGTGTTAGAACTTTTTTTTTTTATTAAAACCTAGAAATTATAATTTGCGGGAGAAGTAAAGGTTACAAGCTCATAGGAGCTAATCATTTGTTTACCATTTCTGAACCAGCTTGTGAATCTTTTCCCACAACTTTGTGAGTGGCGACTCTGAATTCTTGTGCAACCTAGTGGCATTGATTTACATGTAAAATTTTAGAGATTTTACAGTATATTGTTTGCAGATTTGAAGCCCTTGTTAGTTTTTTTTTGCAAGGAAGGATAAAATATTAGATGTTTTTTTGAGTAGGTTTACTTCTACTAGTCATGAAAGAGTATTTTAGTAGCAACAACAAAGGTAGTCTACTTCTCATGTGTTTTCTTTTCATGAGAATTAAATTATTTTAACGGATTGCCTCTATTGAGTGTTTTCAACACTAGGAAAGAGGCGTGTTCAAATTAGTGAGATGTCAAAAAAAAATTCATCTAAAGTTTAGACCAGCAAGGGTTTTTCAAAATCCTTTCATACCAAGAGGTATGAGCCATTGTGTTTTGATGGCATTAATATTTTTCACATGATGTACCTCATGAAATCAAGGATTATTTGCAAAAATTTTGTGGGGATCAAGTTGTTTCAGCAAGTCATCATGTTCAAATGTTCATTGATCTATTGGGTGACTTTGAAATAAAGTATGAAGATGTATACATGAAATTGTTTGTCCAAACTTTAAAAGATGATGCTAGGGACTGGTTTTCTTTTTTACCAGCTTGTTCAATTTCTTCTTGGGATACATTGCATGTTGCCTTCATGGAACAATTTGGTGAGAGAATGAATTTGAGTGATGTATTTACTGATTGGTTAAATCTTAAGATTAAAGAAGATGAATTAGTTCCTGATTTCAATTTCATATTTGCAAGAGCTTTACATGAAATACCTGAAAGGACTGCACCTCAGGATGATGTGTGTGTTATGGTTTACTTTGATGCATTTAAAAAAAAGATGAGTTATAGGTCCAGAGACAAGGAACCTAAGAATTTGCATCAAGCCTTTATGACAACGATAAAAATTGAAAACAATGTCAAGTACGGATTAACAAAGAACCATTTCTCTAGAGGGATTTTTTGGCAAAATAAATTTGAGAATGGACAAGAGTATTTTGAAAAGTTTACAGCTCCAAGTAGGTGTATTGATACCTCTACTTTGGTTTCTAATTAGGTCTTGAATTCAGATTTGAATAGATGTATGATTAATAATCCTTTGTTGCATACAGAAGAAACTTCTAATGAAGATAGAAATACATAAGTCCAAGATGTGGTAGCAATGAATGATGTTTCAAATACTTATGATGTCGGCTTTCTCAATGAATCTTTTCCTTGCAAAGTTATATCAAAAATACCCTCTCATTTTGATCCTAGATGCAATGATACTAACAATGTTTTTAATGCTGAAGAGTATGTATATGTTTTACACTCTTATGAGGATGAAGAGGATGTTGAAACCTATGTCCCGCAAGATAATGGTATGTTTGAGAGTGTTGATCCACTGTGTGAGCCGAGTATAACATGGAAAGATGAGAGAATTCATGGAGGTGAATGCAATTTAGAATGTGAAGGTAAGAGTATCTTCACCAATTCTGAAAAATAATATTTTACCTCAGCATGATACAAATGATTTTGGTATCAAGAGATTTGAAGTGAATTTGGTGTCAAAACTTAAGGAAAGAGGGATAGTAAATGATGGTCTTCCTTATGATATGGAGTATGATACTATCTTCAACTTTATCATGATATTATTGATGAAAATCAAAGTAAAGATCAGTTAGTTGATTCTTTTTAGTCAAAGGGTAAAGTGCTAGATGAGTGGGTTTTTGAAATCCCTTAATTTAATGATGATCAATTGAAGCATATGGTTTGTTTGTGTAATCAAAATATTACACATGATGAAAAACTTGAGGATGATTGGTGTTCTTTCCCATCTCCTCTAGTTGAAGAAGGCAGTATGAATTTTCCATCCACTTCTTTGCCTAATGATAGGGGTTTTGAATCTACTTACATTGATATCTCTGATTTTGAATCATATGCTGAAAGTGAATATGATAGTGATTATGACATCAGGGGTACTAATGTCTTCAAATTATTTAGTAATTATGTATTTGATAAGGACATTGATATGGATCTGCCATCTCTTTGTTACCATGTTCATATGGGAGAAAAACACAATGTTGTTAATCCATTGTTTAAGGGATGCTTTGAGTTTTCAGATTTGAGTTATTCTAATTTTAATATTGAAAATGTGTCAATATGTAGTAAGAAATTAGATTTTATCTCATACTAGGCTAAAAGTGATTGTGAGTTTGAATTTTGATTTGATGAGTTCATTATTCCATGTAGTGAGTAGGACTAGGATGTTGATCAGATGTCTCCTTGTGACCATGTGGGTAATTTGCAAGTAGAAGAGGTTTCCAATCCATGTTTTGAGGAACATGCTGATATATATTTCCATTGTGAAGTTTTTATAGATCTTGGTATTCATGGTTTATGTGAGCATGACTCTTTTAGTTTCTTTTTGGATCAACCAGAAAATGAGGGTTTAATGCTAGCGGAGTTTGATGTTTCTTATGATGATGAATTTCCTCATTGTCATGGTTCATAATCTCTGATATTTGCTGATGTGAACAATGAGTTTCATACTTTTGGTAATGCTAACTCTAATCGAAGAACTTATGATAGCATGAAAAGAATTGCAAATAAGGTATTCTTCATTTTTATGATTCCTTATGAATTTGAATAGCAATGGTACAAGTACATTGTCATTCTGATATTTGTATGCCAAGAAGAAATTTAGATTTTTGATAGAGGCAAGTGTTGATTTAAGTTGTGAAAAGGTTTGAGGATTTTTTTAAAATAATGTACATGTTGTATAGTCTCTTTCCTTTCAATTGAGTGGTGTTTTTTCTTTTCAATAAGAGGTTTCCTATTTTGGAGAGAAATAAGAGAAAGGAGAAAAGATAAGAGAGAAAAGAAAGTTTGATTTATTTGGTGAATGGTCTGATTCTACCGTGAGATTCTGAAAGTTCTCTGCATGCACACATGGGGAACGCATCCACAATCAGAGCCACTGTTGGGACTAAAAAATGCAGTTAGGGTTTTTGAAGTACCATGTTAAAATTCTACAATCTGAAGCCCTATGATCACTTTTTGTGCCTATTTATGAAAATAAGTTTGAATATCTACCATGCATGTCAAGTGCTCATCACCTTTGTTTTAACTTTTGAAGATATTCTAGGTCATTAAATTTGAGTTTCAATTTGTCTCATGATGTCTTGTTTTGAGCACTTGTCCAAATCTGCATTTTTGCCTAAGTGTTAGTTTGTTGTAGCAGGACTTGTTTGCATTTTAGTATCTTTTGTCATGTAGAGTTTCATGGCCCACTCCTTTGAGTATTTTTAAAGTGTATATCAAAGAGCTTGTGTTTCAAAGCTCAATCCATTTCAAGTCTGTTTGATATCTTTTTCAATCCCTCAAAGCTAGTCTTCTAGAAATGTCATGTTTCTTTGTTCTGCCCAAAACTCTGAGTAGCCCTATTTCACCAATTGTAACTTTTGACCTTGTGACCTAATTGAAAAAATTAATTTTGAATTTTATTACAAAGGTCATATAATCCTTATATTTCCATCTTTAGGCCATGATGAATCCATCTGAGTAGTTTACCAATCTAATTCCATTTGCATTTTCTACTAGTGTGTCGAGCTGTCAAATGCAGATTTCTGAGTAGCATACTTTATGGTTTCCCTGTTTGACCGATTCAGGTTCAAGTATAATTGAAAGTGTTTTTGCATTGAAGACTTGGAGGTGTACTTCCCTGAATATTTTTGGACCTTGACCAATCCATTTGGTCACTTTCCTAAGCCGTTTCCAAATCAAATTTCTACTTGTTTCACTATTTTAGATCCAGAATGTTTTTAGCAAGCTGACTTTGGTCTTTAATGATAATTTTCCTTTTGATATAATGAGAAAGGTAATGATAGATTCATTTTCATTATGTGAGAGTGAATCATTATCCAAGATCCCAGATCTTGGGGGTTTCAGTTGGTAATTTTTCAAAGCTTGTTTCTAAGGTGATTTGCGTAGTTTGACAGTGCATAATAGAATTGTACTTTGCAAAATGGTCATTTTCTAAGAGTTATTTTCAAGAACCAATTCTAGAATAATTTTCATGGAATTTAAGTGTACTACTTAATCCAATGGTGAATTCTCAGAGCATATCTTGATAATCTCGTAATGGCCGATCTAGATGAAGTTTGTGCTGATTCAACATTTTTCATTTGTACAGTTTTCTGAATTGCTAAGTTTGAATAGTTACATCTTGTACCTAAGGAGGAATCTATCCAAGCCCCATTCTTTATGTATTCAATGAGGATGAATGAATTAATTTTCCAAGTGAAAAATCTTCAAGTGGTGATCTGACGACTTTTTAAGTGGCACCTTTGGTAGGGTTTGTTAGAATAGTCCCAAAGGATAACTGAGAGGGGGGGTGAATCAGTTATCAATAACTTTAATTCCTTTCTACTTATTTAACTTCAAAATAAAATAAAGTAAATGCACATTTAGATAACACAGTACAAAAAACACAATTTGATTACGGGGAAACCAAATGGTAAAAACCCCGGTGGGAATTAGCACCCACAATGAACTAAACTTGTTTATAGTAATCCATGTTAGAAGATATTTCAACCCTATTAGGAGTTGTACTTTACAATGTAATAAGTATAGTGACCTGGTTAAGGGTCTGACCCTGTTAGGAGTCTTTTACAAATAACCCTGTTAGGGGCGAGGACTCAGTGTCCAAAAGCTCACTGCTTCAATGGTGAAGGCTACAACCTTTTGTATAATAGATATGCACTATATCTGATGATGAAATGTAGAGTAGACATGTTGTCTTGATCAGTTCCAATGTATTATAATCTTTCACTTCTTCTTCACATAGACTCTTGATGAATGAACCACAATTGGTATTCTGCACTGTACATTTTCTTTCTCTTTTCGTATCGTTCACACTTAACGTATCACAAATGAATTTCTATAAGTATCTTCCTCAAAGTATGAGATCATGGGACCTATAAGACAAATCTCCATTACATCCTTTTTTGCCTAACTAAGCATGCAAGCATAATAACAACCACGCAAATATAAACTGAATAGATGCGACGCTTCACTAAGTCAGCCTCACCAAATTAACACTAACTTTGCAATCTTCTTGAAGCACGTTTGGCACCTTTAGATAACTATCATCGACTCATGACTAATCATGAATATACACATGCATATCCTATAGATAGGTGAAACATAAGAAAAATGTTAAATACGTCAGCTCTAAACAGATAATCTTTCAAAATTGTAACTGCCAATAACATAATTACACAACTTTACTGAAACATCATATCTTGATCTGCGTGTATGAACATAACATACTGAACATGTCTAAAACATGTATCTAACCATGCAAGGCTTGATACCATCATTCTAATAAGTACATATAGAATCACTATTGTGTATTATTTGTTGTCATCAATGACAAACATATAATAAATCAACTGCACATAAACAAATCTCCAATAATCTCCCCCTTTGACATTGATGGAAACATATGATATTAAAATCATCCTCTAATTATGGTGTCCTATTTCATTTACAATCTTCTCAATATCCTCATCAAATATTTCTCTACAATGTTGCAGTTCCTCTGACTTTTTTTGGTTCCAGATATATACTCCCCCAGAGTATATGCTCCCCCTTAGTACATACTCCCCCTTTGACATCAATGGAAAAGGGTACCATAAACCATTAGGCACATGTACTACTCGAAAAGTAGAGTAGTCAACCATTCATCAGTCACTTAATGACTGACATTCTTGCTGCTTTTTCTAAATAGACTTGGGAGAGGGAATTACTCCCAACTTCTCCCTAAGATACTCAAAAGTATCTTTTTATAAAGGCTTTGTGAAAATATTTTCCAACTATTCTTTGGTGCTCACATAGTCTAATTTCACTTCTTTGTCTGCAACCTTTTCTCTTAGAAAATGGTACTTGATCTCATTGTGTTTTGTCTTTGCATGCATCATATGGTTCTTAGACATGTTAATAGTGCTATTATTATCACAGTGAATAAAAATAGGATAATCAACCTGAATACCAAAGTCTTTAACCATCTGCTTGATCCAAACCATGGTTGAACAATTCAGTGCTACTACAACATATTCAGCTTCTGCTATTGATTGAGAAATATAATTATGCTTCTTGCTTATCCAAGAAACCAACCTATCTCCAAGAAATACTGATCCTCTTTAAGTACTCTTCCTATCATCAATACAACCTGCCCAATCTACATTTGTATTCACATGAAGCTCTACATTCTCTAATTTAGGATACCATAAACCATAGTCTATAGTTCCCTTTAGATATCTGAATATCCTCATGATTGCCATTAGGTAATTCTACTTGGGTTCAGCTGCAAATCTTCCAACAATACCAACTAGATTAGATATGTCAGGTCTAGATTGAGTTAGATAAATGAGTTTTCCAATCATAGATTTGTACAATGTCTTATCAACTATTGTGGAATCATCATCTTTTGAAAGCATGCTTCTTGTTATCATAGGAGTGCATACTAGCTTACAGTCTTCCATCTTAAAGGTCTTCAATATTTCCTTCACATATTTTGACTGATTAATGAATATACCTTTATCTGTCTGCTTTACATTTAGTCCTAAAAAGTATTTTATAGGACAAATCATGCTCATTTCAAATTCATTCTACATTATTTTTCAAATGTTGTACTAAGCTTGTCATTACCTCCAAAGATAATGTCATCAACAAATATGGCAACAAGTAGTAATCCATTAGGTGTCTCTCTTGTGAATAGATTATAGTCTGCTACACCTTTCTTGAATCCAATATTGGTAAGATAACCATCAAGTCTCTCATACCAAGCTCTTGGGGCCTGTTTAAGACCATAGAGTGCTTTCTTCAATCTGCATACCATGTCTGGTTTATCTGAAAGATTAAATCCTTCAGGATTTTTTATGTAGACTTCTTCCTTCAAGTCACCATTCAGAAAAGATGACTTTACATCCATTTGATAAACTTTAAATTATTTAAATGTTGCATAGGCCAAGAAAAATTTAATGGCTTCCAGTCTGCTCACAGGAGAAAATGTATCAGTGTAGTCTATTCCTTCTCTCTATGCATATCCTTTACATACTAATCTTTCTTTGTTTCTTACTACTGTACCATCTTCATTCATCTTGTTTCTGAATACCCACTTTGTTCCAATCACATTTTTGTCACTGGGTCTAGGGACCAATTCCCATGTATCATTTTTAATTATCTGATTTAATTCTTCTTTCATTGCATTCTTCCAATCAAAATCATTACAATCATCTTCAACACTTAAAGGTTCAATCTATGAATGTAAACATACCTCTTCATCCATTGCTAGACTTTTTGCTTTTGATCTGGTCAAAACACTGCTGCTCTAATCTCCAATGATATAATCTTTAGAGTGGTATTTGGATATGAATTTAGGAACCTTGGGTGTGACTTCTTCTTCTGTAATATGTGATTCTTCTCTACTTGATTCAGGATCATTGCATGAGACATCAGTGCAATCAAACATTTCTTCAATAACAATATCTTTGCTGCTAGGTCTGGGTTCATCTTCAATCATAGGTGCATATTCAAAGTACCTGTCTTGAACCATAAAATTCTCATCAATTTTTACATGAGTACTTTCAATATCTTTTTCAACCTCAAATTGAAACATCTGTATGCTTTTCTTTTTGTAGAGTAACCAAGGAAAATACCTTCATTACTTCTAGCATCAAACTTACCAACACCATCATCTCTCTTGATGTGGCATTTGCTCCCAAAAATTTTGAAATACTTCACTGTAGGTACATTACCAAACCAAAGTTCATAAGGTGTCTTATTTGTGCCTGGCCTCAATTGAGTTCTCTTGATAGTATAGACTATTGTATTTACTGCATCTCTCCAATATGTGTGCAAAACTTTTCCTTCAATCATCATAGTGCACATTGTATCAAGTATAATCTTGTTCCTCTTTTCTATAATCCCATTCTTTTGAGGGGTTCTAGGAGCACTCAACTATCTTTTTATTCCATGTTCTTCATAGTAATCATAAAAATGATCAGAGGTGAACTCTCTTCCTCTATCTGATCTCATACATTTCAGTTTTAATCTCAATTCATTGTTAACCTTAGCTTTGAATATTTTGAACTTCTCAAAGGCTTCAAATTTCTCCTTTAAGAATGCAACCCACATCATCCTTGAAAAATAATCAACAAACAAAATGAAATACCTTTCTTCGTAGTATGATCTTTGTTTGGTTAGGACCACATAAATCTTTATGCACTAGGTCCAATTTGTTTTCAGCTGAGATATGCTTGCTTCTGAAGGAAATCCTTACATGATTTCCCATAATACATTCCCTACATATTGTGTCAACTGGTCTTGCAATACTTGGAAGGTCTTTGACTGCCTTGACATTACTTATCTTTACTATGTTATTAAAATTGATATCTCAAATGTAGAGATTTTACTGATCAAAGTCTCTCTTTTGAAGTGTTGTGAGAATTGCATGGTTTCCTCTAGAATACTTATCTTGTTTTCATAGTCTGATGTTAAAGTAGTTAACAGCTTGTCCATTACATGTTCTTCTGTTATTTCTCCACCATTTTTCCTTATTCTAGAGACTGATTCATTTATCCTTTGATTGTAGGATCTAATGTTCTCTTCAAGTAACATCTCAAGACTATTGTATTTCTTTTTCCATGTTTTCTTGTGTGCATTCTATTGGTTGTATTCCTGGTTCTGGTTTGTTTGTCAAAATTTTATGATCGTCGTGCTCTTTTCTTTCCTAAAGCCAGAAGTCTCTCAGTTCCTTGTAATATCCCTGTTGAAATTTTTAGGGTCTTCAGGTCAAAATCCATGTGAAAATGCAAAACCTCAAAACCCTAGGTCCTATTCTAAACCAAAATGAGAAAAAACCCTTAAAGATGTTCATCATGCTTCTATTTTTTCATTACCTTTTTGATACAACTCAAGTCATGTGTTTTTTACCATAGTCACCTATTCGCGTGATCCTAATAGAATATTCCTTTTTTTTATGAGACTTGGTGATTGACTTGTGTTGTGATGTCTCTTAAAGAAATAGAATATTCCTTTTTTTTATGAGACTTGGCGGAGCCCTTCAGTCATGAATTCTCCAAATAAAAAACATGTCAGCAATTAGAAAAAGGGCCCACAGATGAGTCGCAGTGTCATGTGAATGATCCAGCAGTTAGTAAATTTTTATGAGACTTGGCGATTGCTTCAGTCGCGTAGTCCCTGAATTGGGTTGTAGTTAAGAAAGGTGTTAAAAGTTCATGTCATGTAGTCTCCAAAATGAATGACAGTTAAGTGAAAGATGTTGAGACTTCGCGACAAACTATATGCAGTTTGAAATGAAATACAATCAGATGGTCGCTAGATTAAAATGCTAAGTCAATGTCTATTCAGTGATTCAGAGACAAATTGTTAGAAGGGACATGTTTCAACAAGGTAAAAGAATAAAGTGTAGTCATGTGGTCTCCTAAAAAAATAAGGTCATCTGGCGATATGGAGACAAAGTATAAAGTGCTTTGTTATCGCGTAGTCTCTAAATTGATATAAAAGTATTAAGAAATACTCAGCAACTTAGCAGAGCCATCGGATGCAAAGATGAATAGATCAAATGGTGTTTGTGAAGTCTCTAATTAAAAGAGCCTTAAGGAAAAGGTACTCGTGACTTGGAGATAAGTGTTGGTCGTGTAGTCTCTAAATGAGAATCAAGGGAAAAATGCTTGTCGTGTTGTCTCTGAAAGGTTTGTCAACTAACATTTATATTTAGTGATTAAGAAACCAAGGTTAGTCGGGGGGTCTCATAAAGAAAAGTAACATTCAACAACTTGGAGATAACTATAAAAGATAAAGGTAACCGTCAGTCATGGAGTCTCCAAATAAATTGTGAGTTAAGTTTTTCATCCTGCGACTTTGATTTCTTTAGTCGCGTGATTGCCAAAAATAAACTATGGTTAGCCAGGAAAAGAAAATAACACAGTCACTTGGTCTCCAAAATATTTAAGGGTGAAAAGAGTTTGGTCAGTGACAAGGAGATAATACATAGCCGCATAGTCGCTCAATATGAAATTTCAGAAAAGGCAGCAGTTTCTGACATGACAATAAGAATCATTCGGTGTCCAATGAAAATCAAGAATATTGATTGATGAATAAAAAGGGTAGCTGAGATGTATGATAGATAGCCAATCATGTGAAGACATGTCAGCTTCTTTGAATTTTATAAGGATTTTTCTAAAGATACACATTTATGAATTTTATTTCCTGTCACACTCATGAACTACGGCTAGGTTTTCAATTAATTTCTCAGCATGCTGAATTGAAGACAGAATTGATGATTTTTCAAATGATGAGATGTGTACTTGAAATAGTTACCATAAAGAGTTTATTGAAGGCTCAATTTTAACTTGTCTTGCATTTAGAATTACAGAGTGAAGAAGTACCAGGTTTTCTAAATTGAGAGAAGAAATTGGTTAAGTTGCAGAGTACTCAGTTGATTGTCAAGTGTCAAATTATTGTAAACAGTGCATAGAGAAGAGAAGTGAGTCTTGAGAGAAGATTTGTTTCAATATCGGTAAAGAAATGAGGATTGAAACAAAGAAAAGATGAGTAGAGTAGTCAGTGTGGTTTCTACCAGTGGGAGGAGCGACGAGATAGATGATGATGCTAAAGGAAAAAGGAATTATTCTGATGAATTCCTCAAATTGCTATCAGGTTCTACACAGAACAAAAGGAAAAATGAAAATGTGCTGACTGATGATTATGATGAGATCAGGGATGCTGACACTCCGAGATCAACAAGTTTTTATCTTTTCAACTACTTCTATAACAATTCTGATAAGGCCATTCCAGTGTCAAACCCTTGGACCTGTGGTCTGGCTAGGTTAATTGTCACTGACATCTATATAGATGTAGACTTGTTCTTAGGTCTTGCTAGTCACTATGATGTCTTGTCCAAGACAATTAAGAAAAATTAATGGCACTACCCTGCTTATCCTGAACAGAAACTCATTTATGCAAGCCTTTGGCTTGTACAGTACCATGTCCACTAAAATCAATATTACTAGGAAAGAAGAGAGATATAGGTTAAAGCCTGGTATCGCTAGGGGATAATTACAGAAACACATGCATAAGGAGGTTAGGAACCATCTTACTCCTATACCCAGTACAACACCCTATTATTTTAAGGACCTACATTTCTATATCAAATATATTACCTATGCCCTGTGTAGAGTGCTAGGGATAGATGGAGGAGCTAAGAAGATTAACGCTGGGATTTTAATGATGGTACTTCACTTACAAGAGGTGCATTCTAGCACCAGTTATGACTACATACAATACATCATTGATAGGATGCATGAAGGTTTCGTAGAAACATAGAGGAAGATGAAGGATCCCAAGGAGAAAGAACCTAGGTTCTTCCGCTATTCCATCCTCATGCATCTCTTGTTACATTTTAATTTTGGGATCATGGATGTGAACAATTTGGATCCTCAAAGGATTTTTAAGGACAAGCCTAATCCCATTCAGTTTTGGGTTAGGATTTAGAACTATACATCCAACGACTGTGACTACTGTGCATTCAAGAATTGGATTGTATATCCAATAATGCAGAGCATGGGCATCAGCAAGATAAGGCTCCCAATCAAGGTTCTAAAACTACTGAGATCTTGTGAATATGTAGAAAAATGGGAGCAGGATCATAATTGGGGAGATTTCTTTCTTGAAGAGAACTTTACCATGATCAGGGTATGTGGATGTGTACATCCACCCCATATCTTTCCCTACCATATGCCATCAATAGTTTCTGCCATGGAATTCATCTGGTAGCTTTTATTGATAGATAATGAGCATTTTGCACCACACAAGAAGGGGACCTTAACCCCTAGGCAGTTCAAGATTTTCAACTTCACTATTGGCAAAGGTGCCATTGACACAGTCAGCCAGTGGTTGGAGAGCTGTAGAATGGGGGCAGCCTCATATAGATATATTGATCCTGAGGGTTTCATGGCAGGAGTTAGAAAGCTTTTGACCCCAACAATCCCTAATTCAAATGTTCATTATGAGTGCATAGAAGAAGATTCAACAAGAAACCTTCTTGATGAAGATGAAATCAGATCAAGAAGGGAGAGGATTCAGGAATTACTAAAGCTAGAAACACAAATAATGAGAAATTGGTTGGCTTATGGAGGCTTCTGCCCTGATTTTCCCTATTTTGATAGAATCAAAGCCATGATTGATAATTTCTATGTGCTTTGTGAACAACTTGATAATGTTCTAAATATGAAAGGAGCTCAGGATCCTGATCATTTAGAATTAGAATATGAAAGTGGTAGTGATGGTGACTATGCCCGTCCACCTCAATATGATCAGCCTCAAAAAGATGTTGCAGAGGCACCATAGTTGCAGGGAGCAGAGGACCATATCATTGACCTAACAAAGGTCTCCCAGCCTGACGATGTGGAGGAGCCTTTAGCCAAAAGGAAAAAATTTGACATAGGCTAGCCTTCAATTGTTAGGAAAGAAAAGAAAAAGGATAAAGTAAGTGCCCTAGTTCCTGGCAATAGGTTATATGACCATAACCTAAGAAAATTTATCAGACAAAGATGTTGGAAATATTTAGGACTAACAGAGTTACAGAGAGGGGAGGGGTGAATCAGTAACACTTAAAACTTTAAAACATTTCTGCACTTTTATATTCTTTAGTCATTCATTCATCTAATCTACTGCAAGCATGAAAATGTAATCATTGATAACACATAACACAAAGATTGGTAACCCAGAAACCTTCCAAATAGAAAGTAAAACTGGGGTGGGGATGGTACCCACAAAACTTTGGTACTGCAGTATAAATTTGGCCGGTTAAGGCTTACAATGATCACTTCTGATGATCTTCCCTGTTAAAAGCAATTAGGACTGCTAGGTCCACCTTGTTAGAGGATTTACAAACATACAATGAAGTATGCACTC
>MU227558.1:2734456-2756417 GCA_018584345.1 Thuja plicata | reverse complement strand
GTCCCGAAGTGTAGCTTGGAACATGGTAGCTGTGGTGACTCGGTAGATATATTGTCACTCGGTAACCACTGGTGACTCGGTAGTAACTGACTTCTCGGTTATCTTCGACTGATGACTCGGTGACTACTCGGTGATTTCCTTACTGCTTGGTTTGAACTATTTGATTGATGAGCTTTACTGAATGCTCGGTATAGTCTGTGGACTGAGTGATGAGCTCGGTAAGCTTTCAAAATCGAATAAGTGTTTTCATTAAGTGCATTCACTGATGCCAAATATATCATTATTCCAACAAAAGAAAGAAGCAATGACTAGATGAAGAAGAGAATATTGAGTTACCTCTCAAGTCATGTATTGATGAAAGATTAATACATCAACAACAATTTTTAAGTGATGATAGTTTCATCAAGACTGATGAATTTAAAATTTTTTGAGGTGGCATATGAAGGAGAAAATAAGGCCTCAACTAAAGGTCGATGGAGAGGATACTATCACTAATGAGGCTCTATTAGCCTTACAATCATATGACCCTAACAATGAGGATATCTCACCAAATGAGGCCAGACAGATGGTATTAAATAGTGGCATATTGCTAGCTGAGGGAAGGGACTTGGCCTCAAATTTTATCATTGATTAGATAAGGAAGTAGCCAAGCTTAAAAATTGCAAGTGAAGTACAAATGGGAGACATGATAAAGGGTTTTGGGTATAGCCCAAAGTCTCAGGCCTTTTCCATGTGGAACCTTTTCCCAAAAGACCAGAAACCTCAGTTGGTAAACATCCAGGAGAATATGGTGGGTAATCAGATGGTTTGGTCGGTGTAGAATATAGGGGATCTAGAGATATCCTAGATTATGACACATTGGGCACACTTAAATGAGGACAAGACCAAGCAACTGTCTGATAAGTGTAGCATTTTGATAGAAGAGACCAGTGCTTTGGCAAAAGACTGGGAGATGTGCCACATCAAGATACACCAAAAAAATTAGGTGATTGCTGAGCTAATGAAGCAATTAGAAGAAGTGGTGTATGTACCTTCACAACAACCTTTGCAAATTAAGGAGAAATAAAAATCATAGGAGGTGGTTGAAAAGGATGACATGGGAGAAAAGAAGAATGAGATAGCCTTGAATGCATTTAGGTGCATTTTGCAACATAAAATTGATATAATGAAGGATAAGACAGATGTAATCCTCAATCCATATAATAAGTTTCCCACCCTACACACAGAGATAACAGGGTACATTTCTACTCTGAACCCCTATTTTTTTAATTGGTCTCCTAGGGTGCAACTGTTCGAGAAACTTGCCTTTTTGTAGCCCCTAAGCTCAGATTTGCCTGAGGTGGTGTCAGAGGTAGGAGATGAGGTTAAAAAGGTTAATGTGGCTTTGTCATTCTTCAAAGGCAAGTTGAACCAAGTAGAGGCTAAGTTGAGCCTGTTTTCTTAAGACTTCAATAGATTTGTTCCTCCCCTTAAAGGAGAAGATGATCAGGTAAAGGCCTTAGAGGCCTAGAAGAATGAGTTTGACAGTAAGATGCCTAATAATGAGGCATTCATTTTAGGATCTGATTTGGATATTGAAGGATTTAATAAGATTTTGGATGAGGCCTTCAGAGCTAAAACTAACATTAATAAATTTCTAGTGGATGTTAAGAGCATCACTAATGTCAGGTGGGAAAGGCAAAAGGCATAGGTACAAAGCACTCAGGACTTCAAGTGGCCAACTAAAGATGAGGTGATAGCATGGGACCTGATGACTAGGCCCAAGAAAAAGAAGAAGCCTATAATTGAGGAAGAAATCCTGGATGAAGAGTAAAAGGGAACACTTGGCACCTGATCAATGAGCACAGGGAGGTTAGATATAAATAGAGATGAGTCTAAGTTATCCTGTAATAGCGGTCACTCAGTCTTGCTGTGACTACCAGAAGCTATCCTAAACACTGTAAAACAAAGGTGCCATATTCCAAAAAAGACAAAGAGTATCAGATCTTTATCCCCTATTCTTGTCCTCCCACCGCTTCTAAATCCTTTTCTTTTGTCTTTTCTATACTTTTAGGGTTAGGTTCCTTAAACCATCCGAGGCTTGTTGCATCCTAAGATAAAGGATTCCAAGATGGTTAAGGGCCTATATATAGGATCAAAATTGTAATTGAAAAGGGGGGATGAAACATAATTGAAGACAAACTTTTAGATTTCAGTTTGTGTTTTTGAGCTTTTTAGCCTCTATATGTACTTGAAGTAAAATATATGAATAAAAATATAGTGCAACTTTATTCTACATTGTTGTTGTCTCTTTACTTATTGTATGCACTCTTTTATGTTTAATTTTTAAGGCATGTTAAACATATTGGCTATTAGGTGGCTATCTAATTATTTGCAAGTTTCTTCTAAGGGAAGAATTAAATGTTGTGAGTAGTTTCAGAGAGTACTGCAGTGAGTGAGGATTTGATACAATATTGTAGAAGTGACAGGATAGTTTGCAAATAATTTTATCTGAGTTGTATGTAGGTTGTAAGGCATCCTAAAGTATTTTTTATTATATATATATATATATGGATTTACATTTTTTGACTCTATTGCCCAAGGATAGGCATTGGTCTAGAATTTGTCAAGTGATTCATCATCATCCAAGCATTTAAAAAACTATTTAAATTAATCACTTTTAGAATATTTTGTAGAATCAATTGTGCTCTTAAAGGTCATAATGGAGATTTTTTGATTTCTTGAAGAGTAAATCAAATAGGTTATTCCTCACTCACTCTCAATCACCCAAACACCCACAATAGTCCCTTAATTTACAAAAGAGAGGTTACTCTTCACTCTTCTAAGGACATCTACCCATGCAACATGCAAGATTTTTTCAACCCTAAGTCCTTCCCAAATTTTCTTCCATCTCTTCTAACCGCTTTTCAAATATTCATCCCAATACAAGCATCTTTAAAGCGTCTTGAAGGTAAATTATTGACAGAGACCTAAAAGGGGTTCTTCCTTGTAGCCCTGTCCAGCCAATTTTTTGGAAATAACTTCAAAAAGTGTTAAGTGACCCTACAAAAAATCATGTATTCAAACACCCATTATGGACTTCTAAATTAAGACTCCAAAATCTTGGGTTCAAACTGGACCTACAATGGACCTAACCAGTGTGCCCTAGATTTTGGCTAATGGGAACTAGAAGCGTAGACAGTGCTAAAAGGGCTTATAAATTTAAAAAAACACATACACAAAGGGTACTGTAACTTCATTCACAAGTAAAATACATTTACATTAAACTATCTTCACCACTTTTTTACTCATTTGGCTCCAAACATTAATACTTTCATCAGTTCTGTCAACTAGTCACATTAAGATGCCTAGCTCAATTTGTCCTCTCTCTACAAATCTTGGTGGGTAAATGAATTTTCAGAATTTAGAACTTGTTCTCCATTTTATTACCTCTCTTCATGTTAATTTTGAGAATTTTAGCATGAAGAATCCATGGGGAATGACTCTTTTTGCACAAAATCCCTAGACTGTGAGTTAGGTTAACCAGTGACTGAAATAATTGAAGATGTAATGTAAAAATTGAAATTCAAATCCTACTTCCTACTTAGAAAATTGAGAAAAAAATACAAAATACCTTTCCCAAGAAATAAATTGTACATGCAATGAAGGAAATCCAACTAAGAACAAAAATATCCACTAAATCAGGGTACAATCATACAAAATCCACACAAAATTTTCAAGTTTCTATTTACTCCACCAAAAAAAATCATTCATACATTTGTGAATATCAATCATATATGTTCAATAATTGTGCCTCCCAACCTTACTTCAATCCCAAACTCAAGATGACTGTTCATCTTCCACAAAAAGACAAAAAAGAAGAAAAAAGTTGCAAAATGCAACTTTGCAATTTTGAAAAGTTGGAATGTTGCAATTTTATAAAAAATGAAACATTTTGAATCGAAAACCTTATAAACTTAATAGAGACACAATATTTGAACATTTTTACCCTAAGAGCATCAATTTGTAATATTTTCCAAATTTACACAAATTTGGGTTTCTACCATGCATTGACTAACTTTGACCTTTCGCTATAGGTCTTATTACAAAACCAAAATTTTGCCAATTATGCAACAAAAGAACATGGATAGATGAAACAAATAAAATAACATGCAATGGACTCCTAATGACATCAAAATATAGTCAAATATTGAAGAGATATTGTCAGGACCTAGGTAGCAGGCTCATGCACCATACTCCCCATGAATGAAGAACTCAAGTCCCCTGAGTTACAAGTTTTTGTTGAGTAGTTCCATGATTCAAAATGTCCGCTTCACCCATCCAAATGGCTTCAGATTTAGGAAGTCCTAGAAATTTCAATAAGTACTCTTTATATACACCTTTTCTAGTCTTCTTTACTACTTTAGTATCCAATATGCATTCTAGCTTGACAGGCTGATTAGGGGGTAGTTCCTCGATCCAATCTTCTTGATATTCTACTTCAACATCTAAGACTGGTCCATTGTTGTATATTTTCCTTTGAACATGATTAAGTCAGCAACATTGAAGATTGGAGATATCCCAATATCAGGTGGAAGCTCCAATTCATATGCATTGGCTCCATACTTTTGTAACATTTTGCATGCACCAATCCTTTTCATCAATAACTTTGTTTAGTGTTCTTTGGGTAACCTTTCTTTCTTAAGGTATTCCATGACAAGATATCCTACCTTGAAGGTCACATCTCTCTTCCTCTGATTTGTGTGTTCCTTATACTTAAGTTTTGATTTCTCCAACTGTACCTTGACTTGATCATTAATTAATTTTATGTTTTTAGAAAAGGATTCTCCCACAAAACTTCTACTTTTCATGTTTTGAATGTCTCTAAGATCCATACGCCCTCTTGGGTGGAATCCATAGATTTCTTCAAAAGGAGTTTTTCCTGTGGACCTATTAACTGAATCATTGTATGCATATTGAACCTGGCTCAAAATCAGAACCCACACTGCTCCATGTTCCTTGGCTAGACACCTAAGAAAGTTACCCAAATATATTTTTACTACCTCAGTCTACCCATCAGTTTGGGGATGGTAAGAAGATGAGTAGGATAGTTGACTACCAAGCTTTTTCCACATGGTCCTCCAGAAATGACCTAGAAATTTGGTGTCCCTATCAGTTACAATAGACATAGGCAACTGATGTATCCTTACCACTTCCTTAAAAAACAAATCTTAAATCTAAGAAGCACCATTTTTACTGTTGCAAGGCCAAAAAGGAGCCATTTTTGTATTTCTATCAACAAAAACAATACCATGTCTACACCCTAATAGTTTTAGGCAATCCTAATACAAAATCCTTGCTGATTCAATCACATGGTTTGGAAGTTTGGTGAAGGTTGGTACAAACCTCAATTTGATGAAGTGGCCTTTTACCTTTGACATATCACACAACTATCCACATATTTCTTCACATCTCTATGTATGCCTAGTGAACAATAGAATCTTGATACTTTGTCCATTGTTTTGTCAATTCCATAGTTCCCACCTAATGCACCATTGTGGATTTCCTTACTAATATTCTCCCTCATGGAAGATCTAAGTATGCATAGTCAACTACCTTTGAATAAAAGGCCCTTCTACAAGATAAAATCAGAATAAAACCATGAAAAGTGTTAGCTAGGTTAGCGCAAACTTCAAATGGTTCCTTGAAGTCTTCATCTTCTTTGTAAAGCTCCTTAATCTTCTGAAGACCCACACTCTATAGTTATATATCCTGTATTGCAAGGACTCTCCTAATTAATGCATCTGCTACCTTGTTAGAAGTCCCCTTTTTATTCTTGATAGAAAAATTTAATGATCATAGTTGCTCCATCCACTTGACATGTCTAACATTCAATTGTTCCTTCCTATTGAGAAAAATTAGAGCATGGTTATCAGTGTAGACTACCAATTATGTTGGCATCAAATAGTGCTTCCACTTTCTCAAGGCTTGGACCATTGAGTATAGCTCCAATTCATAGGTTGAATATTTTTTCTTGGCTTAATTGATTTTTTCAAAAAATAATGCTATAGGATGGTTTTCCTGACTCAACACTGCCCCTATTGCAGCCTTGCTAGCATCACACTCCACAGTGATAACTTTGGCAAAGTTAGGTAATACTAATGTGGGCAATTCTACTACCTTTTTCTTGAGGTATAGAAATATTTTCTATACCTCTTCATTCCATTTAAACTTGAATTTTATTCCACCCTTAATGGTATTTAAAGCAGGTGAAACTATTCAATTAAATCCTCTCATGAATTTCCTATAAAATGTGACCAACCCATGGAAACTTCTAACCTCACCTACTGATTTAGGGTTAGGCCAACTCAAAATTGCTTTAAATTTTCTAGGATCCATTTTCAAACAACCCTTATAAATAACTAAACCAAAGTAAATTAATTATGATTTGAAAAACTCACACTTTTCCAAGTTGATGTGCAACTTTTCGTCAGACAGCTTCTTCATCGCCATCCTTAAGTGCTCCAATTGTTCTTCTTCTATTTTGCTAAAAATTAGTATTTCATCTAGATAAAAAACAACAAATGTTCCAATTAATTGTACCAAAACTTCATTCATTAATATCATTAAATTTTTTGGAGCATTTCTCATCCCAAATGGCATTACTAGCCACTCATATAGACCCTCATTGGTCTTGAAGGCAGTTTTCCACTCATCTCCCTTCCTTATTCCTATTTGGTCATAACCAGAATTTAAATCTATTTTAGAGTACACATATGATACACCCAAATAGTCTAATGGGTCCTCAATCCTTCACATAGGAAACCTATATCTTATGGTGATCTTGTTTATTTCCATTAAATCAATGTAAAGCCTCCATTTTCCATCCTTATTTGGTGCTAACACTGATGGACAAGCACAAGGACTTAAACTCTTCTTGATTATCCCTTTGTCTAATAACTCATGTACTTGTTACTAACCTCTTTAATCATTTGATGTGTGATTTTTTATTTTTCCTTATTAGGAAAGGTAGTTGGTGGAATCAATTCAATTTGATGGCTGATGCTTCTAATTGGAGGTAGGGTCTCATCTTGTTCTCTTGCAATAAGATATGGAAATCGATCCAACAATTGTTTCACTTTTATTGGTAAAGGTTCATGCTTCTTCCCCTCACTCTTAGGTTTCATAACCAAAGAAAACACTTGGAAATATTCCTCCTTAATCAACTGAATGAACTCCTTTCCTCTAATGAGCATAACTAATGACTCTTCTTTTCCTTTTGTCAAATTGTCAGGAAGAGGATCCATTTTGAACTTCTTTCCACCTTTCTCAATTAGAAATGTGTTTTTTCACCATCATGCTAAGCCTTAACATCATACTTCCATGACCTGCCAAAAATTAGATCACAGACATCCATGCAAATTATCTCGCAAAGGATTTTGTCCTTGTATTCACCAATTTCAAACTCCACACATGCTTGCTACTCAACTGTGTAACTTTGACTCTTGTTAAGCCAACAGATCTTGTGAGGTGAGATATGAGGTAGTATTCTTAACTTACATTTCTCCACCATCTCTAATGAAACAAAATTCTCTGTGGACCCTGAGCTAACAATGATCTTGCAAAGTTTCCCATAGGCTATCCCTTGAGATCTTGTTTGGGTGGGTTCTGGCTATATTGGAATGTTCAACATTGTTCTCTTGATCATCATGTTTTCACCCTTTAGAATAGGAGAATCATTTCTAATGGGTGCACTTTCCCTTCTACTACACCCTTCATCTTCTAAGATCAATTGATTTCTTTTGTCCCCATTATTTGATGAACTTGTTGACTTAGAGTATTGGGCCATAGTGTGTCCATAGTGAACACAAGCGTAAAATTTCCCTCCAAAACTAGTGCTCCTTCCTAATCTACTCTCTTGAGTTCTACCTCTACCATAAGGACTTCTTGAACCTTTGAAAATTTTTCCTCCTCTTTGGCTACTCTCTCCTTTCTGAAAATTTTCTTGTCTGGATTCTTGTCCATGTTTATCTTCTTGTCTTCTTTCTTGGTTTCTAGGAGAGTTTCCTCTACCTCTCTAATTAGTGTTGCCTCCTCCTCTGGCTCTATTCTACTATTCTTACCTCCTCTTAATCTTTTCTTCAATCTTGTTCTCCAATTGGAAGCATTTTGTGACTGTATTTGGGCTTAGAATACTTGGCTCTTCTTGAATGTTCAATCTCAATCCATTGAGATACCTAGCCAAATTCACACTTTTAGATTCTAATATCCTAGATATTAGACATAACTTGTGGAACTCTTCTGTGTAGGAGCTTACATCAAGCTCCCTCTCCCTCAAATTCTTCCTTCTCATGTGCAACTAGACTTCATAGTCCTCAGGGATGCAGGTGTCTTTTAACATTGCCAACATCTTACTCCAAGATGTGATTTTTCTCTCCCCCTCTTTTACTCTTTCTTCTTGAATGAAACTCCACCATGTATGGGTTTCTCACTTCATTCCTGACTATTCTATTTTCACTTTCTTTGCCTCTGCTACTCCTTGGCATACAAAATGATTATCAAGAGCCTTAATCTAGTCAATGATTGCATCACAATCCATCTTTCCTCCAAAGGTAGGTGCATCTATAGTTTTACCCTCAAGTGCTTCTAGGGATTTGATAAATGGTAGTTGGTCTATAGGTATCCTATCATACTCATGTTCTAGAAACTGATACTCTTCTCCTCCAATTTCTTCTTCTCCTTTATTGAGATCTTCCTCAATCTTCTGTGTTTTCTTCTTGACTACTTCTACCTTGATTTCCTATTGTTCAAGCCTCTCCCTTAACAATATATTCTCAGCTTTTTGTTCCTGCAACTCCCTGGCTAGTTCAACATTTGTAACCATGGTGTCCTTCTTTGTATTAGACAACTCATTTGGTGCTAACATCTAACCTTTTGGATATGATATCAATTTGATGCACTGAGCTAGACTGTTTGTTGAGTAAGAGTACCTAAAGGGATATAATATTCCTTTCAATATATTATTTGATATCAAGGATCCTTTAGAGGACTTCAATAAGGTTTCAATATTGTTTTATTAGCCCCTATCCTATCCTCACTCACTCTCAATCACCCCAACACCCACAATAGTCCCTTAATTCACCAAAGAGAGGTCACTCTTCACTCTTCTAAGGGCATCTACCCATGCAACATCTAGGATATTTTCAACCATAATTACTTCCCACATTATCTTCTATCTCTTCTAACCACTTTTCAAACATATATCCCAATACATGCATCTTTAAGGGGTATAAAAGCTAAATTATTGATAGAGACCTAAAAGGGGCTCTTCCTTACAGCTTGTCTAGCTATTTTTTCGGAAATAACTTCCAAAAGTGCTAAGTAACTCTACAAAAAAAAAATTTATTCATACACCCATTATGGACTTCTACAAGACTTCAAAATCTTGGGTTCCAAATTGACCTACAATGGACCTAACAAGTGAGCCCTAGTTATGGGCTAATGAAAACTAGAGGCCTAGACAGTGCCAAAAGGGCTCATAAATAAAAAAAACCACATACATCAAGGGTACAGTAATTTAATGAACATGTAAAATACATTAACCACTATTTTACTTAGTTGGCTCCAAACTTCACCACTATTTTACTCAGTTGGCTCCAAACATTAATGCTTTCATTAGTTCTATCAGCTAGTCACATTGAGATGCCTAGCTCAATTTGTCCTCTCTACAAATCCTGGTGGGTAAAATAATTTTTGGACTTAGGAACTTTTCCCCCATTGGATTACCTCTCTTCATACTAATTTTGAGAATTTTAGCACGTAAAATCTATGGGGAACGACTCCTTTTGCACAAAAGCCCTAGGCTGTGAGCTAGGTTAACCAATCATTGAAATAATTGAAAATTTTGATTTTAAAAATGAACTTACAATCCTAAATCCCATTTAGAACATTGAGAAAAAATACCAAATATCTTTCCCAAGAAATCACTTGTGCATGCAATGAAGGAAATCCAACCAAGAACAAAAATATCCACTGAATCAGGGTACAGTCATGAAAAATCCAAACAAAATTTACAAGTTTCTATTTACTCCTCCCAAAAATCATACGTACATTTGAAAATATCAATCATATATGTCCAATAATCATGCCTCTTATAATTCCTTCAAGCCAAAACTCAAGATGATTATTCATCTTCCACGAAAAGAAAAGAAAAAAAGAAGAAAAACTTGCAAAATGCAACTTTGCAATTTTTTGAAAAGTTGCAAAGTTGCAATTTTGCAAAAATGTAACATTTTGAAATGAAAACCTTATAAAATTAATCTAGACACAATAGTTGAAAGTTTTTGACCCTAAGAGCACCAATTTTTCACATTTTCCAAATTTACTCAAATTTGGGTTTCTACCATGTGTTGACCAACTTTTACCTTTCACTATAGGTGTTATTACAAAACCAAAATTTTATTAGTTATCGCACAAAAGAACATGGACAGATGAAAAAATTAAACTAACATGCAAGGGACTCCTAATGACATCAAAAGATAGTCAAAGTTTGAATTGAGATGGTCAAGACCTAGGTAGGTGGCTCCTCAACCAAGGACCTAGGGTACCTCAAAAAAAAAAGAGAAAAGAAAGTGCCATAGACAATTTAACCTTTTCAAACACTTTTTACTACATAGAGACCATCCAAAGGCAGAAAAAAAAAATGACATCATCATCCATTTGCAACCTTCTCATGCGATATAAAGAAAAGATGTCCTCTAAAATTAAAGTAGTTTCCCATGAATGAAGGTTAAAGCTCTAAATATTTTCAAGATGGTACTCATAGAAATGAGTACCCATAGATTCATCAATTAATCTTGGTCATTTAAATCCAAAAAAAAAAAAATACATGGTTGTATAGTAAAAAAATGGAAGCACTTCCATTGTAGACTTATTTAGCCTTTCAAGTAAGTGGTTTGGGGTCATATCAAGCACCTTGAATGGTTTCCTAAGTTAGGCCTAGCTTTCCCCCTATTTTGCACCCCTTTCCACTTCTTTCCAGCCCGATTTCTACATTCTGGAATGCAGACCTGAGATTCTGGACTTCAAGGTCAGGGTAAAAATTTTTGGTCTATGTCGACCTCAACCCTGACCTAGGTCAAAGTCAACCTCGACCTGGGGTTCAAACTTCTGGGTCTTGCAGTTTCCAGATGTTGGTCTTTGCAAAAGTTATTTCTCGCTTTTGGGTCGGCTATATTGGGTTCCAAAGTGTCGATTCCTAAATTATATTTAATATAGGTCCTCTCCTAGGGGTAAAAAATTTAATGGGAATTTAATTGTCCTATGTCAGACTCCTTAGAAGATTGTGCCCTAGTTTCATATAAAAGGGAGCCTTCTCCTCTCATTTTCTCTATGTTTTTCCAAGCATCATTAAGAAATTGAGGAGTATTATCAAGTGAAGTCCAAGCAAGCTAAGAAGCAAGATTTAAAACTAGCATTCATCCATTCTCAAGAATTCAAGCATCCATTTTCATGAAGGAGATCCATTAGAGGCCATTGAAGGATTCAAGCTACATAGTGCCCTTTTGGTGATCTCTCCATCCACCTTCTTCCAAGCCTCTTGCAAATTCATGAACCCATTCAACACTTGGTGTTAGATATCTACAAGAAAGAGATTGAATACATCCTACCATTCTATATTCTACATATTTGGTGCATACATACTTGTAGACTCAAGGATTCAAATCCTCTACAAGGACTTTTTCAAGCAAGGTGAATTTGTGCATTTACTTTGTTTATCTTTATGCAATTTCAATTTTACTTTGAGGTTAATTCCAAAATCAGGGTTTGACTAAGGCAAACCCCTCCCCAGCAACAAAAAAATCTCTTTTTCTTTTAGGTATAGGTTCAGGACTGTGGATTTGGACTTAGATCTGGATACCCTTTTCGGCTTTCTTTCAGACTCCACGAACAGATTCTCTGTCAGACTTGTGTAGGTCAAGGTTGACATTATTGGGTCAGGGTTGAAATTTGTGGGTCAAGGTCAACCTTTTTCATAAGATGGTGTTAGATCAGAAAAATATTTCTGGGTTTTTCTCGTCTTTGTGTTCCAGTTCTAGATCATACTTCAGTTTTTCTAGAAATAGAGTATAAACCTCAAAAAACAACATTATTTGATATTTAATTCCCTAAGGTTTGTATATTTCTCCTATTTCTTCAATTACTGTCATATATCATATCTATATATGAAATTAACAGAATTTAAGATCTCTTTCTTTACTCTCTTTTCTAAATAGTTGATTCATTTGCGCATTAATCCTTCTTTGGGGTTAATCAACTTGGATCTTCCGTTTGTGCATTTGAGGATAGAAGAAGAGCATCTTATCTTCTCCTTAATCACAATTGCAATATACAAACAACACAATTCAATTAAATGTAAATTAGGGTTAAGGAAATCAACACTCTTTGATCAAATCAAACAACAATTAACAAATAATCTCGTTACCCCTTTTCCACCCTTTACATTTTGGTGAACCTGCGATAGACAACTCTTTCTTTTTGGTGTTAGATTTACATTGTTTATGTTAGATCTTGCATGTTCTTTCAATTACATTTAAAATTAATAAATGAAAATTTAATGTTAGTTCATTTACATTGTATTGGTTTATGAGCTTTACCACCTCTAGTCCTACTTATAGTATCCCAGTTAGAAGAATTCATAGACTTATGGGTTCCTTTGACCGTTAGCCTCCCTCTCCTTTCCTTAGGATTCCTAAAGATAATTTGATAAATCATTATTCCAATCCTTCTATGGAGCATAACTCTTCTCACTCATCTCATGATGAAGATGACGTTGTAAGAGTTCCTCCTGAACAAGTGTAAAACCTTTCAACCGAACTTGATAAAATGGGAAATTAGCTTATCCAAGAAAACCATAATCAAGATTCTATCTAAGCTATAGAGGCTCTTAAGAAAGTCCTCCATGATAATGATCAAGGTATTAATTTTTTGTGTAGTATTACTCATCTTGTGAATTTGAATGTTAAACCTTTAGCTCAAGAAGCTCAAGAGTTAGGATTCACACCTATTATCACTGGCGTAGGACCTTCTTCTATTCCTCTACCTAGTATTCCTACTTACACTCCTCCTTTGATAACAAATTCTCTCCCAAGTGCACCTATCACTGTGAGTGTTCCACCGGTATCTTTACCTACCTCACAACCTTCATATCATAGTGTGACTTTTACTTATACTAATCCTCTTCCAACTGTGGTTCCTAATGTTCCACCAGTTGTGTCTTCTATTCCTGTTTCTTCTTACACTTTTCCCAGTGTTCCTAATATTGCTATGCCACCTGTTTCCTCTAATGATTCTACAATTGTTAGTTTGGCTCAGACTGTGTCATCCTTACAACAATAACTTGCATCTTTAACACAATCCAAATTTAGCATTCCTACATGTGACATGGGTAGTCCTTTATCCCTAGACATCATTCGTGCTACTGTCCCTCAGCAAGCCGATATGCCTCGTCTTGAGAATTATAATGGTAAAGGTGAACCTGTTACTCATGTTAAAACATTTCAAATCCTTTTTAGTGATTATGCTCATGACCATAGGATTTAGTTAAATTGTTTGCTAGAACCTTTCGAGATAAGGCTTTACAATGGTATTGTTCCTTACCTCCTTATTCCATTGATTCTTTTCCTAAACTTGCTAATTCCTTCGTTCAAAAATTTCAAAATAACATTGGACCATAAGTGTCCTTATCTAATTTAATGCATTGTAAACAAAACATTAAGGAAAAATTGACTAATATTATTGGTAGATTTAAGCATTTGCATGCTCAAGTTTCTTATCTTTTTCCTGATATTGATATTCAACATATGTTTATTTCAAATTTACAAAAAGATATTAGAGATAACGTTCTTCTTACTGAATTTACCTCCTTTCAACAATTGTGTGCAACACTTCACCATTATCAATTACAAGTGAGTCAGTTTGAGAGAAACACTCCAATGGCTCCTGTTGCAGTTGATAAGGGTGACAATGCTCCTAATCCTAATAAGTTTCAGAAACCTAACAACAATGGAAATATTAATAAATAGGTGAACACGGTTGCTGATCAAGTTGCGGCTACATCCAATAATGCTACTTCTGCATCCACTGCTTTCTGTATGAATTGTATGTTTACTCCTCTCTCTGAAACTTTGCATTCTATCATGAGTAGGTTGTTAAGTGCTAGCATGATTACCATACCTCCTATTTGACCTCTTCTTCCCACCACAATAGCTTCAAAATCCTTTGATTCTAAATATTTTTGCCAATACCATCACTAGAAGGGCCATGATACTAAAAATCTTACTCTCTAAAGCATAAAATCCAAGACTTAATTGATTCTAAAGCTTTGTCTGTTGATAATTTCAATGGTAATAAGAATAATTTTTTTTCTCCTCCTAATCAAAATCTTCAAATCTATACAAATCCTTTAGCTACACATGATACTAATACTATAGCTCAACCTTCTTTTGTAGACATTGCTTATGATTCAAAGATGGATGATCTTAATCACATTGTTAATCATGTGGAGAGTGTTGTGCCATCTCAACTTATGGTTCAAGATCCTTCACCTCCACTTCAACTTCCAATTCTACCTAAACCTCAAAAACAAACTAAGGATAAGCGACCTAGGGAACTTTTAATTACCTTTGATGATTTTGAAATGATTAAGGCTCCCCATGGTCCCCTTTATATCTATGCTAGGAGTGCTAAGATACCTACTCGTGGTTGTCTAGTTGATCCCACATCTTTAGTCAATTTCATTACTGAGGAAAATCTTTTTATGAAAGGCTTACAACATGATTTTTATGATTCATCTGATGCATGGATACAAACTTGTAATGGCTTTCTTTATCCTGCACTTGGTTCTATTACCTTACCTTTTGCACTTTGTGGTAAAGTTGTAGATACTACTTTCATCATTACTCCTACTTCTGATCAATTTCAAATCAAATTTGGCCTACCTTAGATAACTGCTATGCATGCTATTGCTTCTCCCATTCATAAATGTCTTAATTTCATTCATAATGGAGAAGTCAAAAAAATTAATCATAGTTTGTATGCACCCTCTAGGCCTAGAGATTGTGCTACTCTCGATTTCCTTTGGCCTTCACTACCTAACTCATCTCCTCGCCCTGATCATCTCTTTTTCTCATATCAAGCTTACAAACATCACAAAATTGTTGAGTTAAGTATGCCTCAGATTGACTCCAACCATGGTCTTTTGCCTACTCCTACAATACCTCTTTTACCCATTGCTACTAATAATATTAATCAAAATTCTACTATTTCATTACAAACTATTGAGAATTCTCCTATTGAACATATGAAGGAACCTGTTGTCATTCCTCCTAGTTCTCAAAATATGCCAACCAGAGCTAAACGTAACAAATCTACTAATGAACATCATAAGAAGCATAGAGCTAATGCTAGAGCCCGTGCTTCTGTGATTTAAAACTCATTAACTACTTTCGACCAACCCGTGCCTGATGCGTTAGATGTTAATATTCCAAATTATGTTAAGATGAATGAGTATGATGATCCTATTCACATCTTGGATCCTATTTCAATCAACCTTGATGAGGAGGACACTCTCTATGATCCTATTGATCTTAGTGATGAATATGAGACCATTGATCTTGATAACAATTTACCTCATATTCTTTCAAATGAATTAACAATTACACCTAGTATTAAGCATTGTGATTCTCAAGAGGATCCTTGTTTGGAACTGGCTATCATTCCTACTGTATTGGATATAGTCCCTCTTGCGAGTTTCCCACCTTCCATAAATAACATAAACCAAGATGGGGAGGGTCGACAACATGCTTGATTGGATCATCCTTTTTGGTAGCCCTCTTTGTGTTTGTATGTTGTAATGTGCTTTTCCCGTAATATATTTCTAAATGTTTATTAGATTCCTTTATACGACCCTTGTTATTCTACTGGTGTAAGGTGATAAAGGAATCAACCCTGTTGTACAAATTCCTCTATGTGTATCTTCATTCTTCTATATGTTGTTCCATGTTATGTTGTACTTGTGCTATTGTTTGTAACTATTTTCCTTGTGTAGTCTATTTGGATCTGTGACATGGTAGCACTAATTCTTTTTGGTCTCCATATTTTGGTCCGAAAATATTCTTCTTCATAACTCTTAAGTTTCTTTCCTCCATTGTGATTGTAGTTCTACTTTCTCTGGGGAATGATGTCAACTCATTTGCAATAATATCATATTTCTATGTACATGTTATCTTATCATCATACTGAACCTACATTAGGTAGATCCCTCTTGTGTTTTTATGTATTTTTATGTTTTATTTCCCTTGGTTTGTCTTCCTTTGGGGGCATCTCGCAGTGGAAACGTAATCCGTAGAGTTGTTTATGTTTCTGTTAAAACCATTGCTCCTGTTAAAGTGTTAGCAATGAATTTAACGTGGGGGCATACACTCTACTCACTTTTTGCACACACACACACACATTTAAAATAGTTTTCAAGATTTAAAAACTTTTCCCTTTATGGATTAAAAAATAATAATAATAATCCTTAAAGCATGGTCATTTTTACTTTTTAGGATCTCTTGATCCCTCCAGTTTAGAATTACGTGGATCTCTTGATCCTGCCAGTTTTCAAATTACAATATTTTTGATCCCTTTAAGAATGGATCTCCTAGATGGGTTTACTAGTGAGTATCCATATTCACTAGGCAGTTCAACTCCATCTTTCCAGTTACATTTTTTTGTGTGGTTCACAATGGGACATAGGTTCTCATTGGGCAAGATAATCACACCCTTTCTCTCTCTTCTTAACTAAGTGATGTCTCTCTTATGGTGATATTAGGGTTAATAAAGACTTAAGTCTCTTGGGGGCTTGAGGATTTCTTTGTCCCTTCTGATTCCAATAAGATTGTCTTTTCTGTATATTCTCCTTTACCAAGAGTTTGTCTAGAGCTCATACTCTTGCTAAAGTGGGTGCTAAATGTATAGTCAGAAAATGGAAGAACTTCCATTGTAGACTTGTTTAGCCTTTCAAGTAAGTGATTTGGGGTCATATAAAGCACCTTGAATGGGTTCCTAAGTTAGACCTAGCTTTCCCCCTATTCTAGCCCTCTTTCCACTTCTTTCCAGCCTGATTTATGCATTCTGGACTGCAGACCTAAGATTCTAGAATTCAAGGTCAGGGTCAACCTTTTTGGTCTATGTTAACCTCAACCCTGACCTAGGTCAAGGTCAACCTCAACCTTGACCTAGGTCAAGGTTGACCTTGACCCTGACCTAGGTCAAGGTTCACCTCGACCTTGACCCAGGGTTAAAAATTGGGGTCTTGCAGTTTCCGGATGTAGGTCTTTACAAAGGTTATTTCCCACTTCTGGGTCAGCTATTTCGGGTTTAGAAGCATCGATTCCTAAATTATATTTAATATAGGTCATCTCCTATGGGTAAAGTTTTTAATGGGAATTTCATTGTCCTATGTCAGCCTCCTTAGAAGATTGTGCCCTAGTTTCATATAAAAGGGAGTCTTCTCCTCTCATTTTCTTTAAGTTTTTCTAAGCATCATTAAGAAATTGAGGAGCATTATCAAGTGAAGTCTAAGCAAGATAAGAAGAAATATTTAAAGAAAGCATTCATCCATTCTCAAGCATTCAAGCATCCATTTTCATGAAGGAGATCTATTGGAGGCCATTGAAGGATTTAAGTTACATAGTGCCCTTTTGGTGATCTTTCCATCCACCTTCCAAGCCTCTTCCAAATTCAAGAACCCATTTAAGACTTGGTGTTAGAGATCTACAAGAAAGAGATTGAAGACATCCTACCATTCTATATTCTACATATTTGGTGCATACATACTTGTGGACTCAAGGATTCGAATCCTCTACAAGGAATTTTTCAAGCAAGGTGAATTTGTACATTTACTTTGTTTATCTTTATACAATTTCAATTATACTTTTAGGTTAATTCCAAAACTAGGGTTTGACCAAGGCAAACCCCTCCACTCAAACAAATAAATCTCCTTTTTTTGTAGGTATAGGTTTAGGACTATGGATTTGGACTCAAATTTGGATACACTTTTTGGCTTTCTTTCAGACTCTGCAAACAGATTCTCTGTCGGACCTGTGCAGGTCAAGGTCAACATTATTGGGTCAGGGTTGACATTTCTGGGTCAAGGTCAACCTTTTTCATAAGATGGTGTCAGATCAGAAAAATATTTCTGGGTTTTGTCTATCTCCGTGTTCCAATTTCAGATCATACTTTAGTTTTTCTAGAAACACAGTACAGACCTCAGAAAAAAATATTCTTTGATCTGTAATTCCTTAAGGTCAGTACATTTCTTCTATTTCTTCAATTACTGTCATATATCATATCTATATATTCAATTAACAGAATTTAAGATCTCCTTCTTTACTTTCTTTTCCAAATAGTTGATTCATTTGTGCATTAATCCTTCTTTGGGGTTAATCGACTTGGATCTTCCATTTGTGCATTTGAGGATAGAAGAAGAGCATCTTATCTTCTCCTTAATCACAATTGCAATACATAAACAAAATAATTCAATTAAATGTAAAGAAGGGTTAAGGAAATCAACACTCTTTGATCAAATCAAACAACAATTAACAAAGAATCTCCTTACCCCTTTTCCACCCTTTATAATGGCTAAGGAAATTAATTAAATAAAAAAATTAATATTCCTTCAACTTGCCTCAAAATTGAAACCTCCAACCACTAAGAGGCAATCACATGGATCAATTGAGTTTTGACCTTAGCCATCCCTCATGGATGCATCACAACCGTCAAATTTGAATTTGAATTTGAAGCATTTTCCCTCCAAGAAAAATCTATAGAATGCATCTATTATAGCTCATTTCATATAGGTGAATAGTAAATTTTAGCATCGAATTAATCTCAATTCATTCTAGCGTAATCTTTAATTCATTTGGTCCTAAGATAAATAGTTCAATTTCATGCATTTGATCATAAATGGAGCATAATTGAACATCTTTTCATGCATTTTAAGCATTTTCATATGAAATCTTCCATCCTAGATTGTCTATTTGCTAAGAATTCTTGCTTAATCTGAGAGCATCTTATGAAATTCTTATAAATGTTATAGCTAGGAAGCAATAAGACATTTTTGACATGTTTATTGGTTCAATTTGGTTAAATTTGATGCTAACATGTTTATATAAAGTCGTATTGAGTGGTTGTGTGCAACATTCTTGTAGGTATAACATTTACACATCACATTTTGGTGCCCACTATGGGGCTAGAAGCCTCATTTTCATGAAATTTTCTTTCCGTTCAAGAAATACAGTTGAAAGTTTGGTAGAACGTCTCCGGTAGTTCTTTCCTCATCTCTGGTTGCCTTTAGTAATTTTTGGGAGATCTTATATCATTTCTGGAGATGGTCTCATCGTCTGGTGCAATCCTTTCATTGTTTTTGAGAGGTATAAAATTAGCCTTTACTCATTTTCATTAATCCTTTAGTCGTCTATGGGATCTTAAGTCATTTTTGATAATTCTTTAGTCGTATGGGGGATAGCTAGTCGTCTGCAGTACTTCTTTAGTTGTTTACAGGAAATGTCATTTTGAGTCTCTATTTCATCATCTGGAAACCCAAGAGCATCAAATATTCCTTGAAGAGAGAATTGGAGAAAAACACACAAAACTAATAATGAGTGATTGTAGGTTTCCATTTGTGAACATAATTTTTTTTCTTTTTAGAACTTAATACAATTTTATCTGATTCATACTTCAAATAGAGGAGTATGTTCTTTTCCTTTGGAAAATCAGAAACTCAAACCTTGAGTCAAGGTTTGGAAATAAATTGGAGTAAATGAACAAATCAATTTCGTTAATTGTTTGATTAGAATTCTTTTCTAGGCACCTTAAAGTGGGATTCAAATTTAATTTTTAATTCCACTAGAGGATTATGCTCTTTTCACAAGTGAAAAATCAGAAACTCAAAAGGGGTATTAAGAGTTGATTTTTGTAATTCAACGGAATGAACAAATGTTTTTTGTGCTTGATAGGAGAAAATAACATTGAGTAGGAGAGTATGTTGTTTTCCCTTTGGGAAAATGAGAAATCTAGACCTTTCTCGTCGACAATCCTCTTTTATTGCTTTAACCTTTAGTTGGGCCTGCCAGTGAGGATAAAATCTCTCGGGATGACCCGCGTGAGAACGGTGTATGAGCCACACCACTCTAACTCACATTAAAAAATTTACTCTTTGGGGTTAAAGCTTCGGGAGTTGATTGACATTTGAGCTAATACATGGCTCACGTCTAACACAAAGTACGGCCTAATGGTCTCAATCAAGTTTTACATGACTACTTGTGTCAAGATGCTCTATGGGGCTATACAGCTCAATCGTGCTTGTGCGGATACAGAGGATACAATTGAACGAAGATCCTTACTAAATACTCTAGGCTTGGAAGATGCCCGGATCACCCTCAAAAGGTGATAATCTTTGTGCAAGGCAAATAGTAATTTCCCCAAGATACTCATCATTTCGTGCCTTCTTTAGCATTTGAAGTCAGATAATACGATATCATGGCTGGAGTCATTGCATGCTTGGTGATGGTTGTATTCTAATTATCTGTTGAGTGTGTACCTAAGTCTACGAGCAAAGATTTTTATACTATGTCATTTTTGTAGGGAAAAGGTGTTAGAAATTAATCCTTCCTTCGTGAACTATGTAATTAAATGATAATCCAAGGTATCCTATTTTTTTACATCCTCTAGTCCAAGTAGGAGGACATGTCACATTTTTGTATTTCCTTTAATAAGGAAATTATATTTTCCTCCTTAAGAGGATTTCTACACATGGTACACACTGAATGTGAATGTGGCACTCATAGGATATCGGAGTTACATGCAAACTCCTTTACTGATCTCTACTTAAGAGATGATTCTCAGACACTTCTCAAGGTTGGTTCTCACAAGATGGTTCTCATGGGACTTCTTCTATCTTCTTCTCTCATTCTCATTCTTTCTCTCACAATATTGTAATGAGCTTCTTTCTCAAGCTCTCTCTCCTTCTTGACTTCTTGCCCCATTCATATTATATGCACAAGGGGTTTTTCTTTATTTTCCCTTTTTGAAATCTTTGTCTCGTGTGTTAAGCTTGGATCTTCTTATGCTTTTGTTGCAAGTTCTTCTCATTTGGTTATGGTAAAACTCTTCCCTCTTGCTTCACTCTCTTGGATTCTTTCCTTAAATTTCTTTTCATTTTTTGCATTTTCTAACACGGTATCAGAGCTAGCTAAATCCTTGTTTTGAGCGTTGCATGAAGGTACCGTTGAAGGATATCTCGGTTGAGCAAGAGAAAGCATAGTTTTGTTGATTGATTTATTTTTTGTTTGCAAGTTTTTTCATTTTTTTTGCAGATCTAACATCTGGTTTTATAACTAAGTTTTGAATGGCTTGCCACCATATCTAAATCTTCATTTCCATTTTTTTTCTTTTAAGGTCTATCACACCCTCTTCCGGGCAACTACATGGGTTTTCTATTTCATACTTTTTCATTAATTTATATAATTATCTGATTTACAGGTTTTAAATACATTTCTATGTATTATTATTGATCATTTTAACTTCATCTTCTTACAGGATTCATTTTTACAATCAATCAGCAGGTTTTCTAAAAATTTTCAGTCATAATCTGTGTGCCTGTTTCATTTATCTAACTTTGTTTCTCTCACGATGTATTGTAATTTGAAGATTTAAAATATTTGCTGATAACATATTCTATATCTTTGTTCTTACTGTTACTATTTGCTATTGATTTTGTTATTTTCACATAAATCTAACATTTATTCTTACTATTTTTTTTTATATTAAATATAGAGAAGTCAAAAAGAGTGAAATATACAGATCGACGAGTTCACAAGAAGACACCAGCTCCGGAGGCAAGCCTCACACGGGGCGGGAGTCACCACCAAAATCGGTC
>MU227558.1:2680872-2725418 GCA_018584345.1 Thuja plicata | reverse complement strand
ATTTTTGACAGAGTTTGATGGACAGGCTATTTGTGGCCTGTGCTTGCTTCTTTGGTTTTATGGTGATGAAGGTGTCCCTCTCTTTTAGTTTTCTTTCTTCTTGTGATCATGTGATTGCTGACAGTTTGAAAGGGCTCACTTTGGTCCTTTGTTCTTGTTTTTGGTTAAAGCTTGCAGCTTTCGTGGGGGCTTGTCCCAAGATGTTCTTTAGGTTTATCTTTGATAGAGGCAGGTTGGTCAATATTTTTCTGTTGATCATCTGCTCTCAGACGAGTGCTATTAATGTGCTATTAATGTGCTACTAGTCCTTTGTTCCACGGGCCAGCACCCTCTTGCTGCTTTTCTAATCAAAAACATTATATATTCATTGTATTTCACTTTTTTTAAGTTAATGTAATATTTTTACTTATTAATCATGTCTACCCTTATTCCTAAATCAATTTGAACCATTCTTACCATCATTTATAGAATACTCAAATTTATTTATTTTTTATATTTGTACAATTGGTATTATAATTCATGTGAGGGTGTATTTCTTTTTTCCTAGCTAAACAATGTTCAACCTTTTGAAATTATATCAGTTTTATGAAGCCAAATGATGTACATCAAATGCTTCATCCAATGCAAATAAAGTCACTTGCTAATGCTAAATTGTTACCTTATGTCCTTAATGTTGCTCATTTTTAATGTGTTCAAGTAATCCTACACCATTGCCTTACAGTGGATTATTTCATTATTTAACATTTATTTCTCTCAGATTTTATATGATCTATTGTTGCATCTTTTATGAGTTCCATTTGTAATTTTCACCGGGTTGCACTTACTTCAGTTGATGTTTATCAACTTTTTTCGTTTGTAAGTTGCGCTGGGATGCACTTACTTCAGTTGATGTTTATCAACTTGTTCTATTTGTAAGTTGCACTGGGATGCACTTATGTTAGGTTGTGTTTATAAACTTGTTCCATTTGTAAGTTGCACTGGGATACACTTACTTTAGTTGATGTTTATCAAATTGTTCCATTTGTAAGTTGCACTGGGTTGCACTTACTTCAGTTGATGTTTATCAACTTGTTCCATTTATAAGATGCACTAGCATGCATTTACTTTAGTTGATGATTATCAACTTGTTCCATTGCTTTTTTTTCTCTTGGTGAGGACGTTGTTCTTGGAACTCTTCTTCTATTTTGATGGATTTCTCATATATTTGGCAGGAAATAGGTTTTTCTCTCTCATAATCCTTATCTCATATTATTTAACATATATTAATCTTAATGTTGGTTTAAATTTTAATCTCGTTAATGGTTCAATGCTTATGGTTCATAAGTTTAGTCATGATTGGCTAATCAAATCAAATGTGTATTGGTGATTGAGTCACATATTATTCTAATTTCTTATTGTCTCTCTCATATTTCTTTGATTAATATACTAACACGATAATGCACTGCATTTTTCATTTCTTAGATCATGAGTCATGCAGGTTGTGGATTGATCACCCATTTTCTTGCAATGAGATGACTCATTAGTGGACTATCTATATCCATCTGATTGATGCAATGTTGATGCAGGTTTCATTAGTGTGCCTTGTCTGTGGTCATTTTTTGCATTAGTATGTTTCTCTTCAGAGAGAATTGATAAACACTATTGTACCTATATTCTTCATTTTGACACTTTGAGCATATGGTTTATCTTGATAGCATGTTAGCTACATTGCACATTTTTATGATTGCTCATGATTAATCTCATTCTGAAGTTTTCAAAAATTATCGAGAGTTTCACAAGACTACTTGTAGATGTGCATATACTTCCATTTGAACACATTTAAAGGACCCATCTACTTCTCCTGGCTCTACCAAAGATTCTTGTACATCACTTTTCCCAAAGGCACTTGCAAACTTGGAGACAATACAATTCCTTCCTTATATTCAAGATCAAATTGCAGATTTTTGGAAAAAAAGGTTTCATACCCCTTGTTGTAAACACCCCAAATAAATATTAAAGAGGGGTGTTAGAAATTAATCTTTCCTTTGTGATCTATGTAATTAAATGATAATCCAAGGTATCCTATTTTTTTTGTCCTCAAATCAAAGTAGGAGGACATGTCACATTTTTGTATTTCCTTTAATAAGGAAATTAGATATTCCTCCTTAAGAGGATTCCAACACATGGTACACACTCAATATATAAAATATGCTTGAATCTTAGATTCCCAACTTTTGATTCATACAAGTAAAAGTCTAATTGATGAGGATTAATCCTCCTTCTCCTTTGAGCTCCACAGACTTAGGAGGGTGTACCTTTCATAGTTTACTGCTTCTCAGTAACTTTATCAGTGGATAAAGGATTACAATAATTTTTCTATTGCCTTTTACTGCAATAACTGATAACATATCTTGCAAATGACTATGATCAATTTAATGCATAGCTTAACAAGCTAGACCATGAACTTGGCAAGAGAAAATAACAGTGAAACAAGGATTCTCATCCTTCTTCTTTTTAGAGTTCTAGACTCGGGAAGGATAACTTGATGATTCCCTCTTCAAGGAATCAGTAAAATGAATTATATCCTTCAATACAATTGGTAAACATGAATGTTCTTAATAATATAAATATAAAGGATTATTTAGATTTAAGATTGATGATGATAACTACTAATCAAAACCTAGACTAGTGCCTAATCTTGAGCAAAGAGTCAATTGAGATATACATTCACAAAAATTAATTAATTGAAACACATATTAAAATCAGATGGAGTGCCTTACAAACCATCTTCTCATTCCGATTCATATGTATCAAATTATTACACTAATATCTAGCCCTCTAGAACTACTCATAAGATATAGTCCCTCCTTGAAAGAAACTCGCAAATAGTCAAACAATTACCTTATAACCAGTATATTTAAAATGCCTTACAGATTAAACATACAAGAGAATAAATATAAACACAAGAAAACATCATAGAAGTGAAAGATGAAATATCATCTGTATTTTATTAATATACTTATTCTTGAATACATTCAGAGAGACAAAAAGCTTGAAAGATAGATAAAATTTAGAAATTTGCCTCGCAGTTGTAAATTCACCATCCTTTACAATATCTTATAACTTTCTATATAGAGAGCACTATCCATCTTGGAGTTATTAGAGAAAAAATATGCAACAAGCTTCAAATGGCTAGGGTAAACCTAAAAAGTAATAAAAGACAAAATATAGTTACATTTTCAATCGGTGGAGAAAACCACTTGAGTAGCTGATTTGAAATGATTCCAAATCCTTGGCAGTTGGCACCTTTGTTTGCAGATATTCTGGGTAACCTCTTGAGGTTGTTGTGAGACCTAGTTACCTCCAATACAAGATAACTTACACTAATATTTTTGATGATTACCCTCCTTGTTCTCATTGATCAGGTATCAGGTGTCACTTTACTCCTCATCCATCACATCCGAGTCAATAGTTGCTGGCTTCTTCGTCTTCTTGGGCTTGGTGATTTTTTCCCACTATGTAAATTCATCCTCTGAAGGCCAATTAAAAATTTGTATGATCTGTAACTATACCTTTTCCCTTTCCCATCTAGCATTAGTTATAACCTTGATATATGTAACAAACTTCATAAAGTATGTTTATGCTTTGAAAGCTTCGTCCAAGGATCTGTTGAATCTATCCATGTCTAGGACACTATCATCTGTTGTGAATGCCTCTTTACTAGACAATAGAGTATCAAACTAATTTCTCCATTCTTCCACTGATTTGATCTTATCATCTTCTCCCTTAACTAGAGGAATAAATCTATTAAAATCTGAGCCAAACATATTGATCATTGGTTGAATTCTATTAGCCTTGCCCTTGAAGAATTAAAAATGTTGTGCCAATCTACTCAATCATTTCTCCCACTTGATAAGCTATCTCTAGCAGATCTGTCCTATGTGGCTTCAAGGCTTCAAATATCTCAAAAAGTGATCCTCTGCTTGACCAAATGCCAAATTATGGATCCAAAGTTGCAATGTGGTTTTTGACCTCTGTTTCTAGGCCAAGTAACTTGTTATAAATTTTTTGTACCAAGTCTACATTTCCCTTTAGGGTATCAATCATGTGCTTCCTGATGTTCAATAAGGAATTTATGCCACTTCATTTTGATCTTGTCTTAGCTTCCCTGTTTCTTGAGGAAAATCCTTTGTAGTCTATGTTTGAGCATTCACAACTTCTTTGGGTGGAGTGGGGAGAGGATTGGGAGCCACTTATAACTTCTTTTTTTAGTACCTCCACTTTCCCTTATAGTGACTTGATTTTAATCAAGCATCTTTCCATGTCCTTGATCATAGCAATAGACTCATCAAATAATTTTGCACACCTTGCACAAAGTTTCTATGTTTTTGCTTGATTTAAGTGGGTGAAGTGGGTGACTACTTGGGATATCTCTAAGTCTGCAGTATTTTGCACTACCCAGATGATTTTATCCCCATCTATTTTCTCTTCTACACTGACCAAGGAAGGCTTTTCTATCCTTGATTCCAGAGACCACATGGCTAGTGTTTGGGATCTTGGATCATATCCACATCCCCTAATCATTTCATCAATTTGTGTCTTAGCTCAGACAAGCTAGAATCTGGTTTCTTTATGATTTGATCAATGATGAAATCAGAGGCCAAATCTCACCCTAGCACAAGAAACATCCCACTAGATCTGACTAATTTTCTTTCTTCTTAAGGGGTTATTGTCTCATTTTCTGGATCATAAGCTTTCAAGGCTTTCAAGGCTTCACTTTTCACAGTGTCACCCCCTATTAACTGCAATTGTGCTCCTAATTCTTGCCGCTTCCTCCATATCAAGAAGTTCTTAAATTCATCTGGATTGATGAAAGAATCATCACTAAGGAGCTTTTGTTTATGGAGTTCTCTCTCATCTTGACATAATTGGAGGGGTAACTCCACTTCCTCTTTTATATATATTTTTGAGTTGATTTCTCAGTTGTTTTTGGAGGAGTATCCATCATATCCAAGGTCACATCATCTAGATCAAAGAGGTCTTTCCCTATCTTCTCATCTTTACCAATTTAATAATTCATATCCCCAAATTTATCATCCTCCAAATTGATTATTTGCATATTTTCCTGAGTCATCTTCTCTTTACTTTGAGACCGGGTCTTTGATCTAATGATTCACTAAGGTGAAACTATAGTCAGGGACATTGCAACAGATTTCTTCCTAGAACCCTCAGTCTGGTACTTGCCCGATGGACCTGTATTATCAATTGGTTTATGAGGATCAGAAACAGGGGAAGGGGAATATAAAGGTGAAGATTTAACTTCAATTGAATTAGGACTAGATTTTTTTCTTCTTTCTTGTAGGCATTCCTCAGTTAATTGAAGCACATGCTGTGTCCTGCATTTAATATCATCTTCTGCTTCCATTGACCAGTCAATATCATATTCTTCATTTTCTAGGGGTCTTTTAAAATTTGGTTCAACTAAGTTTGAACCATCATCTGTCACACCTTCTACATTGAACTGCAACCTCATGGATAGAATATGAGATATGCAGATTCGACTGTGATCTCTCTCCTTAACCTGGGACTCATCAGAATAATCCTCCTAGAAATCTTCTAGATGGGGGAACTAGGAACATATCAGACCTAAGTCCTAGACTCCCACTGGAAAATTTCTTGTTGTTAAAACCTGTTCTCTCTGTATAATATTTGAAATCAAAATGACTGAGATCACTCCATATGCTTATAGAATCTTCCAGAGAAAAATGTGAGAATTTACCTAGCTCCCATGGGAAAACTTTCTCCTATTCCTCTTTAGGAAGAAAACTTGTGAGTACAGTGGCAAGTTGCCTACAGAGCTCTGCAATAATAAAGAAGTAAAAATCATACCTAGGCAACCATGTAGGAGGATCTTGAAATCCATCAACCCTAACATAAGTGAATCTAGGGAACTGAGTGTAAAAGCTCCCATATTTGGTTACAAATCCCTAAGCTTTAGTACTCATTCTTCTGGAAGAATCCCCAGTCAACTCAAAACAAAGTTTTCCCATAAAAGTGTCATGCACCCTCCTGTAGTTATGAATTATATTATCTTTGTGAAGAATTGGGAAATACTCATAAACACACATACCATCAGACCAACATTCATGAATCATTTTGTCCCATTGTCTACTATAGGCTAAACAGTACAACAGATAAGAGGACATGAAGAAACTACACCCAGTGACTTTTGAATTGTTAAGTTTCTCCCTCATGGAATTAGTAATCAATTCAGCCCAATCCAGTATTTTTTTTCCTTCTAAAACAATTTTAATATAACAAAATAACCAATCTGAGAAGAAATAAGACTTTGGTGACCCTCTGGCTCTCTGCAACATCACCATAACATCACTAATATACAGGTGCACATGACTTCTATTAAACTTTTTGGAAAAATGGTAACCTCCCCTCTACAGGTTCAATAACCAATGCTTGGCCATGGAAGTGTGATTTGCATCCGCATTTACTTTGAATTTAATGAGGGATTATGTAGGAGAGAAAGAGGAAAAGGTTTTCTTTGGAATTTGGAAAGCTAGAGAAACAATTTCCTTGTTAACAACCAACAAGACACTACCATCCTTTTTGAGAATTGACTCAGTCTGCTGATCATAGTTACAAACACACTCATGAACTAGCTCGGGGCAAATTACTACAGGAGGGAAAGAAGAAACTATGCACAATCTGCTATGCAGGATTTCCAAATATAGGACATTCTTTTCTAAGGATCTAGAAAGTCTATCAGAAATTCCTTCTATATCATACCTCCTAAATCAGTGTCTATTATAATGGAACTTTCACAAACCAGACTAGAAATGCTTCCAAACAAGTGAAAGGAAAACTTCATACTTGTAAAAAAAAACTGGTAACTGCCACAAAATCCTTTGTATATTTCACAAGATTAAATTAAAACACTGTAGGGGATGCAACCTAACTCACCTTGCTCCTATAGAATTCTCTCCACACTAGAGCTCAAAAACCCTTACCTTTGGTCCACCCGTATACAGACAATGATAATATTTCAAAAAGAATGAATGCAAAGAAGGGTTTAAATAAAAATTACAAAGGATTTGATCATTAATTACCAATCTTTAAGGAAATAAAGGGTAAGAAAATGAAATGACAGTTTACGCATGCAATTAATTAATGTCACTCACGCAAACTTTCATGTTGTACGGATTAGTAATTTAATTCAAACAACTTGGACGCATTTAACCACCGCCACTATTCTTTCGCATTAAATTTTCTTATTTCCATAGGACCCACTACTGAGTTATGATGGATTCCCTTTTTTCTGCCCCGTGTCCCTTTTTCAAAATCCTTGAACACTCTTGAACATTGATGGACTGATTTCAAGTTTGTTCACATGTGTTCAATATTGTTCAAACTTGTTTCTGTTTGATCATCTGCCTCAATCCTTAGACCAAATATTCTATGCTGACATCTCTAATTTCTATCTTCAAAAAGTCAAATTTTCCAGACACCGCAACCATGAGACTTTTTTTCACCAGTTTTAGATATCTGCCATTCCTTATAATAACATGAACTACCTTTAACACTCTTGAACATTGATGAACTAAGTGCAAGGTTGTTCAAGGCTGTTCAAGGTTGTTCAAACCTGTTCAAGAAAAATGTTAGCAAATAATCTTTAGTTTTCAAACATGGTCGGACCACAAGGTTGACACTTTCGGTGAGTAGTTGGACATGAAGGACTTAAGCAGCTTTGAGACTCTCAAAAATACCATGGCGACTCAAGAAATCACTTAAAGAAAAGGGATGAGTACCAAAATTGGAATAACACAACTATAAACCCTTGGATTCTTCCCTCATGGACCATCTTAAGGAGATTCATTCCAATCACCTTAGAAATCATAATGAAAAAATATGGGGAGAGAGGGTCCCCCTGTCTAATCCCTTTCTTAGCAGCAAAAAAACCCCTCAGGGTACCATTGACAAGGGTAAAAATTTGATAGTACCAACACACTCCCTAATCAATTTGATGAACCTTTTAGTGAATCCAATTCTAGATATAAATTTTAAAAATAAAATTTCATTTGACTCTATCATAGGCTTTTGAAATATCTAGTTTAAGAACCATACCTGGCATGCGACACTTTTCCATAGAGTAAACTATTGTATGAGTAGAGATAGAAGCATCCAAAAAATTTCTTCCTCGTACAAATCCCTTCTAACAACCCCCGATTTCCTTATAAAGGAAAGGCTTAATTATATTGACCAAATAATTAAGACCAAATATTTTATAAAGAGTGTTTTAGAGGCCAAATGACCCAGAATCAGTCAATTTATTGGACTTCTAAATTTTAGTAACTAGAGAAATGAAATTATTGTTAATATTCTTAAGAAACTTACATGTCCTTAAGACGCCCTTTGTAGCCAAAGTTATTTCATGACTCACAACATCCAAGAAGTATTGGAAGAAGGATAGGGGGAATCCATTTAGTCCTAGCACCTTAAAGGCACCCATTGAGAAGAATGCATACCTAACTTCCTGCTCCGTGACCTATGTTAGAATTTTCTCATTCTCCTTAGGACTAATAGTTCTAGGGAGAGAGTCAAACAATTGGTCCTGCCACCCAAGCAAACAAGGGAGGTTAGAATTAAAAAAGGCTAACTAAATTAGTCCACCGCCAATTCTCCTAGTTTTTCATCATCATGGATTTCCTGATTTTGATCATTCAATAAGCATTTTATTGAATTTATCTTTCTATGCCTAGCATCCAATTGGTGAAAAAGCATATATTCCTATCTCCCTCCTTCAACCATTGAAATTTTGACATTTTCTTCCAATATATTTCCCCTCTTTCCAATTTTTTCTTCTATTTATTTTGCTATATTTCCTCTTCTATATGAAGAGATTGAGAATGGTCACCATGGGCCATCACTCATTGTAAAGCTTCAAGATTAGTGAAAATTTCCTTTTTCAATTTAAAGACATCACCAAAAATTGATTTTTTACAATCGCTCACACTTTTCCTAATAATTTCAAGTATTTGGGAAACTCTAAACATTGTAATACCTTTGATGGGTGTGTTCCACAAATTTTGGATCCAATTTCAGAACTCTAGGTGGGAAGCCCATATAATCTCATATCTTAAAGGAAATGGGCCGGAAGGAAGCCTATCAATCTAATGCAAAGGAAAATGATTTTAAACCATTCTAGGATGAGACTTCAAGGTGGCATTGCATCCTAGATCCCAATTGGACAAGACCAGGACCTTATCAAGATTAACATAAATAAGTTTACTCCCCTTCCTATTATTAGACAAGGTAAAGTATTGGTCCTATAGATACATATCATATAGCCCTATTTTGTTTATGAACTCAGTTAAATCTTCCATACTCTCAGAGTAATCCATAGTCCCCTCAAGCTTTTTAGATGGGAAGAGAGATTAGTTGAAGTGTCCTGCTACCATCCAAAGTGATTCTGGGTCATCAATAATAAATAAAGAGATCTCATTCCAGGATTCCTGCTTGATCTAGTATTGTGAGCATACACATTAACCAAGTTCCATGCCATACTACCTATGGAGAAAGAAACCACTAATAAAGTTGAGAAGGAAAGAATTTCCCCCTTAATTCTAGCAAGGTTCCACATGGTGAATACTTATCCAAAGGGCCCACTATCATCACGAACTAGATAATAGGATCCCAACCAAAGTTTATTAGAAATAAGAGAGAAAGTTTGAACAATAATTCTAACATCTTGAAGAAGGATGATATCCAATTTTACATTCATAATGCAATTTTCCAATGCATACTATTTTTGGGAGTTTTTGAGACCCCTCATATTCCATGAAATACATTTTATTTCTTATGTTTTAGGGTGATATCTAGGGTTTGTATCCTCCCATTAGCAATCTCCCTTGCGATCTGTTTATATCTTAAGACTCTCACCGAGGGCCAGCCAACTTTATTTTATGACCCCACATAAGCTTTCTGGGATTTTGTTTTCTTCTTCTAGACCATTTATTCTTCCTCTATTTTACACAATAAGGTAGCCTTAGCAGAGAAAACTATCTTTTCTAGCAGAAGGGGTCCACTACATCTCTTGGTTGGGCTCCTTATCTTCTTCTTGCTTCCCCTCTTTAGGGGTCCTTATTTCTATCAAAATGAGGCCATCCAATTTAGAATTATTATCTGTAGCACCAATCGTCTATGAAATGATACCATTCAACTCTTGGGGGGCGGGTTACAACCACTGACCTTGTTGGGGCTTCAATAGTGAACTCTAAAGTCGAGGCAAAATTCTTCCCTAACAAAATCACTTTTGGAGAAGAGGGAATTTCCCCTCCACTCGCTCACCATTACCTAAACCCTACTACACAAGAGAGGAAAACACCTCATTACTAGCACATTCCCCAATCTTCACTAAAGAGCCATTAGGATAGTTAATTAACTTCAATAACTCATCTATGAAAGATTCACCCATCCCAGAGGGTTCTTCCTCTTAGCATTCAACACATGGGGAAGTAGAGTAGTTCCCCTTTTGATCAGGTTCCTTAACCAAAGAAACTCTACATTTAGCTATAACATGACCTAGTTTTGACCACTTTTGACCTAGTTATTAGTTCAAAAGATGTTTATTTGTTTTTCTTAGATTGTAGGAATTAGGTAGCCCTCTACAAATTGCAACATGCTAGTAATCTTTTTAATGTGATCAGTGAGGCTGACATGATACATCTTCTACTACCATGTGAACTGGGAGGAGATTGGACCTCGTGACCACGTGACCATGTGCTCTACGTATCGATAAATTATATTATAGTTAAAAATTATGCAATATTTGGATTATTTATTTAGATTAGCAAGACAAAATTTTAAAGTATTATTGCATGGTCGATAGACAATTATATAAATAGTTTGGTTTGTAAATATTATATATCCATTCTTTTAGTCATTTTATGAATATATATCCGCAATTTGGGAGGTTTTTGAGACAGAAGGGATAGAGGTGGAGGCTAATAGATATATAGAAACTTTTTTTTTTGAGACATATCATCATGATCACACATCCATTTTTTGAATATAATAGATTTAATCAAGCAATTCCTGCTTGACTATTGACAATGACAATTAATAGCTTGTTGTGATATAGTTATGAAGATTTAACTATTTAGTTTTCAAGTCAATATCATTTACCCATGTTTCATGAGTATTGATTCACAAGAACCCATCTCTCATTGCGCCTAGGTGATACTGATAGGGGTGAAGCACTGAGCCTTCCGAGTAGGTTACCAACCCTAATATTTCTCTAGCTCAAGCATTCTTAACCATGGATTTTCCTCCAAGGTTATTCCCACCAATCTTGCTACCCCATTTGCAAAGCCTTAAGCAAGTATTGTGCCTTATGAACCATTCATTGTAGAGCCCCTTGATTTCATCAATTTATAAGTAGGAGGTCTTTTCCACAACATGTCAAATTGTGATATTTTTGTTAGGATTCAAATGTGTAAAATACTTGTTGAATATTTGGAAAATGGGGTAGCAAGCTAAGTGGATTAAACCTGGGAGGAAACACCATGGTCAAGCACACTTGACCTAGAGAAATACTAGGATGGGTGACTTCTTGAGAAGGCTTGATGCTTCACCCTTGAGAGCATTAGTTAGATGCAATGAGTGCTAAGTGTTCTATTCATTCTCATGAGAGATGGGTTCTTGTGAATCACTACTCATGAAACATGGGTCAATGAGTTTGACTTGAAAACTACACAATTGAATCATGATGGTAATATCACAATTTGACTTGTGGATAATACCTCCTACTTATCAATTGATGATCTAAATGGGCTCTACAATTAATTATTCATAGGGCATAATACTTGCTAAAGGTTTTGAAAATGGGGTAGCAACCTAAGTGGGTTTTGTAACACCCCAAAATTGGCATCTTGCAACCCTAACCAATTTTGTTGCATTTGTCATTCTTCTAAATCATCAAAGTCCTATTGTACTAGGAAAATCTGAGTGTTGACTTACTCTACTTGACCTAAGTGTCAAATGCAAAAAATCCTAAAACTGCATTAATCATACATTATATTTAATTCCTAAAATATCAATTGTAATTGGCTAAATAAACCTCATGATTGAATTAATTTAATTATAAAGTCCTAGCACTTTAATTAAACTAAATTCACCCCTTTTAGCTAAAACACATAAAAAAGGAATTAAATAATATTTAATTACTAAATAAATATCCTTGTTTTCAATAATTGAATTTAATTATTCAGAAAATTGAGAAAATACATTTGTGGGGTTATATTCTATTTATTTAATTAAATATTCTCTCAAAATATTCTCTCCTAGTCAGAAATACAAAGTCTAAATTAACTCTACTTTAAAGAGAAAGAAAACAGTTAAAATAAAAAAGGAAACAGTTAAAAACAAAGAGAAAATAGTTCATTGTTTTCTTTTAAAGAAAGCTTGCTAATTTGAACTGGCTTTTCTATCTATTTTATTTCAAAAGGGAAATTTTCTATTCTGAGAAGACTCTGATTCTATAAAAGAACTCCATTTTCTCATTCGAACCCCCGATCATATTCATATGTAGTGTTAGAATAAAGAATTGCTGCTACATTTTAGAACTCATAATCTCAGTTCTATTAAGCTCATTTGCAATAGAATAGCTTCATTTTTCTTAGAATAATCTCATATTTCTAATCATGTCTTAGTTTAATCAGATTTCAATTCTTAGATTAATCTTGCATTGCATTCATGGAGAAAAATCATGCATTCTTGAATTGGTCTAGGTCGTGAGACTGTCATTCTGAGAGCCATTCAAAACCCCGTCTGGATAGAAGGCAACAGGTCGAATCATACAGACATGCAGGATGAATAACTCATATTCACTTCTATATGTGGCCAATGAACAAGGACTATGTTGAAGTTTATGGTTAAATAAGACGGTCACATTTAGCATATACATTTCTGGCGCCCACCATCAGGCAAAACATCTATTTCTGTCATCACATTTGAATTAGTTTTGAAAATCGTGGGATCATGTTTGTACTCTGATTTTGCAGGTAAAACAATGCATTTCATCCTTTTTTTAGCGTGGAACAAGTTTGAAAATTTCTTCTATCTTTTGTTTATTATTCTCTCAGTGCCTTTTAGGCTCTCCTTTTGAGCCAAATCTGACTGCACCATTGCGTCCAGAACATCATTTTAGTTGAAAATGACTGTAAATATGCCTATACTTGTCAAAAGTTGAATCTATGGCAAAACAATTTTGCCCAGGGAGGCCATATAATCCATTGCACAGAAATTAAGGTAGATTTCAGATTTTTTGCATGTATCCTGAGGCAGATTTTTCAAAAAAAATCTATAAAAAAAAATTTCTGATTTCTTTCCACTATGTTAAATTTGATAGTCGTCAAACCATCATTATGAATGATCTTTAGTGACAGCCAAGAAACCGTCAAATTTAAGCTCACGGGTTGATGATGTCAGCAGGGTTTGAAAAATCTTTAGCCTTCACCATTGAGCTTTTTGAATTTGCAGTCTAACATTAAACGATCATATCTTCCTCATTTTAGGTCCAAATTGAGTGCAATTTTTTTTTTCTTTTGGGTAGAATTGTTTGAAGATTTCTAGGTTTTTCTTAGTTTCTATATTTTAATCACAAATTTATTAGAAATTGCAGGTTTTCATCATTTTACATGTCTAATCCTCTGTTTTGCAACTTATAATGCCTCTACGGGCTCATACGGTAACATTTTTTAGTGCAATTCTTTTTGAAAGCGCATGATTTTTTATCTACTTTCTAAATATGCAATCAGATTTACGAGTTTCTGATTGTTTTAACGCTAAATTTTTTTGGGATTTGTTGTTCTCTGACTTATCTTGTTGATTACAGCCTAACAGTGGTTTGCAGGACATTTTAAAAGAAGACTAAAAACATAGAATACTAGTGAATCATCTTGCAGGTAGCCTTGATCGATAACACACTAAACATTGTGCTTGCATTTTGTTTTGTTTTGTTTTGGGATGATCAAAAATCTAGAAATATTATTGTCATTTTCTTATGTGTTTGAAGTGTCTTTTAGATTGTAATCCTAAGAAGTATCTAAACGTATCCTCTCCCCTTGCCTTTGTGGATCTCGGGTGTAAGATAAGCTCATATAATTCTTTTAGTGTGGCTAACTCCTAAGTGCTTTAATAGAGCCGGTGAGGGTGGATTGCCCAACCGGTAATAGGCTAAATTCAAGCCCTTCTGAACTGGTATATAAAAAATGGCATTGTGATTAGTCTCACAATGGATAGGTGTGAATTTGCTGTGGCAACCAAAATCTCCTCTGGTACCCTAGTGGTGCATTAAAGTCCCTACATTGTTAAGGTGAAAATCTTTCTTTGAAAGGATTGGGAGAGCCCCCTTTATTGGGAAAATGACTTGATCACAACCACTTGAACGGATGCCCTTACTACAAATTTTTTTTATAGTATCTAAAAACCCTCTATCTGTCGGCGTGGAAGGTCAAAGACCGACAAAGGTGTCCCACATTTTTAGGGCTCTTTGTAGATACAACTATCCTTTGTGAAGCAATTCTCTTGGGATTCGAAGCTTGGTGTCCCTGAGAAGTGAGTGCACATGTAAGGAGGAGCCCATGCCTCGAAGCTTCTAAGTTGTCCGCTATGAGTAGGCGTGGCTGAACTTCGGTTCAAGTGGGAATTCAATAGATATTGCCCAGGCTTACCTAGGATTGTGGTGTGTCTATTTTTTTTTTACAACAAACAATCTCCATGATTTGTTTTGCATGAGTGTGTACTGAAACAACAACAACAACAACAACAACAACAACAATCAAATGCTCTGGAAAACTGTAAACTTTGGATATTTTCCTATCTTGTCTTGTCTGAAACTCTATCGAAACTCTGTCAAAACTCTGTCAAATTTGTCTCCAAAACTTGTCGAAACTCAGTCTTTCATCAATCTATTCGACTAACTTTTGTCTATTATGAAATTTGCACTGTCATAACGCTTCTGCTAGTTCACATGCAACTTCAATCTGTTGTTAGTCTAACCTATCGCTATCTTAAAATCTAATATTGTTACACTTGTCCAATTGATCGAGTCATTTTTTATCTTATCATCTCTTTCTGTGTTGTCCTTGTTCTGAGTTGTGAGAGTAGGTTCATTAACCTTGACTCAAGATTAGATTCTTTTTCTATCTCCTTCTTAGTTGGGTGTTTATCTCTTGGTCTCTTTGGTCTTGAACTTGGATAACACTTTAGGTATCATCATAGTGTCGTTCAAGCGAATCAAATTATTTATGCTTGTGTGAACTAGAAGTCATTTTAAGGAACTTTAAAAATCTATCAACTTGCTGTCCAAATTTTTATTCTATTGTGAAGTTTCTATCCAAATTTTCACAAAATATGTGTTTTCATCAAACATCGCTACTAGTTTGTCTTTGACTGCAATCTGTTGACAGTCTGACTCGTTGTTGTTTCAAAATATGACTTTGTTGTGGTATTCCAAGTGACCCATTATCTATGTCAATCTCATCATCTTTGTCTATGTTGTCCTTATCCTGAGTTTTGAAAGCAAGTTTGACAACCTTGACTCAAGATCGGAGTTGTTACTTCCCTCTCTCAGTTGGACATTATCTCTTTTGTACTTTGGTCTTGGACTTAATCAGCACTTTAGATATCACTTCAGCACCTATCATTCAATTGATCGATCCATCATACCTTCTCTTCAATCTTCTAAGTAAACACATCAAGAAAATCTTACAATGTCTAAAAGAAAAGTAGAGATTCTTAGGGCAACTTTATTAAAACAACTTCAAACTTCAGAATCTAAACTCCAAGGATTAAAGGGGAAAAATGATACTTCATTTGATGAATCCTCATTAAGATCAACCTGTCCTTTGTTATTTGATCATGATTCTTATATCTCCACCCTTCCTTCCAAACTAGATAAATCTTGGTATGACAATCACATCTTTGATCAAGAACAGTTTTATGATAATCCCATCTTTGATCAAGAGAATGTAGAGGAAGCTATGACAGAATCAGATGACAGTCTTTTCTATCTGTAAAAGAATGATATTGCAAGTCAAGAAGTGTCCAATTGTCCTTTCAAGAGAGTCTTTACTCCTTTTGGACAATCTTATACATCAGCATTGGAAGCACTTCTTGAAAATAATCTCATCACATTGCCTCAATCCACATCATGTGGATTCAAATTCTTGAGTTACTATTGTGCATATCATTGACACAATGAGCATAAAACTTCATCTTGCATGGAGTTGAAATATAAAATCCAAGATCTCATAGATGCTGGCATAATCAAAGTGGAAAATCCTAATGAATCATCTAATGAAGATACTAATCTCAAGCATGATCAATATAAGGAATCCATGTCTAGCAATAGTTCACATATTCCATCTACTTCATCCACTATTCCTCCATCTCCTAAAGCTTCCCCATCTCTATCAAGAAATGAGCCTAATGCTGACTATGTCTACCCTCAAGAACTACCTCTAAAAGAGGTCCAAGCTAATCCACATACACCTGCAAGTCCCTCTCAGGATTCAAAGATCATTGACCGAAAGCTTCCATGTGTTTCAGTGCTTATCATGCCTATTCCAAATGACTATCCATCAGTGTGTCAAGAATCCCATATGTAGATCAAAACTCATACCTCATCCTTAGAAGTGGCTCCATGTCAAGAGGAGAATCCACAATGTGGAGAAACATATATCAGTAATGATCAAGATCAAGACACCATCCATCTCCCAAGCAAGATCAAGATATCCTTTCCACCATCTCTAATGAACCTATTGAAAATCAAGAGAAAGGTACCCTTTGTACACCATCTAAAGATCCTTGTCAAGATTAGAGCATCCTTTCATCTCCTTGTCATGCTCCTACATATCCACCTCAAGAAAACATCATTCCTCCAAATCCCTTGCAGAAAAATAAATCCCCTGAAGCTTCAGATGCTCCTATCAAAATTTCTCTTATCAAAGCTACTCATGCACCTATTGATATAAAGATTAATTCTAAAGAGAAGAGCCTTGGTCATGCAACTTACTCTAAAGATGTTGATATCCCTTCCACACTTTATATCCCTCCATTCAAATGTACACAACAACCTTCTCCATCCTCCAAGTCCATCTATGATCCTTATATTCCAAAGCTAAAACCATCAAACCTTCCATCTATATTGGTTCCTTATGTCCCTCCATCTACCATGCCTATCAATTCTAGCTTCTCATATTCTTACCTTGCCTCCTATCAAGATCAATAAAGACATACATCCTTGAAATATCCTTATCAAAAAATCCATATGAACCAGACATATCAACCCCATTCATCCACAGTTCCCAATTCTTTTGGAAGCAATTTGGATGTGCAACAAAAAAATTAGAAATACAAGAACCCACTTACATATGAAGATCACTATGTCCCATCTAATCGACATGTGACTACAAAGAGACCACATAGATCCACTGAGAAAAGAACCAAATCAAAGAAAATATGGGTTCCTAAATCCATTATGAAATATTTACATTCTAAATCATCTGATACAAACGGAAAATCAAAAGCTATGTGGATTCCTAAGTCTCTTCTAAAGGACTTGGATACAAAAAGAAAATAAAAAGTTATGTGGATTCCCAAGTCTCTCTTAAAATGATTGAACAAAAAGGAAAAATTAGAATTGGCATCCAAGCTTCCAAAGGCTTCCACTCTGTCTCCTTTCAAAAAAATTTCATCTCCTACACCTATTTTTAGTCCTCATGTTCCAAAATCCATTATTTTGAATACATCTTCATCCATCTTGGGTCCTCGTGCACCAAGATCCATATCAAAACCTAAATCCATTTCACACACTTTTCCTCTATCATTCCACTATCCTTCAAGATGTGCATCGATGTTGATCTTGCCTATACAAAATTTTCAATACCCTATCCAATATCCTGCACCTACCTCCTACGCATCCATCTCATATTCCTGCTACTCCTCTCATCCAATCCATCGCATAAATCGTTGACTACCATCTCCCTTATCTTATGTATCAATCTTCTTTCCCATCACCTATCAACATCTATGAGCATACTTTCAGTGGCCTTGGCCTATTATAGCATATCTTTCGGAGTAGCACTATCTAAAGAGATAGAAGCTTAAGTTGCTCCATAAAATCAAAAAGATGAAAAAAAAGAAAAAAGAAAAAAAAAGGTGCCTTGGTGAAAACCTGGTAAATAGGCACCTTGGTAGCAAAAGTAAAGATAAATTAATCTATCCTATGGTAAAAACCACTTCTTGTGGTGCCTTGGATAAGTACCATAATGAAAACCTGGTAAACAGGTGTCATGCATAATTCCTCCTACTTTCACTCTTTTCTTGGGGGAAAGTTCCTTCCATATCATCTTCTCCCATCATATCTTGCATCCAGCTAGCTTGTGAACATCCATGTTCCTTCTACTGATCTTGACAAGGTTGAGCCTATCCACGAGCATCATGTATCCTGACATTCATGATCCCTTCAATTATCCTATTTACTTTCTCTCGTACATGCTACCCTATCATGATCTTTCTTATCCCAAGCCTATCCTTCCTATCTCTATGCTTTCCTATCATAATCCAAAACATGCACTTATGCATCCATCATCCTTTATCCTGATCAAAGCTATATCCTATCCTATGAAATTGACCCCTTGGTCTTGATCAAAATTGAAAAAAAAGTTCTTAGACATCTCTTGACATGTCCACTATTTTGGACCACATAATTTTCATGACATCAGGTCATTACCCTAAATGCTATACAGCATCGCTCCATGACCCTACATTGCTATATTATTTTTTCCCTAGCTTGGGTAATCTTGAAGAGACTATCCTTGAGGGTCGCATTCACCCTCTTCCTCCATAATTGGCTATTTGTCTCATACATCATCTTTATAATCCATCTGTAATTTCCTACACCTTGCTAGACATTGGGGAAAACCATTGTGATTTTGCTTGAGATCGAGTAATCTCTAAAAAGACTAAAAATTGCAAAATCTCTAAAAATCTAAAAATTGTAAAAAGTCCCAAAAAAGGATAATCTTGGTGCAAACCTAGCAATAGGCACTTTTGATGTATCCACCAAAAAAAAAATCTCTATTGACTATCTTTCAATCAACAGGTATCGGGGCAATATAACCCTGACTCCTGAAGATTGAGCCTCATTCTAGGGACAGTATTTTGAAAGGTGAAAAATGTTCTGCTATTTGGGCAATCTAACCCAGATTCCTAGGAGTCAACACGCTCTAAGATCTCATCAAGACACCAACTTACATGGATTGAAACTGGTCGTACTCTAGGGGAAACCCTCCTGGTCTAGGGGGAACTATCCTATCACCTTTTGTGATCTACTTTGTGAAAGTCACCCGTGGTTCTCACTACGTCTACCTATTGTCGGTTAGCTTTACTATGATTTCTTCACCTGTGAATCTCTCTTGTGTCAGTCACCAGTGGTCTTGGTGAAGGAGCACCTAGGTAAGGCTCTTTGGTAACCTAGGGTTTCTAGAGTTCTTTTGGCTTATAGTGGTTCTAGCCAAACCCATAGTTGAATAATGGGACTAGAGGTGTCCTAAGGTGTGTGTTAGGTCTTTAGGGAAGGTCTTTTCAAGTTTGTTTGGTCTTTTAGGAAACAAAAGCCAATTTGGACCCTAATTGCTAATGTTGTGGCAATGGTGTAAACTAAGCGTGCATAGGGTCCAAATTTAGAAAAAGAGTGTTTTAGGACCTAAGAGAGGTAAGAATGGTCTACCTAAGTCTATTATGATGTGTTCATGGTCTTAGAACAAATTTTAGAATGAATTTCCTAAAGTTGTGGAAATTTGTCAAAATTGTCAATGTTGTCATTTGACAACATTGACAACAATTGTGCAAGAAGAGCATTTTTCAAGAAATGGCTACTGTAACTGTTTGAAACCATAATATTAGGGATGGAACAAGTATAAGAGGGCTCACTTGACCTGTAAGCAAGGTTGGTGAACATTTTTAAAATACAAGATTTTCCGTGTGTGCATTTTCAGAGCAAATTCAGTGTGTTTTCTTATTTTCAGTAGGTAGATGGATTAGATCTTAGTCTGCATCCATTTATTAATGTAGGGTAGGTTAATTTGAGATTTTTTGTGGATTTATTTATCAAATTTGTAGTGTTTATATTGGTTTTTTTAAATTCTTTGTGTTTTACCCTGTCGCTGGTCTGAACCAGGCAGGTTGGACAAATGGGGTCTTAACTCAAATTGCCACCGTAGTTTCTATACAGGCTCTTGGAATGGGTGAGAAGACTCCATGTCCATTATTTGTATATAAGGAGGGGCCCAAGAAAGTAGTTTTTCTATTTTTTCAATGATTCCCTAGGCGAGCCTGTTGTGCATGGCTAGGGACTGAGAAACATTGCAAGTGATGCAAGGAGGGTTGAATGCATTGGTAGCTTCAAAAAGAGCTCATGGAGGGATAGATTATTGTATGTAAGACCCCCAATTTTAAGGAGAAATGTTGGAGGAGTTGTTTGGTGGATTGAAAGAACACTTTTGTGTTCAAACTGTCAAAAATCCATAAAACCCTGATTTGTAGGAATGAAAATAGGAAGGGTTGTATAGACAACTTGAGCATTGGAGACCTTGAAAATATCAAAGTTATAGATATAGGGTGTCTAAATCCTAAACCCTTTTGGAGGTTTGTGTGGGAAAATTTCAAGTTATCTTCAAATTAGCAAGAAAATGGCCTAATTGGCTTGTAGCCCTATTTGGGGTGAGAAAGGTGCATTGTGAAGCACTCGATTGTTATGTGTTTGTGCATGGTGTATGCAGGGGTTCAAATTGAAATAGTGGAGGTCTTGATGACCTATCCTTCCATGGAGTTAATTCCTAAGAGGAATTGAGGCAATTCTTGAAGATTGTGTCTAGGGAAGACCTACTTACTGTATGTTACAGAATGGAGTATTTTTTGAATAGTACAATTGGTGTACACTAGGTGAAATGTTAGGATCTTGTGTCAAGATCCCTAAGGAGAGTAGGGTTGAGCATATAACCCTACTAGGTCACTAAATTTGCCTAAGGAGACCCTAGAGGAGAATAGGGTATAGAGAAAGCCTAGGTGTGTTACATCAGAGTGGTATTAGAGCCCCAAAAGATTTGGGATTGTATATGTCAGAGGTGAAATATTGTGGATCCACAGACATGGTTACAAATGTAGAGTTGTCTAGGGACATGGATGATAAAAAGGAGAGGAAAAGACTCCTTGAAGAGGCTCTAGCAGAGATGAAGCAAAAACTACAAGAAGTAGTGGATGCAAGAGACCAAGGTAGAGAAGGTGAAACAAGTGATAGAGGGAAGTAGAAGGTTCAAGAGGATGATATTATCCCTGAACCAGACCCTGTTATGGAGCAAGAACCATTCTTGAAAGCTATAAGAGCATTGGTTGGTAAATCCTTAGAAGGCATCCCCTTGTTAAGTGGGAAAATGGACATTGAAATAGTGTTGGAGTGGATTGAAAGGATGTAGAATCACTTCGAGTGTGAAGGCATTACAGATGCACAAAAGGTTAAGGTGGATAGGTCAAGGCTTAGGGGATCAGCCCTAACATGGTGGAAATATTTACAAGATGAAAGAGTTAGAATTGGGAAGCAACCTATAGCGAATTGGCAAGAAATGGTAACTAAGATGAAAGAGAACTTTTTACCAGAAGACTATAAGATCCAACTCCATAGAAGGAGACAAGGATTGAAGAAAAAAGATATGGATGTAGCCTCTTATACAAAGGATTTTCAAAGACGTTGTCTTAGGTCAAAGAAACAAGAAGAAGAGCCAATCAGAGTGGCTAGGTATCTAGGTGGGTTGAAATGGAACATCCAAGAAGAGATTAGCTTATGGATCCCCACTACTATTCAAAGATGTCAATAGCTGGCTCTCAAGGTTGAAGAGAAGAAGAGAAAGAAGAGTGACTCTAATCTAAAGGGTAGAGGCAGAGGGAGAGACAAAATAGGATAGAGAGGAGGTTACCAAGGCAGGAGCAGTGAACAAAGAAACAAGGTGAAAATAGATTGACAGAGCACACCAATGAATCCACACCAAGAGGTGGTTATGGCAGAGGTAGAGGTAATCAAATTTGATCCAATAGGGGAAGAGGAGGTAGAAGCAACTCCTATTTTGCAAATAAGAAGTGCTACAATTGTGGACAGACTGGTCATCTAGCATATAGGTGTCCTGCCATGCCTACTGCATCTAATAGTGACAAGAGGGTAGCTTATGTTCAAGAAGACACTTCTAGATTCAAGGCACTTGATGTTGATCATATAGATTCTAAGATGGGTGAGAATCTAATGTTTAGAAGGGTATTAATTAGGTATCCAATGAAGGATGAGCGTAAGCAAAGGAGGACATTGTTTAGGATCAGATGTAAGATCCTTGGGAAAGTCTGCAAGGTGATAGTAGACTCTAGATCTAATGACAATATAATATCAGAAGAGGTAGTTACTAAGCTTAAATTGACCAAGATATCCCATGTGAACCCTTACAAGGTGACTTGGCTTAATAAGGGAAAAAGTGTGTTAGTAAATGAGAAAACATGGGTAGAGTTCTCTATAGCAGGCTACAAGGATAAGTTACTTTGTGACATCCTCCCAATGGCTGCTTACCACTTGTTGCTAGGAAGACCCTGGAAATATGATAGAGAGGTAGTGTATCATGGAAAGTAGAATTCGATATCTTTTAAGAAGAATGGAAAGACATTCAAAATACAGTCTTTGTTGGAGGATGAAGAGGCACAGTCTAAGACTCCTACTTTTCTATTTTGCAGTGGAAAGGAGTTTGTAAGAGACATTAAGGAAGAGGCAAATGCATGGTATGCAATTTTGTTAAAGCCCAAGGAGGAAGAGAAGATAGTTAAGGAGATAGTACCTAAGGAGATTTAGACTCTACTTGACAAATATATTGACATAGTTAGTGATGGGACTCCTGCAACTTTTCCTCCTAAGAGAGTGATTAGTCATCAAATTGACTTCATACCTGTGCCTCATTGCCTAATAAAGTAGCTTATAAGATAACCCCTGATCAAAATTTATAGGTAGCTAGACAAGTCCAAGAATTATTGGACCAAGGCTTGATTAAAAAGAGTATCAGCCGATGTGCAGTCCCTGTGGTGTTAGCATCAAAGAAAGGTGGAAAATGGAGGCTATGTATTGATTCAAGGTCAATTAACAGAATCACCATAAAATATAGATTCCAAATACCCAGGATAGAGGACATTATGGATTATCTTGGAGGGGAAATGTACTTTACCAAATTGGATTTGAAAAGTGGTTACCATCATATAAGGGTTAAGGAGGGAGATGAGTGGAAGAAAACATTCAAAACAACTGATGGTTTGTATGAATGGCTAGTGATGCCATTTGGCCTCACCAATGCTCCTAGCACATTCATGAGGCTCATGAATGAAGTGCTTAAGGACTTCATAGGTAATTTTTTAGTGGTATATCTTGATGACATATTGATCTATAGTAGAACAAAGGAAGATCACATTAAGCATGTTGAATTAGTGTTGAAGAAGTTGCATGAAGAGAAACTAGCAATTAATTTGGAAAAGTGTGATTTTCTCAAGAAAGAGCTTGTCTACTTGGGATTTGTGGTATCCAAGGGATCTTTGAAGATGGACCAAGAAAAGTTGTTAGCTATACTAAATTAGCCACCACCTACATCAGCAACTAAGGTGAGGAGTTTCCATGGCCTAGCTCAATTTTATAGGAAGTTCATTAGGAATTTTAGTGGTATATGTGCACCATTGTTGGAAACTATTATGGGTGGAAGTAAAGCTAAGTTTAGATGGAAATTAGAAGCTGGGAAGTCATTTGAGATGTTGAAAAGGCAATTAGCTACACAACCTGTCCTAACATTGCCTAGTTTTGATAAGTTATTCACTATTGAATGTGATGCAAGTGGCATAGTAGTAGGAGGTGTGTTAAGTCAAGAGGTCAGATCAGTGGCCTTCTTTAGTGAGAAGCTGAATGAAGCTAAGAAGAAATACTCTTCTTATGACCTAGAATTATATGCTTTAGTGCAGTCATTAAGAAAGTGGAGACACTATCTTTTACCTAAGGAATTTTTGGTGTTTATTGACAATCAGGCCCTTAGCTACATCAATACACAAGAGAAGTTGAGTAATAGGAATCTAAAATGGATGGAATATCTCCAAGCCTTTACATTCACCATCAAGCATAAGAAGGGTCAGTTGAACAAAGTTGCTGATGAACTGAGTAGGAGACTTTTGACAATTCAAGAAGTTCAGTTGAACAGTATAGGCATAGAGAGTTTTAAGGACCTCTATCAAGCAGATGAAGACTTTGGAGAGGCATATCAAGTGTTCCATGATTTTCAGAACTACTTCCATAGAAAATTCTCTAAGTTCACATTGTAGAATGGACTTTTATTTAGAGGAAATCAGTTATGTGTGCCAAGGGGTTCTATGAGGATGAATCTCATACAAGAAAATCATAATGGATCTATGAGTGGACACTTTGGGGTAAACAAGACCTTGGAGTTAGTATAAAGGTTCTATCATTGACCTAAGTTGACAAAGGATGTCACTAAATATGTGGAACAGTGTGTAGTATGCATGAAAGCAAAGGGAGGAAGCAGCAATGCAGGCTTGTATCAACCCTTACCTATCCCAAATGGACCTTGGGAGTGTATGAGCATGGACTTCATAGTGGGACTACCAATGACTAAGCAAGGCTATGATAGTATATATGTAGTAGTTGACAAATTTAGAAAGATGGGGCATTTCATTCCATGCAAGACTACTAGTGATGCTAGTCACATAGCTTATCTATTCTTTAAAGAAGTTGTAAGGATTCATGGACTACCCTTAAGCATTGTATCTGATAGGGATGTTAAGTTCATGAGCCATTTTTGGAATACATTATGGAATAGATTGGGTACAAACCTTTCTTTTGGATCAGCATACCATCCTTAGACTGATGGTCAAACAAAGCTGGTCAACAGGGTGTTGGGTAACCGATTGAGGTGCATAACAAAAGAATATGGTCAGACATGAGATGTAGTCATACCTCAGGCTGAATATGCCTATAATGATAGTAGGAATATGATGACAGGGAGAAGCCCATTTGAAATAGTTTATGGAATGCATCCTAGGGGAGTTTGTGAGCTTAGGGATCTTGGAGGAAGAGAATACAACAATGGGCATGCTAAAGACTTCACCCACACTATGAAGGAGATCCAAGAGCAGGCCAAGAAGACTATACAGGAAAGTCAGAAAAATTTGAAGATCAAAGTGGATGAGAAGAGGAAAGATATCCAGTTTCAAGTAGGAGACTATGTTATGATTCATTTGAACAAGTTTTAGATGAAGAGAATAGGCCCATGCAAATTTTTAGCTAAATATGGGGCTAATGCCTACAAGGTAGACTTACCTTCTGATTTGAATATCTCTTCTACTTTTAATGTGTAGGACCTAGTTGAGTTTAAAGGTCCATTGACTAAGATCAGTCAACATAATCAAGGAGTTTAGAGTGATGTAGACCATGATGTGGTGTCTACCAAACAACAACTGGCAGTTGAGGGAGTTTTGGATTCAAGAGTACAAAAGACAACTAGACACAAGGTGTATATGGAGCACCTTATCAAGTGGAAAGATAGGCCGAAATCAGAGGATTCATGGATTGTAGAATTATCTGACTTCAAGAATCTAGGCATTCCTAACTCTTTATTTTCTATAGGAGTGACTTGACTTTCCCTTTTTGGGGGAGTATGATGCAGGAGCACCTAGGTAAGGCTCTTTGGTAACCTAGGGTTTCTAGATTTCTTTTGGCTTGTAGTGGTTCTAGCCAAACCACTAGTTTAATAATAGGACTAGAGGTTTCCTAGGGTGTGTTTTAGGTCTGTAGGGAAGTTGTTTTCAATTTTTTTTGGTCTTTTAGGAAACAAGTGCCAATTTGGACCCTAATTGCCAATGTTGTGGCAATGGTGTAAACTAAGCACATAGGGGTAAAATTTAGAAAAAGAGTGGTTTAGGAACTAAGAGAGGTAAGCATGGTCTACCTAAGTCTATTATGATGTTTTCATGGTCTTAGAACAAAGTTTAGAATGAATTTCCTAAAATTGTGGAATGTTGTCAAAATTGTCAATGTTGTCATTTGACAACATTGATAACAATTATGAAAGAAGAGCATTTTCAATGAAATGGTTATTGTAACTATCTGAAACCATCACATTAGGGATTGGTACAAGTATAAGAGGCCTCCCTTGACCTATAAGAAAGGTTGGTGAACATTTTGAAAATACAAGATTTTCTGTGTGTGTATTTTTAGAGCAAATTTAGTGTGTTTTCTTGTTTTTAGTAGGTAGATGGATTAGATATTAGTCTGCATCCATTGATTAATTTAGGGTAGGTTAATTTGAGATTCTATGTGGAGTTATTTTTAAAATTTGTAGTGTTTATATTGGTTTTGTTAAATTCTTTGTGTTTTACCATGTCGTTGGTCTCAACCAGGCAGGTTGGACAAATGGGGTCTTAACTCAACATGCCATCGTATTTTCTGTATGAGCTCTTGGCATGGGTGAGAAGACTCCATTTAAATTATTTTTACAGAAGGAGGGGCCCAAGAAATTATTTTTTCTATTTTTTCAATGATGCCCTAGGCGAGCATGTTGTGCATAGCTAGGGACTGAGAAAAATTGCAAGTGATGCAAGGAGGGTTGAATGCATTGGTAGCTTCAAATAGAGCTCATGGAGGGATAGAGTAATGTATGTAGGACCCCCAATTCAAAGGAGAAGGTTGGAGGAGTTTTTTTGTGGATTGAAAGAACACTTTTGTGTTTAGATTGTCAAAAAGCCATAAAACCTTGATTTCTAAGCATGATAGTAGGAAGGGCTGTACGGAAAAATTAATGATTGGAGACCTTGAAAATATCAAAGTTCTTGATAAAGGGTGTTTTAATCCTAAATCCTTTTGGAGGCTTGTGTGGGAAAATTTCAATTTATCTTCAAATTAGCAAGAAAAAGGACTAATTGGCTTGTAGCCCTATTTGGGGTGAGAAAGGTACATTGTGAAGCACTTGATTGTTATGTGTTTGTGTATGGTGTATGCAGCGGTTGAAATTTAATCAGTGGAGGTATTGATGACCTATCATTCCATGGAGTTAATTCCTAAGAGGAATTGAGGCAATTCTTGAAGATTGTGGCTAGGGAAGACCTAGTTAGTGTATGTTGCAGAATGGAGTATTTTTTGAACAGTACTATTGGTGTACATTAGGTGAAATGTTAGGATGTTGTGTCAAGATACCTAAGGATAGTAGGGTTTAGCATAGAACCCTACTAAATCATTGAATTTTCCTAAGGAGACCCTAGAGGAGAATAGGGTATAGAGAAATCCTAGGTGTGTTACATCAGGTCCTCATTGCATTTTCCTACTATCATCGTACTATTGAGATTGCTTGCATCCATTATAGTTGGAGTTATACTCACACGCTCTATCTATCGATACTCAATCTTGATGATTCTTTTCTTTAGTTTGTACAAAGCTTTCAGTCACTTTCATGACACTTTAGTTCCTCTGCAAATCCTCGTCACTTGACACTAATCCCGAATCATCAGCCTCGGGGAAATCACATCAATTTTGTCATCACAGCATACGATAAGTTAGTCACCACTACTAGGGGCATGGGTCCCCTAATATGATTGCATCTTTGGTTTACACTAGAGTCAATAATCTTGTCATTTCTAAATGACAACTCGCTACTGACACAAACTAGTGTTTCCCAACAGTCCAATTAAAATAGTGTTTTTCAACACACATTAGATATTGCAACGTAAAGATCTATCGATCACAATCAAACACAATGCACTCACAATACAAAGGTTTTTTTCAACACCCCTATACACATACATATTTGAAAAGTTTGAAACTAGCTGAGCTATGATTGAATCTTTCTTTGTATGTTGTCTATTATCATGGATTTTGTTGATATTTTATTTGTCTACTACTTGCTGTGGTAGCCCCGATGATTTGGCAATGTCAAATAAATAGGGTGTATGTGATAAGAGCTCCCACATTAAAGTGGAAAATCCTCACATCCCTCGATATTGTTTATTTGTATGCCGTGGTGAGGTCGGTACTATCTCCTTGACTATTATTGCTCTGCTTGTTTACGCATAATTTCACTCATGGTTATCTTGGCTTTGAATGCCTCGATACTGGTGTACTCTTGTAATATCAACTAGAAACTATGTTCAAGTCATCTTGGCTTTTGTGTCCTAGTGCTTACATTCGTTTCCTACTTTTTATCTCATGAAAGTCATTTTCATATTCTTATGGTCGCAGTGGCACCAGTAAGGATTGTATCAACTCCGATGTTCAAAAAAATGCTTAATGATGATAATTATATGATGGGTCTCACAACCATGTCCTAGGTATTGCATCTATTATAAGATTGCATTTTCATTCTAGAATTGCATTGTGGCAGCAATTCAATGTTCACTTCATTGCATTATCCTGGATTTACACATTGGGGAGTTCTTCTTCAGCATCCTGCTTTCATCATGACTGCACAAGTGTTCGATCCTCGCTCTTTGATTCTTCACATATTCTTTTTGGTTATCATATGTCACACATTTGGACACCCTGCATGAGATGTTAGTCCCATATACATTCCATGTGCATCGCATACATATACATGTGTATTTCATACATCTACATATATTCAAAACATGTTCATCCATTTGCATATATTCTAAATCATCTAACAATCTATGCATCTAGGAAACATCTCATAAATAACAACATGACACATGCAATGATACCAAAAGATGAGCTCATATATATATGTGTGTGTGTGTGTGTGTGTGAGTGTGTGTCGATACAATACAAAATGGTGCTATTCAAGCACAGTCTATATCAAAAATTGGTGGTACAATACAAGGATGGCAAACACATCAGATATATCCTATGCTCTCATCTATCAATCTACCAAATCTAGATCTGGCCCTCTCCCTCATCACTTGGAGGAGGTGGAGGAGGAGGAATATCTGGTTGAGGTGGTGCATGTGCACCCTTTAATCCTTTGGCATACGAGAAAAATCTCAGCACCTGCGACACCTCATCCAGCTTTACCCCCGCATAAGCTGCATAATAATAGGTCACTCGGGTGACCTGATGTCCTACCTCCACCTGAAGCTACTCCTATGTCATCAACAACTGCCCTCGAAGATCCTATACCTCCTGGTCTCTATCAAGAAGCTATGCATCCTGCATGGCAACCTGTACCTGCAAGTTGCCAACATGCCTCACAAGCTGTAGCACTCTCTTCATGGCTCTCTGCAGGGCATTCAATGCCTGTGATAGTGCATCCTTGGGTACTGAACCCTATACCAAGTCCTATGCAGGCTGATCCTCCTACATCAGATCCTCCTATTGGACCTCCTACTATCCCTTCTACTACTCTATCTGCTCCTATACATCATTGAGTTGTGTAGTTGTCCTCATCCTTCTCTGCTTCCCTCTACTACTCGCACTGGGATCAATCTGCATCTATTGTGCACATATTTCTACCTGTACTCTGCGTGGCCATAGGCCCTGCTGTGGTGGTGGCCATGGTATTTTCTATTGTGCTTGCTGCTCTGGCACCTGTGGGTGCACTACCTATGCTGGCACTGCCATACCAACTAGATCTATAAATCATGGGAAGGGATGCGTAGCAAAATGCTTCTTGAACTCTGTGGTCATGCTGCCATCTGTAATCCCACTCAAGTAATCCCATTGAGTCTGCGTTAGGTCTCATAGATCGATCATGCATCGACCAATATCTAACTTGGTTGACCGACCCTTCCTAAGCTCATCGGTGAAACGAGCATAGGAATCTAGTATTTCATTGAGATCTCTTGTGCCTGGCCAAACTGCGACTAGAAATGTGAAAGTGGGTACTGCTTAATAATGGTAATGGCATGGTCAATCAGTGGGCATGAGAAAAACATAGAACCCAGCTGATCACTGGCATTTTCCCACTCCTTTGTAAGTCTCCAAGGTTGCCATACCACTGCTACTAGATAATCAAGCTGAGCTCGTCATTGCTCTATCTTACCCAGCGCATGCTAGGTAATCAAACCTCTATAGCTACATATGTAGGGCTCCAGTGGCTCCCACAAATCATTGCATATAGAACAAGTAATTGGTAGGTGATCCCATGCCCATACCTATAATACAAATACCCCTACAGCCATACTCTTTGCCTCTCTATAGGCAATCTCATGCATCTTGTGGTACATATGGGCCAGCATACACTTACCCCACCCATATTTGATCGGCTCTGCTAGCATCCTCTGAAGAATCTAGCCCCAACAACACTCAAAACCATGCTGACCATGATCTGACATCCGATAGCATCCAAGGAATGCTGCCAAAACCATGACCAAGCGGTGTTCAGGTCTATAGTCTCTGATCACCTCCTCCCATGAGATGGATCTACCCATGACCAGATCATCTTGTAGGATCTCTCGCAGTGCTATTATCCCTGGCCATGGCTATACCTCATACTCCACTCGGGGTCAATGGAATGGTATCTAAATAATCCTATATATAACCTTCAGCGTCACTATCATCTCGCCCTAAGGAAGGTAGACGGTGTTTTTTTCCAAATGGAAACGGTCCACCAATGCTCCCAGTATTCCATGGTTTACCCGAATCTCTGGTACCCCACAAAGATGTGATAGGCCCAAACTATCAATATGTGCAATCTCTGCATCATCCAACTATCTCACTAGCCCACTGATAGCTAGATGATGTGACCTGAATGCTATGTCTGGGAAATTGACCTACAAGACATGCAAACAACAACATACGATCAGTAATTGGCTCGTGATTCAAGATAATAAATGCAAAAATGAAAATTAAAGTATTATAGACATCCTACAAATAGGAAAAACACTGATGCAAATTCTATTGGATGTGACATAGACTCATTTTGCATTCAAATTGTTAAGTTATTTCCATGCGAAGAAGTAGCCTTTCACGCGAAGAAGTTTCTCATTCCGCGCAAAGTTTCATGCCTGTCCACGCGAGAAACCCCCCTGTCGAAGGGTTTCCTATGCGAGACATGGGTTCCCTCCTGTCCAAGGATACCCATCGATTGGCATGAGAATATATCTTTTGGTCGTTTCTCGCATGAGCTTTCTTCACGAGCCTCGCGAAGAAACTAGTTCTTCGCGTGAGAACTTGCGGACCACTATCTAAAAACATGCAAAAAAAAATGAAAAATTGACTAAAAATAGTGAAGTTTGAAAAGAAAAAGAGGTTATTTGACCTTTTATCGGGGGTCCATACATTGTTGGCCGACTGTGCTGCCTGGATCGCTCGAAACGATGCATGCTCAAGGGGACCACCATTTTCTCTTAGAGCTCTTTTCTCAAAAGCCAACGCATGCAAATGATTTGAAAATGACCTTTTTTGACTTATATATAGGTTTTGACCTAATTTTCAAAAGTGCTCTAATTTGCCCGCTATGAATCCATTTTTGTGATTGAAAATCAAAATCTGACACTTTTATATAGCTCAGAATCATGTTTTAAAATTTTTGGGACCGACATGATCGGACACTTGTGCAGTCAACTTTCTGATGTCACTTTCTTATCAGAATCATATCTCATAAACATTTTCTCAAATCTTTGACTCTTTTCATCAAAAGTCAACACTGGTCAACTCTAGTCAACTCTAGTCAAACTTGGTCAACCAGACCTCAAAATCACTCAAAATTGCTTCTAAATCTTCCAGATTCTTCCATAATCTATTATGAGTCCTTGATCTTTGATTCAACATCTATCTACGATTTCTCACTCTCAATTACTATTATGACATGTCATCTTTCTATTTTTCTCCCGAGGGGGCAGGATGATTAGATCATTGAATCTATTCCAGTCAATCTGATCTAAAGTCAAAAGTCCTCATTGCTAGAGGCATCTCATCACTTGGGGAATGTTCAGTTTTTTGTACCTCATAGTCAAAATTTGGTGTTCCACGACTTTGAATCAATAGGGCCATCTTTGCTCCCTACATCTTATCATCTATTAGGTATCTGAGAAATCTAACTTGGATCCTTGAGGATCAAGCTTCATACTGAAGATGATTCTTGAAATCTCATTATTTTTGTATCTTAGAAATCTAACTCAGGTCCCTGAGGATTAATCTTTGTTCTGGAGATGGTTATCAAAAATCTCATCTATGAGGAATTGGGGCAATCTAACCCTAGCTCCTGAAAATCATGCTCCATTCTGGAGATGATTCTGAAACTCGATCTAGCTAGTGTCTGTGTAATCTAACCTAGACATTGGGGGACTAAGCTTCATTCTAGAGATAGTCCTAAAAATCTCTATTGACTATCTTTTCAGGGATAGGTATCGGGGAAATCTAACCCAAACTCCTGAAGGTTGAGCCTCATTCTAGGGATAGTCTTTTGGAATATATTAATCTATTAGGTATCGGGGAAATCTAACCCAGATCCCTGAAGATCAAGCATCGTTATGGAGATGATTCTTGAAAACTTAATCTATTAGGTATCCGAGCAATCTAACTTGGATCCTTGAGGATCAAGCTTCATTTTGGAGATGACCCTCGAAAACTCTACTTGACCGGCATGTTTGCAATCTAACCTAGACTTCAGAGAATTAAGCTCTTTCCTGGAGATGGCTCTGAAATCTTCATCAATCGATCTTTGCATCATCAAATTTTTGAAATCTATTCTTCTGTGCTTCAGACATTAGACTAATCAATGCATTGCTCACACATCAATTCAAAGAGGGGCAAAATGTAACACCCCAAAATTGGCATCTTGCAACCCTAACTAATTTTGTTGCATTTTTCATTCTTTTTTATCATCAAAGTCCAATTGTACTAGGCAATTTTGAGTTTTGATTGACTCTACTTGACCTAAGTGTCAAATGCAGAAATTCCTAAATCTGCATTAATCATACATTATATTTAATTCCTAAAATATCAATTGTAATTGGCTAAATAAACCCCATGATTGAATTTATTTAATTATAAAGTCCTAGCACTTTAATTAAATTAAATTCACCCCTTTTAACTAAAACACGTAAAAAATGAATTAAATAATATTTAATTATTAAAAAAATATCCTCATTTTCAATAATTGAATTTAATTATTCAGATAAATGAGAAAATACATATATGAGGTCATATTCTATTTATTTAATTAAATATTCTCTCAAAAATCTTCTCTCCTGTTCAGAAATAGAAAGTCTGAATTAACTCTGCTTTAAAGAGAAAGAAAACAGTTAAAATAAAAAAGAAAATAGTTAAAAACAAAGAGAAAATAGTTCATTATTTTCTTTTAAAGAAATCTTTCTAATTTGAACTATTTTTTCTATCTGTTTTATTTCAAAAAGGAAACTTTCTATTCTGAGCAGACTCTGAGTCTATGAAAGAACTCACTTTTCTCATACAAACCCCTGATCATATTTATATGCATTGTTAGAATAAGGAATTGCTGCTACATTTTAGAATTCACATTCTCATTTCTATTAAGCTCACTTGTAATAGAATAGATTCATTTTTCTTAGAATAATCTCATATTTCTAATCATGTCTTATTTTAATCTCATTTCAATTCTTAGATTGATCTTTCATTGCATTGCATTGCATTCATGGAGAAAAATCCTTCATTCTTGGATTGGTCTAGGTTGTGAGACTCTCGTTCTGAGAGCCATTCAAAACCCCATCTGGATAGAAGGTAACATGTCGAATCATACAGGCATGTAGGATGAATAACTGATATTCACTTCTGTATGTGACTGATGAATAAGGACTATGTTGAAGTGTATGGTTAAATAAGAAGACCACATTCAGCATATATAGGTTTAAGCTTGGAGGAAACTTCATGGTTAAGCGTGCTTGAGATAGAGAAATACTAGGATGGGTGACCTCTCAATAAGGCTCGATGCTTCACTCTTGTGATCATCACCTAGATGCAAAGAGTGCTAAGTGGTACATTCATTCTCAAGAGAGGTGGTTTCTTCTGAATCACTGCTCATGAAACATTGGTCAATGAATTTGACTTGAGAACTACACAGTTGAATCCTAATAACAATATCACAATTTGACTTGTTGTGGAAAATACCTCATACTTATCAATTAATAACTCATTCAATATATTTGGTTTTTTCAATATAATTGATTTTAATCCTTTATGAAGATTTTGAAAATGCTAAATCGTAGTAATTATTAAAGTTTTACTTTGAATTGGCATAAAAGCTTTTTGATTTATTTGTAATCTTTTTATATGTAAATAATGGGTAGAGACCAACATGAATAAGTAATTTTAGTTTATTTATTCAAAATAAATTTATTTATCTTAATAAGTAGAAGTTTGACTCAAAAGCTACATTGAATTTTGATAACAATATCACCATTTATTTAACTTATTAGGAGATGAGTATATTGATAATTTATATTATAATCAAAATTTATAAACTATATAACATATTTATTACTCAAATAAATAATAACATTTAAAAATAAATAATGCTACCTTTTTTAATATATCTAGTTTGTCTATATAAATATTTTTTTTATTTATAAAGATTTTTAAAAAATTACTAAATCTTAATGTTTCACTTTATTAATTATAAATTTATTTAAAATTTTATTTTGTTAAAAAACAATAAAAAATAAGTAAATTAATAAAATGATGGAAAATATAAAGAGTACTCTTCTTGTCCTAAATAATGAATGAAATAGGGAGATGATAAAATGAATATCATTAACTAACCAAAATGAGAGAGACATTCTAAAAAGAAGATAATAAGAAAATCTAGTACATATGTATGTGGTTGCTGGGATTATGAAGATATTGAAAATGCTTAATTGTAGTAATTATTAAAGTTTTATTTTGAATTGGCATAAAAGCTTTTATATTTCTTCGTAATTTTTTTATATGTAAACAAGTGCCACTTAGTAGCCTATACTTGTAATTAATTATAGTTATAACTATATATGTAAATTTAATTCTAATTTCATTATCAATATTAATCATATTTTAATTAATAGTTCTTTACGAAAATAAAATTATTATAGATTAAAAATTAAATGAATAGTACTTTTATATTATATATTATAGAATAATATATTATATATTAGAAATTGTAATATATATATATATATATATATATATAATCATATTGTTCAAATTTATTGTAATTAAAATTTGTAAACAATAAAATATAATAACATGTTTATAGTAATAAAATATTAAATATAGTATCTCATAAAAATATTATATTTTAAATTTTAAAACTAATTTCAAAATAAATTAAATGATAGATGAATTATATATTAAAACTACGGTTAAAAAATTTTGAATAACAAATTTGCCGAAGCTCCAAAAAGGGGGTCCTAATAGACCAAATCAATTGAACTAATCAAACAGGAGATAAGTAATTTATATCATATATTTAATTCATAAATAAATATTTAAACATTACAAATATTCTAACAACAAAGAATAGTGAGTTAGGATTGGTTGATTGACCGAAAGCAAATTGTGCAAACTAAATGCAATAGGTAGAGACCAACATGAATAATTAATTTTAGTTTATTTATTCAAAATAAAATTATTTAACTTAAGAATTAGAAGATTGACTCAAAAACTATATTGAATTTTGATAACAATATCACCATTTATTTAACTTATTAGAAGATGAATATATTGATAATTTATATTATAATTTAAATTTATACACTATATATCATATTTATTACTCAAATAAATAATACCATTTAAAATACATAATGCTAACTTTTTTGATATATCTAGTTTTTCTATATAAATATTTTTTAATCATAAAGATTTTAAAAAATTGCTAAATCTTAAAATTTCACTTTAATTATTATAAATTTATTTAAAACTTTATTTTATTAAAAAATAATAAAAAAATAAGTAAAGTTTTATTAAAAAACAAGAAAAAATAGGTAAATTAATAAAATGATGGCAAAGATAGTGAGTACTCTTTTTGTTCTAATAAATGAATGAAACAAGGATGCAAAGCATCAAAGTTCCTACCAAAGTTTAATGTAATTTGTTGGAAGCTGGTGAATAAGACATTATAGCAATTGAAGTTTTAGTTGTCAACACAAATACTGTGAGTATTAACATATGTTAGAACATGACATTTATAACATATTATATTTCAATATGATTAAATGTCAATAAAGCTTATACAACACTATGTTATATATACAATTGTAATATTTACTTGTTAAAATACTATAGCAGAAAGTTATTGGAGTCAATTTGTTTTTACCTGATAAATGGAAGCATTTTTGCATAAATGTAGGCTATAATCTTTCCAACTAAAACATTAAAATCCTCATCTAAAATAATTCTAAATGTTAAAGGAAAAACAAAAGAAACAAATAATGAGGAAATGTCTCTAGGAGAAGATTGTGTGCTAGGAAAGATTTTAGGTGAAAGTGAAACTAAACTTAATTATTTGTTTAATTATTAGTTTTATTCATCTTTAATAAATTAAATGGTATTTCATGATCAAATAATATATTATTTTCTTATGTAAATTTATTTTTAAGATGAATTATGTATATTGCATAATAAATATCAACATGATATAATTTTGAAAGCTATAATTAATAAGATAGATTAAGAGCCTATGAGAATGGTGGTTTGATATCATTCACGGTTATGTAACATTAGCATACCATACAAATGTGTGTAAAGATAGCTTAACCTTTATAAAAGAAAAAAAGAAAAAAAAACAAATAGTTCTTTTTGTAAATTTGTCATTTATTCTTTATAAATTCATTTTGTTCAATATATTAAAGAATACACTCTAACTTTATAGTTGAAAATATAAATGCAATGATTGAATATACCTACTGGGAGGAACAAAGGACCATAGAAATAGAAAAAAGTTACTAAAAAACTACAAATTCATATCCTATAACAGCTGGAATTAATGGCAAATCAATGAAACCGGTGAAACGCACACACATTTTACCTAAAGCTTTCATGAAATTACTAAAAATACTCTGTGAATGTCAAAGGAGATTTGGTGATGCATTAAATACTTTCCTTGTGTCCCGCATGGTGTGTTAGTAGCTCTAGACATTGCAAGACGTGATAAAGTTCCACCTAAAAAATTTCGTAAGCACCAAGTCTTTATATCACAGTGTGGGGGGAATATTTCTAATGCAAAGGAGTAAGAAATCCTTCAAGGAAAGAGTATAGGGGCAAGGGAAAAGTTTCTAATATGGCCAAAGAATAGGCCTTTTTGTCTACATAATCTCCTACTTACAAATCAAATTGCTTCTAGTCCCAAAATAGGTTATGACCAATAACGACTCAGGTTTAATTTGTTAATCATTGATGTAAGAGTATAGTTTAATATGTTACTAACAAGCATTTCAAGCTGAAGTTTTGAAATAAAGACTTGATTTTGGTAAGCCTTAATAGAATCAGCACAAGAATTGGTCAGCTGATTGAAAACTTACGAGAGTATGGAATCACAACAAAAAGTAAAAGAAGATTACAATGGTCAATCAGAAAACTAATTTATTAATTGCAAAAGGAATTTACACACATGCGGGCCAAATGAGGAACATCCAGCCTATGTGGGGAATCTCTGCATTACAATCTACCCAAGAAAAAATCCAACCTAATAACTCACAAGATCAATCACAATACAGGCCTTTCAGCTTTACAAATTTCAACCCTTTGTCCCTGAGAGTACATCCTTAAGTAACCAATCACAGCGACTCTTGGCCTTCATCAGTAAACTAGAGAAAGAGATCAATTTTCTCCAGTGTCAATGAACAAAAAAGTAACCACCAATAGAGGACTAAAACTGCCACTTCAGTTCTGACCAGTTCCAGCAAAAGTTAACTGATTGACCACAGATCAAGAACATAAAAACTACTGGTAATCGAACAGATCAACCTCAGGGAGTCTTCAAAACTGCAACTCATGATCGCACAGCATAAAGGATATAGTGCAAAGTTCTCTGTAGATAAAACAAAAAGGTGAAGAGTAGCAGGACAAACATATTTTTCTGGTGGAGTTGGTGGCCAAGCCCTAGCACCAAGATTATGGTGAAATGTGAAAATGCCACAAATTAAAAGTAAAGCAACACAATGGTTTCTTTTCATGTACCAGCCATGTCTCACACCAATATGGCATATGATACCTCCCTTATGGAAATTGTTTCCATTTACCGTATGTTCATCTATTGCAATCAACCAACTTATAAGTTGGATTGTATCTTCCTATCATAATAATGTTGAACTGCCTAACTTTACAAGAAAGAGTTAGCAAAAAACTATCTTCAACTATTTTTAATTTGATAAAAATGAGCATGACTTAAACCACAAACACACATGCATAGAAATACATGAGCTTGATAAAAAAAGAAGGAATGCAGTCTCAGATTGCTCAAACGTCTCCGAGAAGCTTTAGTTGACCCAACCTACAAACCAATCTATGCACAAGGTTTATAACAGCATCACTAGATGAAAACAAAGAAAGAGAACAATACTTAGTCTAGTAGATCTGTACATAATAAATATTTAGATATGTACATAATAAATATTTAGTGTATAAAGAGGAATAAACATTCGAAAAGAAAGATGGACCTGCAGAAACACAAAAAACTAGCAGACAAAAGCACTACTTACCTGGACTCTTCATAGAAAAGCTATTGTTGGAGTAGATGCATGAATTGCAAACTATGCAGCTATTGTTGGAGTAGATGCACTAATTCCAAACTATACAGGACAATGCATTCAATGAAAGCCTTGACAACTTCTAGAAAGGACTGCTCATAGATTAGAATTCCTAACTTTTAAGCCACTAAGATTTTTTCTAGACACATATTAAATATTAACATTGACAACTAATCAGAGTACATATAAGTATTTTATGATTAAATTATATATATATATATATATATATATGAACTATAGAAAAATAATAAAACTAAAACATACACTCATGTGATTGGCCAATGTAAAGTAAATAGTGGAATTTTGGGATGAAACATAAAGATCAACACAAAATAAATTTTGATAAATAGGATTTTTTTTTTCTTTTAATACGAACAACATTGAATATGAGGATGCTTTTTGGGATACAAATTAAAGATGAGTACAAAATAAATTTTGGTAAATAGGATTTTTTTAATTTTTTAATACCTTCCATTAAAATGTGAACAACACTGCATATATGTCAAGCATTTATGTTCACATGAATATATCACCATATTATGTGTCAACAAGTTATTGTCCAACAGTGCTAGCTCATTATCACAAAAAATTAAAACTTTATGTCATATTGCAAGTTATGGTTATAGAAAAAATACTATTATTTAAATTGAAATTTCTTTTTTATTGCACTGTTTAGAGTATAAGCCAATAGGAAAAAAGAAAAAAAGAAAAATAAAAAGAGCTTTTCAAATTATGCAAAAATGCAAAACAATATCAACTATAGACTTTTTGTTATAGTTTTTAATTTCAGTATTCTGATTGGTACAACTAATAGCAAAAAAAAATGATTGAATGCATAAATATTTCTGTCGTGGCAAGAACTAATAAGGAGATGATAAACTAACCAAAACTAAAGAGATATTCAGAAAAAGAAGATATTAATAAATTATAGTAGATATATATGTGGCTGCTAGGATTAGAGCCTAGCGTGGAATTCTCACCACTAAACTCCAGCCACAAGTGACTCTTTTGTTTGAGTTATTGTTTATATAACTTGACGACGTGCATGGCCCCAAACCAAACTTTCTACTTTTCCCTTGTCAAACGACTTTACATGCTTTTTCCATGTAATCCACTATATACTTTCTATTTATGTGCGGTCATAATCAGGTAGATTTTATATTAGTTTCTTTTTTATAAAATAAAAAATAAGAAAAAAAATATTAGTATTTATTGTTGGAGATATGTGGTAGTAGAAATTACAATTACTTGGAGTCAAAATTACTTCCACACTATTTATATGTATTAATTTATGCTTATTCAAAAACTTTATTTATATATGTATATTAAATTTAAATGATATTTTTAAGTTAATTTATATATGTGTTAAAATAAAATTAGATAATATTTTTAGTTAATTTTTAAAAAATTTAAATTACATAATTTTTAAAAATTGAATGATATTTTTAATGAACTTTTAGTTTGTATAATCTATATGATACAAGAACTAGAGAAACAATTTTTATCTAGTGTTTTCAATTATGTTTCATATTTCTAGTTTAATATTATAATTCATTTCATAAAATTAGATAAGAATTTTGTTTTCACATTTAATACAATTAAATTTAGATGAAATTTGGCAAGAAGGATTAAAAACAATGATTATATTTGTCTTATACAAATTTGACTATTCTTAAATACAAATAATAAATTCTTTAAAATAAAATAATAAATTAACTTTAGTAACAATATCAAAAATTAAATTATATGATATAATATATTCTAATATTGAATCTAATTATTAATAAAACATAAATCATAAAAATATTCTAATTGAAAATACTACATTAATATTTTTAGATATTAAAGCTTATTGAAAAAATCAATTTTTTTTTCAAAAAAGATAATATTATTTAACATTGTTTTATTTTAATTCTAATAGACTAGTAATGCACTTTAGACGTCAGCGACGAGGCGCGTTCGGTGGAAGAAGGGTTGCGCAGGAGTGGCAGTGGAGGAACAGGGGAATGTGGAGGGAGCAGGGTGTGGTGGGTACCGAGCGGCGCGACGGAGTTCCTTTCCCCACTGTGCAAGCAAAAGACCATATGAAGAAAACACCCGCCGGTTGCATTTACAGGAATGTTTCAACAAATACATTCTGTTCATTCCATACAGCTTGCACCTGCATAGAAGACAAAGGTTGTGATGTTGGCATCAATTGAGTGGGAGGGTGGGCATTTGAAAGATTTATATTATCTGTGATTTCAAAGTAACTGCGAGCGGCAACAACTGGAGCAGTCACGGGTTAATGTGAATCTGGCGGTTAATAAATTAATAACAAAATAAATTAATCAAAGTGCACACAGCTATATTTCTATTTTTGGTTATAAGAAATGAAATATTGTGCCTAAGGAAATAAAATAATTACCAGTGTCCGTTCAAGAACAGCGTTGAGGTAGGATTAAAAAGAATTGTGATGGAATCTAACTTTTATAAGAAGTGTTATGAGTTGTTCAGGCACAAACACGGTAACGCACAAACATGTCTGAATACTATTGTGATTGGAGATGTCCTCACTGCTAACAAACATGGTGAATGAAAACAAATTGTGAATTGTGCGATCATAAATTGTGAATGAAAATGAATTGGGAATTGTGTGATCGTACATTGCACAAATAATCACCTAAAATGCTGTGTGTATTATTCACCTGCTTTCTCAAAGTCTTTTTTGTTGTTAATCTCTTTTGATTGGTTGGTCAATGGTGGGTGTATCATTATCTCAATCATCGCATCTTCAACTCTGGAGCCTATTGCTAACACATATTTTCAATGAAAATGAATTGTGAATTGTGAATGTGGAGGGAGCAGGGTGTGGTGGCACTGGCTATGGGGCTGGAAATTTGCACCCAGTCCCATATCCCTTTCGCATGCCATACATACCATAGAGACTTGACTGAGTCCCGTACTATATGCACAACACCAATCAAATCAAAATTTTAAAGTGTTGCGAACAACCGTAAATGTTTGGTACGATTTGCCTCTCCTCCCTGCACAATTATTAAGATTAATGAACATTTTTTTGAACATTTTATAAAATATATTGTTTAAAAAAAATCAAATGTAAAATTTTATCTTAAAAATTTATTTAAATAATAAAATTAAGAAAATTAGGAATTATCATTATAATTTAAGCATTGAGAAGGTTAATTAAATTATAAAAATTAAATTAAATATAATGAAATGTATTTAATATTATTTTTAAATTATGAGGAGCAAGATTTATAAGTGTGAGTTATATTAGGCTTAAAATCTATAATTTTAGGCATATAACTAAACCAATTATTAAGAATAATTATAGTATTAATATTATAGTTATTAAGAGTATTATAATTTTAAAATCATTGGAATTATGGTTAGGACTAGGTTTATCATGAAGGTTACCATTAGCATAAGAATTAGGGTTGCAACTAAAGTTAGTGTATATTAGCATTAGAATTCAATTACGGCGTTAGAGTTAGCTCAAGATTAGAAATACATTTAGAGATAAAGATTGTTAGGCTTCAATTTGGATTAGGATGTTCAAATATGACTAAGGTTAAGTTACAGTTATAAAGATTAATTAGAGTTGGTGTTAAAATTATATTAAGGTTCTAATTACATTTAATTCTAGATAGAGTTAAGGTTAAAGTTTGAGATTGAAATAAGATGAGAATTAAGAATAAATTATTCTAAAATAAAATATAATATTAAAAAAATATTTTTATTGTTTCTTTTAATTATATTATATAATTTTAATTTTAAAAAATGTAATTATATTTTAGCATATTTATAATTTCAAATAATTGTTAAAAAATATGTTTAAGTAGAATTACATTATATCTAAATAATAAAACATTACATCGAAATAATATTTTATTATAATTTTATGGGAGAACATGAGACGAGATAACTATTCTAATAATACAATACCCCGCAGCAAATAAATAATATCATCTTTTATTATACCAATTGCCTTAAAATTTTTCTCTATTTACAAATTTTACTCTAAAGTAATTTTTCAATAATAACAATATAAATAAACTCTTAACAAACATTAAAATTATATCTATTAATAGTTCATAGAAAAATAATTGAATCTTGAATTAAAAAAATTGTTCATTAATCTTGGTAATTGTGAGAGGCAAATTGTACCAAACATTTATTATTGTTTACAACACTTTAAAATTTTTATTTGATTGGTGTTGTATGTATGGCATGCAAAAGGGCTATGGGACCGGGTGCAAATTTCCTGCCCCTGCTGGGTGTTGTGGGGGCCGGACCTAATTTCATTTTTTTTTTATGATTTTTTTTAAAATTTTTGTTTAATTAAAGAAAATGAAACCTAAAAGTATTTCATGGAGACTTTTTTTTAAAACTTGGGGATTATATATAAATAAATTAATTGCATTTAAAGGACATATGTTATTATCATCTTCCATCAATCAAACCCAAGTTTGATGCTATGCCAATTTTTATTTCTAAAAAAATGGATGACAAATGGGAGGGCAATGTAAGCTATGCATTGTTTGACAAACAATGTTGATGGTTAGGAAGATATCAGTGAATGTCTTCATAGCCTATATAAAACCTACAAAAAAACACGCAATGTAAAAAGGCATAAGCCAGCTTTGCAACATCTGGAGTGTCTAAATGGAGTGATAATGTGTGCATGTGAGGGGGAGAGATAGGGTGTGTTTGTGTGTGAGGGGAGAGAGATAGAGATAGAAAGAGGGAGGGGTGTAGAAGAAAGAGTAAGATATGAGAGGAAGAGGGACATGGAGAGGAAAGAGAGAGGGGGGAGAGTGTAGATGAAAGATGTAAATATATACAAGAGATAGAATGAGAGAGGGAGAGATATAAAGATAAAGATATAAGTAGAAAGTAATAAAGAGAGGGAGAAAGGGGGAGATATATATAGGCATAAAGAGTGATAGGGAGATGACAAGAGAGAGATACATATAGAGGTAGAGATGGGAGAAGAAATATAGAGATGTAGAGATTAAAAGGTATAGGAAGGGGATGATGGAGAGAGTTGATTGGATAGAGATGTAGATGAATATAAAGTGGGAGGCTAGGGGAAAATAGATAGAGAGATAGAGATAGATCAAGAGGAAAAGATAGAAAGATATCTAAGGAGATACAAAGGGAGACATAAAGAGGGAGAGAAAGAGAGGAAGAGTTATCAATTCATTATAAGGACATCTAGAGAGGATGAGAAGGAGTGACAAACAAAGGTACAAATACTTAAATGGCCTTTCCATAACTCTATGACATTCCCATTACACACTAAGGTGTGATTGCTAGTAATAATATATTTCATTTTTTAGTCTAGGATTTCTCTATCTCTGCAAGGGTTGTGAATAACAGTCAGTGTGACTATTGATAGTGTGGTTGGGGAGAATGGTCGATGAAGAAAGTGGCATGCAGATTTGTTCTCCTTGATTCAGTCTACCATCTATTTTTGGGAGGAAATGGTCATTATAGTTGTGGGTATTTCTTAGGGATATAGTAATTATTGGGTTACTACATTTGCAAAAGATAAGGCCACCCTATAGAGAAGATCTCATTTATAGAGGAGCGTTATGAGCACCCAAAGAAAGGAACATAACTCCCTCATTCCTTATGGGCTTGACAAGATGATCGGTATGGACCAGATGATGGCAGCCATGAAGAGGCAATGGGGATATCACCTTATGACTCAACTTGTTGAGAAAACAATATGTGGTTGCCAAAGCGGATATATATATATA
>MU227558.1:2655471-2668128 GCA_018584345.1 Thuja plicata | reverse complement strand
GCTAAAGAGGGTGAATTTAATTTAATTAAAGTGCTAGGACTTTATTAATTAAATTAATTCGATCATAGGATTTGTTTAGCTAAATAGATATTTAGGAATTAAATGTGATGTATGATTAATACAGATTCAGGATTTTCTGCATTTGACACTCAGGTCGAGTAGAGTTAGTGAAAACTCAGAATTTTCCTAGTACAATAGGACTTTGATGATTTAGAAGAATAACAAATGCAACAAAATTGGTTGAGGTTGCAAGATGCCAATTTTGGGGTGTTACAGCTAGTCCCATAAAGCTGTGAACTTTGGGGACGTTAGTCAATGTTGGCCACTCCATTATTTCTTGAATTTTCCCTGGATCAACAATGATGCCATTTCCTTAAATGACGTGTCCATGATACTTAACCTCTATCTGAAAGAATTCACACTTTTTAGCATTGGCATAAAGTTGATTTTCTCAAAGGCACTACAATACTTGGCAAAGAAGAACCTAATGTTGTTCAAGATTTTTGGAGAACACTAAGATATCATCGAAGAAAACTATCACAAATTTATCCAAGTAAGTTCTGAAAACCCCATTCATTAAGCTTATGAATATAGAAGGAGCATTTGTTAACCCAATTGGTACCACGGTGAACTCATAGTGACCATACCTATTGCGGAAGGTTGTTCAATGAATATCGGCTTCCTAAATTCTAAGTTGATGGTATCCTAACTTGAGATAAATTTTTGAAAATATTTTTGCCTCTTTTATTCCATCAAATAGATCATCAATGCAGGGTAAGGGATACCGATTCTTGATTGTGACTTTGTTGAGTTGATGATAGTCGATGCACAATCGAAGAGAGCCATCTTTCTTCTTCACAAATATTACTGGTGCACCCCATGGTGACACATTGTGTCTGATGAATCCTTTTTACAAAATGCCTTCCAACTGAAGCTTGAGTTCCCCAATTTCTTGTGTGGTCAGATGGTATGGAGCTTTGGAGATTGGTTCTGCTCCTAGAACCAACTCAATTTGGAAGTCAATGTCCCTCTTGGGAGGCATTCCTAGAATTTCCTTGGGAAAGACATCCAAGTACTCCTATAATAGGGGATGATCTAATGATACATCCCTACTTTCCCCTTGGTCCAATTCCTTTACTGAGACTACAAATAATTGGCATCCTTTGCACATGCACTTCTTGAGTTGCATCACAGAAATCATGTGGAGAGAGATGGGTCGTTGTATCCCGACAATCATTTTAGGTTCTCCTAATTCATTTGAACACTGAATTATTTTGTTTCTACAATCCAAATTGGCTTTGTGAGCTTCCAACCAATCCATACCCAAAACTACTTCATACGAGCCTAGAGGAATAACTCGAAGATCTACTAAGGTGGAAAAAGGTCTAAGTTCTAACTTGAAACTATGGACACAAGTGTCAAACGTTATTCTTACCCTAGAGGCTAGCTCAACCTGCCACCTATCTTCCTACCTTACTCCCTTTAGCCCACATTGCTCTAGTAAAGAAGGTGAAATAAAAGAATATGTTGCTCCTGAATCAAATAGTATAGTGGTAGAGATACCCCTTAACAAACCTGGGGTTTCGATGACTGATCCCTGATGATTGGCTTTTCCAAGGTCTAATGTGGCAAATACTTAGTGAGCCATGCCTACATTACCTACTGTTGGTTCTTTAGCGGCCTATCTATAGCTAGCTGCTGGGGAAGATTTATGAGGGAAATTAATTGTAATGTGACCATGTTGGCCACAAGAGTAACATCCATTATTCTTAACAAAATTCCTTCCTGCAGAAAGTGCGCTAGACTGCTAATAGCTACCCCAACAAGAGTTTTGAGGCATACTTTGAGTGGGCTGAGGGTTTGGGTATCACTTTGCATGCTGCTAGTTGTGAGAATTTCTTGATTGAGAACCCCCATTTTTATTGTTATTGCCATTCTAATTATTGTTGTTGTTGCTGTGAAATTTTATTTTCTGGTGGTTCTGACTTCCTTTGGGATGATATTTTTTAGGTCCAGGTGCTCCTTGAGATGGATTCCTTTTGAAACCTGACCTGACCTGAAAGGCATTACCCCCTTGGCCACCTATCTGACCTCCTAACCCGAAGGCTACATTTTGTTCCTCAAGACGAGCCTTGATGACCGCATCATTAAATTTATGGGATTCAAGCATTCGTACGCTACCGACCAAGTGACCATGGAGTCTTCTAAGGAAGTGTTGAGTTAGCATGGGTTCATCATCCTTATATCCTGTGTATGGCTTTAGTTCCAAGAACTTCCTCTCATAGTCATCAACTGACATAGTTAGTTGCCTTAGGTTGTGAAACTCTTTGGCTATTTCTCATCTCCAGTGTTTAGAAATAAATTTGGCTTGAAAGAGTTGTAGGAATAGTTCCCATAAAAGAGTGGTAATATCTATGTGAAGTTTCTCTCTCTCTCTCTCTCTCTCTCTCTCTCTCTCTCTCTCTCTCNAGTCTCTCTCTCTCTCTCTCTCTCTCTCTCTCTCTCTCTCTCTCTCTCTCTCTCTCTCTCTCTCTCTCTCTCTCTCTATTTCCCACCAAGTGGATGCACAGTCTCTAAGGTGAATGACTACAAATCGAGCTTTGGTGTTTCTATTGTAAGAATGCATGGAGAAAAGCCTTTCCAAGTCTAGCACCCAAGTTTCAGCAGTAGATCCACCTTGAGTTTCCCTAAATGGGTTAGTCCTAGTCCTAAGGAGGTCTCACATGTGAGAATCCTACAAAGCATCTTCTTCCATTGCTTGATCTCTCCTCCTAGGGCTCTTTTCCCTTTCCTCATGGTGAGTGTTAGTCTCCCCATGGTGACCTCTATCCTACCCTACATCTAACCTCTGAAGAATCTGTTGTAGGAGTTCTTGTACTTGAGCCCCCTGAAAGCCTCCTGATTGATTATCAGATTGATCCCCCCTACCCTTGCATTTTTCTTCTTTATTAGAATTCTCTTGTTGAGATCTAGGAGGGGTATTTCGGGCAGCTCCCCTTCTAATGTAGGTTATATGAGGCATCCTTCCATGAGTAATAAGAAGGATAAGTTTAAGGGTCCTAGTCTAATTCTATGTTTAAGTGTTTCCTTAAATGAATAAAATGTTTTAAAAAGCATGGGCCAAATTCCCAGTTCCTAGTGTAGCAACTTAGTTCTTTGATACCAAAGATGTCATGCCCCGCAAGGGAACCAGGGAAGAGAACAAAGATTCTCTTTATAAAAGAAAACCTAAGTAATGATTTATGAAAAATGTTTAGTTTTTTTGTAATAATAACATGAACAAAACATAGTTTAACTTAGATTCCTCCAAGGTTCCCTTCTTAATAAATGTGCAATTTCATTAAGTCCATTCAGTGTACTAGCAACTTGATTTACTTCTTAAGAAAACTACATCTCAACATTTGTAGATTCTTTATTAAGAAATACAAAGTACTTTCATTTCAATTTGCCATATAAATCCATTTCATTCCTAATTATCCTTTATGAATGAGATAACTTTTAAAGAAAATAGAATCATCTAAATCATTTGGTACATTACAAATGTTACATTTGTTTTTAAATAAATTTTTTCTTAATCAACAATCGTGAGAAATATACTACTTTACTTGGAATATTACAAAATCCTTTTCTTTTCCAACATCATATACATAAATTTCATGCTTTCTCTTTTCTTTTTCCCTATGTCTACCCATTCCAAATACATCATTTTGAAGTACATTTATGATTACATTACATTCATCTCCTCTTGGGAGGTAACAATAATTTTACATCATGAAAGATAAAGTCTTCATTCTTCAAAACTAGAACATTAAGCAATCATGAATCCTCAAGCACCACATCTGCAAAATATACCTCGATAAAATTATTTACCACCCAACCATGTGGATACCAAAAGGCCCACACCCCCGTGCTAGGAGATAAACACCAAGGTCCACAAAGAAGGGATAGCTAGGCCATACCTAGGGTTGGGTAACCTTTCCCAAATAGGAAATGAAATAAGATCAAAGTATAAAATATTTTCCCAAAGATTCAAAGGCTTGGTAGAAACTCTAAGAAAAAACCTAAGTGAGTGTCATCACATAGCCCTCAACCCTTGGGTTGTCCTGGTACTAGCCACTCTGGGCCACGACCCCCACGTAGACACATGCGGAATCAAAAGCCTTTCGTACAAACAAGTGCCATTCGATCGTACCTACACATAGGTACCTTCTCCCACTCCCATCCATATCCTTTCATAGTTCTAATGGCATGGGCAAGGCATAAATTAATATTTTTAGTGCTTGAAGCCATTCCCATAAGTTTAATTAAATTTTCACTTATTGAATAACTCTTCAGTCGTTTATCTTGGTTCTATCTAGTTAGCATCCCGACCTCGCACTGAGAGCCACTCACTTAGTGTTCTTATGTTTTCCACCCTTAACCCACATATCAAAAATACATCATACATGTAGTAAAAACACATCATAAACATATTTGAGAACTGCATCAAAGAATAGAAAATAATAAGGTAGTTTAGGGATGTTTAGGAAAATTAGGAATATTTAGGGAGGCCTAAAATGGTCCTGATCCTCCTAGACAATCCTAAACCCTAATCCTACTTCCTAAAAACATCCTAACCCTATTAAAGCATCTAAATGAACCATATAACCTCCATCAAACACGTAAGGAACATATTTAAAGTTACACAAAATTTCACATGCCAAAACACAATGCTCTGTAAAATCTCATGTGCCTGAAATTTAACTAACTCTATTTTTTTTGAAAAATCTAAAATATAGAAGTTTCATCTTAACTCCTAGGAAGTTGAAACCTATTTCAATCATCCCAAAAGGTAGCTAATTTCTTTATACAAGTATAACTTAAACAATAAGAAATTAAAGTATCAAAAATCTAAATGTTATACTATGTTATACTTGTACAAATATTTCTGCTTTCTGCCTCTTTCTTCCTAACCCTAACTCGTGCGCATTCTTTTATGATAGAGAATTAAATTCATGTTACACTTGTATAATTGGATGGCATAATACAATAATACAGTAATGTATGACAAAATAGCAATGTATATTTCTATACACGGCTGACATACTACAATGATATAGAAATGGCTGACAAAATACAATGTTAAAGCAACGACAGACAAAATTACAATGATATAGCAATGATTGACATAATTACAAATGATAGGTTACAAATGTTAGATTACAAATTACTGATTAGAAATGACAGATTGTAAACCCTAATCCAAACACGAGAGATCAAAATCTGATTATAAAGGTAGATGAAATGAAAATGCTATGGATTCTCCAGACTCTTACAAATGCAAGTAGTATTCATATTCATAATGCGTAGGAAGTAATCTGTGTTTGATATATATGATTATATTCTATTTTCCAACAATAAAGACACAATGATATATGAAACATAACATTCTGAAGCGTATATAAGCAACAAGCATACAGAGAAACATCCAATGATACTTTCATCATTTCATAATATAGAAGAGAGTTAACTCTCAGGATGAATTCCAACTTGGAGTCCTGTGTGGATTCAGTTGATGAAGAAGAATCCAATCCTCTCAAAATTTTCTAGCACTTCTTCAATCCTTCTGGATGCAATCTCAAGCCTCTACTCGTAACCACCAAATGCCAAGCTCAGAGAATATTGAATTCTCTCCTCACAAATATAATTATCCTACAAGCATAATACTAATCTTTTTATCATTTCTTTCCAAATCAACTCCTATCCAACACCCTTTCAGATAGGAAACCTTTCCTGTATATAGATTGGAGAAGGTGGTTGCATGGGTAATCCAACCGATGCACCCATCCCAACTATCCATCAGTTAAAAGTTAGGCTTAAACAATATCATTAAAGCTTTTCCCAGAAGAGATATAATTATATTTACCTATTACCATAATCTGATTTATGTTTCTTTTATTTAAGGAAGGCAATAGTAATTATTATTTACAACAAATTTACCATATTATTAACTTATTTGATTGTTTACTAATATAATGCAATAATTACTTACTCACCAATAATTATATAAATATATGTATGCATATGCATATGTGTGCACCCATATGCCTATGTGTACATATATTATTATTATTATTATAAATATTATTGCAAACATAGTATTATTATAATAAAATATAGTATTTATTCATACACTAATCCCTATTCTTTACAAAATACAATAGTGATATATATAAGGTGAAACATACCACTATTATTAGAACATTTATTATTAATATTTCCATAGACATCTATTATTACGAATATTATAAAACATTATTAATACCATAATTTATTTATTATTATTGATATTAAAATTACATGATTTAATCACGTACTAACTCGTTCCTAACAAGATACACTAGTACATAAGTATCTACTAATAAAGATAAATTACTAAATCATACAATAATTCACATCAATAATGTACTAACAAAATTGAACATACCATGAAGACAATTAGAGCTACCATACTCAAAACCTCATCCTCAAAGAATGCAAAAGACAAGAAACGAACTACAAGATCCACAAAACCAACAAACTGAGAGGACACAAAAATGCATCATCCACACAAGGGACTGACTCAAGAACTCCCCACCTAAAGGTAAAAGGATCAAAGGCAGAGTTCCTTCCTGTGGAACCTGGTGATATCTCTGTAACAACAACAACAATCGACGATTTTGAGGGATCACTTAGACCTGTGAAGTTAGGTGGAGATGATACTCGGTACCTTCACTTCCCCATCACCAAGAAGAGATACATGGATACATATGGATATACATAAAAATCAGATATATGCAAGTAGATGACCAGGATCGATACATTTTGTGGACCTCACTAAGTGAGTAACTACGACTTCACCCTGAGTCATGAAAACACATCAGATACATATTCATGAAACATAAAATTTCATGATAATGATTAGATTCAAATCCTTGGGTTAGATCCATAAAACATATAAAAATAGATAGTTTTCTAATCTCATAAACATATAAATGATAACCATAAATGAGCATATCAATCATTTGATAAACATATCATTATCCACAAAACATAAATGTAAATCTGTAATTATAACTATCATAATAGAATGTCCAAATCAGAAAGTCCAAGTATCACCATAGGAGAGGGTATTACATCCTCTCCCCTAGAGTTAGGCTTACTCCTGGAAGCCTACAAATAGATATGGATAAGCATCTCTAAGTCTAGCAGCATCCTCCCAAGTAGTGGAGGAATCATCAATGGGGTCGCATTGGACCCTTGCATGATCTATGGTGCAACCCCTAAGGGTCAGCGTCTGCTGCCGCAAAATACATATCGGCTCTAAAGCCAGTTGCTCGTCCGCTACCTATAATGCATTCCAATCCAAAACATGAGTCACATCAGGAATATATTTTCTAAGAACTGAAACATGAAATACAATGTTAATACGATCAAGGCTATGTGGAAAGGCAAGCTGATAAGCTACTGGTCCTATCCTCTCTAGGACTTCAAAAGGGCCAACAAATCAGGGTGCCAACTTGGAGCCTTTTCTGTAACGGATTGGACTCTTTCGTAGATGTACCCTCAAAAAGACTCTATTGTATGCGGTAAATTTGGCCTTGTTAATTCACCATACACTTCAAAATAGTCCTTCTTCACTTGGTACACAGAAGACTGAAAATAAGATCATCCATCTTGTCTGCATGTATGATTCGACCTATTGCCTTCTATCCAGATGGGGTTTTTGAAATTGCTCTCAGGACGAGAGTCTCACAACCATGGACCAATCTAGGAACGAAGGATTTATCATGATGGATGCAATACAATGCAATATTATGCTAAGAAATGAGAGATATAAGATAATCTAAGACATGATGATCAATGCAATTATTGTAGAAATTAAAGCTATTCTATTGCAAAAATGATATTATTGTATATGAAGCTATGACAATAATTAAGTATTCTAACAATGCATATTTTCTTCAGAAATTCAGGGGGCTTTGAATGAAGAATGAGAGTTCTTTTATAGACTCTGAGATGATCAGAATAGAAACTTTCCTTTTTGAAATAAAACAGATAGAAAAGCCAGTTAAAAACAGAAAGCTTTGTTGAAAAGAATTCAATAAATTGTTTTCTTACTGCTTTAACTGTATTCTTTTTTTTTATTTAATTCTGTTTTCTTTGAATTTAATTGTTTTATTTGATTTATCTATTTTTCTATCTCTTAAAAGAGAAGTTTCCAATTCTGAACTAAAGAAAAATCTTAGATAGAATATCTAATTAATTAAATAAATATGACCTCATAATTGTTTTTTCTCAATTATTTGAATATTAAATTCAATTATTGAAAATGAGGATATTTACTTAATAATTAAATATGATTTAATTCTTTTTTCATGTGCCTCAGCTAAAGAGGGTGAATTTAATTTCGTTAAAGTGCTAGGACTTTATAATTAAATTAATTCGATCATAAGTTTTGTTTAGCTAAATAGATATTTAAGAATTAAATATGATGTATGATTAATACAGATTTAGGATTTTCTACATTTTACACTTAGGTCGAGTAGAGTCAGTGAAAACTCATAATTGCCTAGTACAATAGGACTTTGATGATTTAGAAGAGCGAAAAATGCAACCAAATTGGTTAAGGTTGCAAGATGCCATTTTTGGAGTGTTACATTTTGCCCCTCTTTGAATTGATGTGCGAGCAGCGCATTGAATCAAAGAATAGTCTGATGCATGAAGCACGAAAGAAGGATTTGGACACCCAGTTTTGACTGAGGTACGAAATAATGAACATGCCCCAAGTGATTGAAAAGCATGGGACACCTAGTTTTGACCATGAGGTATGAAAAATTGAGCATGCCCCAAGTAATTGAAAAGCATGGAACACCCAGTTTTGACAGTGAGGTACAAAAAACTGAACATGCCCCAAGTGATTGAAAAGCATGGAACACCTAGTTTTGACCATGAGGTACGAAAAACTGAACATGCCCCAAGTGATTGAAAAGCATGGAACACCTAGTTTTGATCGCGAGGTACAAAAAAATGAACATGCCCCAAGTGATTGAAAAGCATGGAACACCCAGTTTTGATCATGAGGTACAAAAAACTTAACATGCCCCAAGTGATTGAAAAGTATGGAACACCCAGTTTTGACCGTGAGGTACGAAAAATTGAATATGCCCCAAGGGATTGAAAAGCATGGAGCACCCAGTTTTGACAATGAGTTACGAAAAATTTAACATGCCCCAAGTGATGAGATGCCCCTAGTAATGAGGACTTTTGAAAATCAGATTAGATTGATTGGAATAGATTCAATGATGTAATCATCCTGCCCCCTCAAGAGCAAAATCAAAAGATGGCAAGTCATAATGATGATGAAGAGCGAAAAATCGCAGATAGATGTGGATTCGGAGATCAAGAAGAACTCAAAACAGATTACAGAAGAATTCAGAAAAGTCAGAATCAATTTTGAGTGATTTCAAGGTCTGGTTTCACCAAGTTTGACTGGGGTTGACTAGAGTTGACTAGAGTTGACTTTTGAAGTAAAAAGTCAAAGATCTCAGAAAATGATGATATGATAAGATTCTGACGAGAAAGCGATGTTAAAAGGGTGACTACACAAGTATCCGATCGCGTCGGTCCCAAAAATTTTAAAATGCGATTTTGAGCTATATAGAAGTGTTAGATTTCAATTTTGATCACGAAAATGGATTCAGGATGGTCAAATTAGGTAGTGGTGTGATTTTGAGCTATATAGAAGTGTCAGATTTTGATTTTGATCACGAAAATGGATTCAGGATGGTCAAATTAGGTAGTGGTGCAATTTTCACGCAAAATGGAGCACTTTGAAAATTTAGGTCAAACCCTATATAAGGACAAAAGGGTCATTTTCAAATCATTTGAACCCTTTGACTTTGTGATAAAAGAGCTCTGAGTAGAAGAAAAAATGGTGGTCCACTACAATAGCCATCGATTTGAGTGATCCAGGAGACACAGCTGGCCATAGTGTACTGACCACCTGTAAGTAGTCGATAACCCTCTCCGCAATTCAAATTTGATGCATTTAGGTCAATTTTTAGCATGTTTTTCACATTTTTAAGTTTATGGTTGCGGGTCCTCGCATGAAGAAGTAGTTTCTTCGCGCGTCCCATAAGGAAAGCTCATGCGAAGAAACTACTTCTTCGTGCCACTTGATGTGAACACTCACGTGGGTAAGTAGCCAATGTCGCACAAAAACCCTATTAAAAGGCATTTTCTCACGTGAAATTGAAATATTGCGTGATATGAAGAACTTCTTCGCTTGAAAGAGAACTTCTTCACATGAAATTCTATAATTTTGCATGAGAAAAAGTGACCAAATAGAATATGAAATCAGTCTGCGTCGCATCCAAAATCGTTTGCGTCAGTTTCGTTAATGTCTATAGGATGTCTTGAATGCTTTCTTATCGCATTATGCTTCGATTATTCTCGATTACTGATAGTGTTCTGTTGTTTGCATCTCTTGCAGATTGACTTTCCTGATATTGCATTCAGATCGCATCATCCAGCGATTAGCAGGTTGATATCTTAGCTACATGATGCTGAGACAACACATATTGGCACATTGGGTCTGAGTACACTATGTGATATACCCGAGATTCGGGTAAATCATGGACTATTGGGTGCATTGGTGGAGCGTTTCCATTCGGAAATGAACACATTTTACCTACCATAGGGGGAGATGACTATCACTCCTGAGGATATCTATAGGATCCTGAGGATACCATTCATCCGGACTAGAGTTGAGTATGAGACAGCCTAAGGTGGGCACAATAGCATTGAGAGAGATCTTCCAGGATGACCTCGTGATGGGCAGAGCGATCCCATGGGAGGATCTGATCGATTCATATGGTGGGACCCATAGGTTTCCAGTGGTGTTAGCATGCTTCCTTGGGTGCTATTTGATGCTAGACCGTGGATAGTACGGTCTAGATTGTGGCTGGGGCAGGATGCTGCAGCTGATGATGGCACGGCCACAACATTGTGGATGGGGCCAGTGTATGTTGGCACACATGTATCATGAGATGCATGAGATCATCTATAGAGAGGCAAAGAGTATGGCCGTTGAAGTATTTGTATTACAGGTGTGGGCCTTGGAGCGCCTTTCCATCACTAGGCCGATATGTGAGGATATGAGGCAGCCCTTAGAGCCTTATATCTATCGGTACAGAGGTATGATTACTCAGCCAGTGTTGGGTAAGGTGGATCAGTAGCGAGCACAGCTCGATGATTTAGCAATAGTAGTGTGGAGGCCGTGGAGGCTTATAGAGGCGTGGGATAATGCAGAAGAGTAGCTTAGTCACATGTTTTTCTTGCATGCGATGATTGGTCGCACCATTACAGTCATTAAGAGATTTTCGTAGAGGCGGATATGACGAGAGTTCGATCGCCCATAGGACATCTCATAGGATTACATAGTATATTCAAGATTTGTTGACGAGGTGAGGAGAGGCTCATGGGGTACCCCACTAGACCAGGCACGTACCATGATAGACATTTGATCATTGGTCCCACTTCAATGGGATTACCTGAGGGATATAGCGGATGCTGGCGTTACTGCCGAGTACAGGGAGCATTTGATCACACATCCCTTCCTAAGATTTATAGATCTAGTGGGTACACCAGGTAGAGGACAAGTGGTACCCCCACAGGTAGTGCAGCCATAGGTATAGTAGGTATAGATGCCTCTACCACAACAGAGGGTACAGCAGGGTCCACGACCCCGAACAGTACAGATGAACATCCCCGCCCGACAGATGGGGATGGATGCAGGAGCTGGTGGTAGTGGTAGTACTAGACAGTCACGGCGATGAACTAGAACATAGTTGTCTGAGTAGCAGCAGGTACCTTCACAGGAGGAGGCCCAGTAGGAGGATGTTATGTAGGAGGATCAGCCTGTGCAAGATATAGCGCAGGACCCACAGGGGCGCATGTGGGAGAGCGTGAGGCAACTCTCAAGACAGGTGTGGGATCTGACCATCTAGTCAGCTGTGCAAGATGCTAGACTGGTAGACCAAGATAGGGAGACACAGGATCTCCAGGAGCAGTTGCGAGATTCATAGGAGGAGGTACGTCAGTAGACGGCATGAGCAACATACTACTATGCCCCCTATATAGGTGCGGTGCCTGACGAGGCATCTCAGGTAGCTAGATTCTCGATTTATGCGAGAGGATTAAATGGAGCACAGAGGGCGCATCCTCTAGATAGGGCCCCACCTCCACCTCCTCCAGGTGATGAGAGAGAGGGCCAAAGTTAGGCTGATAGACAGAGATATGAGATCATAGGATATATCTGATGCGTTGGAATCTTTGTATTATATAACCATTTTGAGATAGATCGTGCTTGAGTAGCACAATTTTGTATTTGTATCGACACAATATATATATATGTGTGTGTGTGTGAGCTTGTCTTTTCGTATCATTGCATATTGTATATTGTCCATTATGAGATGTTTCCTATATGCTTAGATGTTTACAATGTATGAAAATGGATGAACATGTTTGAAAGATATGTATGAAATGCACATGTATGAATGTAAAGATGTATGTATGTAAATGATTTATGCAAATGCAATATGTAAATGAAAATGTAAATGTAATGTATGGATGATT
>MU227558.1:2644139-2655421 GCA_018584345.1 Thuja plicata | reverse complement strand
GTATGTATGTAAATGATTTATGCAAATGCAATATGTAAATGAAAATGTAAATGTAATGTATGGATGATTATGAAATGTGAATATGAATATGTATATGGTACTAACATCTCATGCAGGATGACAAATGGTAACCAAAAGAACATGTGAAGAAATGAGAGTGAGGATCGAACACTTGTGCAGTCGTGATGAAATGTGAATAGTAAAGAAGAACTCTCCAAAGTATGAATCTAGAAGAATGCAATGAAGAGAACACTGAATCATTGCCACAATGCAAGTCTAGAATGAAAATGCAATCCTATGCTAGATGCAATATGAAGGTGCAATTCTATGCTAGATGCAATATCAAAGTGCAATCCTAGTATATGGTTGTGAGACCCATCATATATTTATCATCATTGAGCATTTTTTGGAACATCAAAGTTGATACAACCCTTACTGGTGCCACAATGCAACCATAAGGATATGAATATGACTTATCATCGGATAAAATGTAGGAAATGAACATAAGCACCAGGGCACAAAAGCCAAGATGACCTGAATATTGTTTTCAGTTAATGTTGCAAGAGTACACTAGTATCAATGCATTCAAAGCCAAGATAACTATGAGTGCGATCATGCGTAAACAAACAGATCAATAACAAGAAAAACAATAACAAACAGAGCAATAACAAGAAAGGAGATAGTACCGACCTCACCATGGCATACAAATAAACAAGATCGAGGGATGTGAGGCTATTCCACCTTATTGCGGGAGCTCTTATCACATACACCCTGTTTATTTTACGTTGTCGGATCATCGGGACTATGCCAACAAGTAGTAGACAAAGAAAATGTCAATGAAATCCATAAGAATAGATAGCATACAAAGAAATATTCAAACATAGCTCAGCCTATTTTAAAGTTTTCAAATGTAGATGTGTATGAGGTGTTGAAAAAAACCATTGTGCTTGTGCGTGCATTGTGTTGGAATGTTATTGATAGGTGTTGACATTTGAGATATCCGATATGTGTTAAAAAACATAGATGTGTCCAAAGATAGTGTTAAAAAACATTGATATGGTAATGTTGAAAAACACCAGTTTGTGTCAGTAGAGAGTTGTCCTTGAGAAGTGACAAGATTACTAACTCAGGTGTAAACCAAAGATGCGATCAAATGGGGAGCCCATGCCCCCAAGTAATGATGACTAACTTGATGTATGTTGAGAGGACAAACCAGATGTGATTACCCCCAAGCGTATGGCGCTGAATCAATGACAAGTCAGGAGGGTTCGAAGGAACCAGAGTGTCACAAAAGTGACTAAAAGATATGTACAAACTAAAGCATATAATCGTCAAGAATGAGTATCGATAGATAGAGCGTGTGAGTATAACTCCAACTGTAAGAAATGTGAACAATCTAGATAGAGTAGCGACAGTAGGAAGACGCAGTGAGAACCACTGGTGACTGATGCGAAAGAGATGCTCAAATGAAGTGATCGTAGCATAAGCTATGCGTCAGTAGGCAGACGTAGTGAGAACCACTGGTGACTGATGTGAGGGACATTCTCAAGAAGAGAGAACTCTATATAAGCTAAGTGACATTAGGCAGACGGAGTGAGAACCACTGGTGACTATCACAAAGTAGATCCCAAAGATAATAAGACAATGTCCCCAAGACCAGGAGGGTTGTTCTGAGAGTATGACTAGTTTCAATCCATGTGAGTTGGTGTCTTGAAGGAAACTTGAAAGCAAATGAAAGCAGGAAAGCAGCAATGCAGGAAAGAAAATGCATAAAGCCAAGCAGTGCTGTGATAGATATAGCATTGTGGAACAAGAGGTGCCTGTTTACCAGGTTTTCACCTTCTTGGCAAAAATTCTTTTTTTTCTACCATGACGCCAGTTTGCCATGTTTTCATTAATGGCACTTTTTTTTTTAATGTTTTTCAAAAATTTGCATCGGGCTTCGTGCAGAAAAATCTGAAATCCGCCTCAATTTCCATGCAACAGGTTGTACGACCTCTTTGGGAAAAATATTTTTGCCACAGATTCAACTTTTGACAAGTATAGGCATGTTTATAGTCATTTTCAATTGAAATGATGCTCTGGACGCGATGGTGGAGTCAGATTTGGCTCAAAATGAGAGCTTAAAAAACACTAAGAGAATAATAGAGAGAAGATAGAAGAAATTTTTGAACTTGCTCCATGCTGAAACAATGATGAAATTCGTTGTTTTACCTACAAAATAAGAGTACAAACATGATCTCAAGATTTTCAAAACTAATTCAATTGTGATGGCAGAAATAGATGTTCTGCCCCAATGTGGGCGCCAAAAATGTATGCAGTATATTTGGCCTTGTTAATTCACCATACACTTCAACATGGTCCTTCTTCACCAAGTACACACAATACTGAATATGAGTTTATCCATCTTGTCTGCATGTATGATTCAACTAGTTGCCTTCTATCCAGACAGGGTTTTTGAAATTACTCTCAGGATGAGAGTCTCACAACCATGGACCAATCTAGGAACGAAGGATTTATCATGATGGATGCAATACAATGCAATATTATGCTAAGAAATGAGAGATATGAGATAATCTAAGACATGATGATCAATGCAATTAATCTAGAAATTGAAGTTATTCTATTGCAAAAATGATATTATTCTATATGAAGCTATGACAATAATTCAATATTCTAACAATGCATGTTTTCTTCAGAAATTCAGAGGGGCTTTTGAATGAAGAATGAGAGTTCTTTTATAGACTCTAAGATGATCAGAATAGAAACTTTCCTTTTCGAAATAAAATAGATAGAAAAGCCAGTTTAAAACAGAAATCTTTATTCAAAAGAATACAATAAATTGTTTTCTCTCTGCTTTAACTGTTTTCTTTCTTTGATTTAATTCTGTTTTATTTGAATTAAATTGTTTTCTTTCTCTTTAAAACCCAATTAATTCAAAGTTTCTATTTCTGAATAAAAGAAAGATTTTGTGATAGAATATTCAATTAATTAAATAAATATGACCTCATAATTGCTTTTTCTCAATTTTCTGAATAATTAAATTCAATTATTGAAATGAGGATATTTATTTAATAATTAAATATTATTTAATTTATTTTTAATGTGTCTCAGCTAAAGAGGGTGAATTTAATTTAATTAAAGTGCTAGGAGTTTATAATTAAATTAATTCGATCATAAGGGTTGTTTAGCCAAATAGGTATTTACGAATTAAATATGATGTATGATTAATACAGATTTAGGATTTTCTGCATTTGACACTCAGGTCGAGTAGAGTCAGTGAAAACTCATAATTGCCTAGTACAATAGGACTTTGATGATTTAGAGGAGTGACAAATGCAACAAAATTAGTTAAGGTTGCAAGATGCCAATTTTGGGGTGTTACATTTTTCCCCTCTTTGAATTGATGTGCGAGCACCGCATTGATTCAAAGAATAGTCTGATGCATGAAGCACAAAAGAAGGATTTGAACACCCAGTTTTGACCTTGAGGTACAAAAAACTAAACATGCCCCAAGTGATTGAAAAGCATAGAACATCCAATTTTGATCATGAGGTACGAAAAATTGAACATACCACAAGTGATTGAAAAGCATGGAACACCTAGTTTTGACCGTGAGGTACGAAAAACTAAACATGCCCCAATTGATTAAAAAGCATGGAACACCCAGTTTTGACCTTGAGGTATGAAAAATTAAACATGCCCTCAGTGATTGAAAAGCATGGAACACCCAGTTTTGACTGTAAGGTATGAAAAACTGAACATGCCCCAAGTGATTGAAAAGCATGGAACACCCAGTTTTGACCGTGAGGTACGAAGAACTAAACATGCCCCAAGTGATTGAAAAGCATTGAACACCCAGTTTTGACCGTGAGGTATGAAAAAATAAACATGCCCCAAGTGATTGAAAAGCATGAAACACCCAGTTTTGATCATGAGGTATGAAAAATTGAACATGCCCCAAGTGATCGAAAAGCATGGAACACCCAGTTTTGACTATGAGGTATGAAAATCTGAACATGCCCCAAGTGATCGAAAAGCATGGAACACCTAGTTTTGACCATGAGGTACAAAAAAATGAACATGCCCCAAGTGATTGAAAAACATAGAACACCCAATTTTGACCGTGAGGTACAAAAAATTGAACATGCCCCAAGTGATTGAAAAGCATGGAACACCCAGTTTTGACCATGAGGTACAAAAAACTGAACATGCCCCAAATGATTGAAAAGCATGGAACACCCAATTTTGACCATGAGGTACAAAAAACTGAACATGCCCCAAGTGATGAGATGCCCCTAGTAATGAGGACTTTTGAAAATCAGATTAGATTGATTGGAATAGACTCAATGATGTAATCATCCTGCCCCCTCGGGAGTGAAATCGAAAGATGACATGTCATAATGATGGAGAGCAAAAAATTGCAGATAGATGTTGATTCGGAGATCAAGAAGAACTCAGAACATATTACAGAAGAATTCAAAAGATGCAGAATCAATTTCAAGTGATTTTGAGGTCGATTGACCAAGTTTGACTAGGGTTGACCAGAGTTTACTAGAGTTGACTTTTGAGGAAAAAAGTCAAAGATTTTAGAAAATGATGATATGATAAGATTCTGACAAGAAAGCAACATCAGAAAGTTGACTACACAAGCGTCTGATTGTGTCAGTCCCAAAAAATTTTAAAATATGATTTTGAGAGATATAGAAGTGTCAGATTTCGATTTGGATCACAAAAATGGATTGAGCATATAGCTAAAGATATAGAGCGAGGATCAAACACTTGGGCAGTCATGATGAAACCAAGACTCTAAAGAACTCCCCTATGTATGAACCCAGGAGAATGCAATGAAGAGAACACTGAATCATTGTCACAATGCAAGTCTAGAATAAAAATGCAATCCTGTGCTAGATGCAATATGAAGGTGCAAATCTAGGACATGGTTGTGAGACCCATCATATATTTATCATCATTGAGCATTTTTTGGAACATGAAAGTCGATACAACCCTTACTGGTGCCACAATGCAACCATAACGATATGAATATGACTTGTCATTGGATCAAATGTAGAAAACAAATGTAAGCCCCACGGCACAAAAGCCAAGATGACCTGAACATTGTTTCCAGTTAATGTTGCAAGAGTACACTAGCATCAAGGCATTCAAAGCCAAGATAACCATGAGTGTGATTATGCATAAACAAACATATCAATAACAAGCAAAACAATAACAAATAGAGAAACAACAAGCAAGGAGATAGTACTGACCTCACCATGGCGTACAAATAAATAAGATCGAGGGATGTGAGGTTGTTCCACCTTATTGCGAGAGCTCTTATCACATACACCTTATTTATTTGACATTTCTGGATCATAGGGACTACACTAACAAGTAGTAGACAAATAAATTATCAATGAAATCTATAAGAATAGACAACATACAAAGAAATATTCAAGCATAGCTCAGCCTGTTTCAAAGTTTTGTGAATGTATATATGTGTGAGAGGTGTTGAAAAAAAAATGTTGTTGTACTTTTGAGTGCATTGTGTTTGATTGTTATCGATAGATGTTTACGTTTGAGATTTTTTATGTGTGTTGAAAAACACAGATGTGTCCAAAGATAGTGTTAAAAAATACTGTTTATGGTGGTGTTGAAAAACACCAGTTTGTGTTAGTAGCGAGTTGTCCTTGAGAAGTGACAAGATTACTGACTTCAGTGTAAACCAAAGATGTGATCAAATAGGGGGCCCATGCCCCCAAGTAATGATGACTGACTTGACATATGTTGTGAGGAAAAATGAGATTTGATTGCCCCCAAGTGTATGGCGTTGAATCAAGGACAAGTCAGGAGGGTATGCAAAGGGACCATAGTGTCACAAAAGTGACCAAAAGATATGTACAAACTAAAGCATAGAATCATCAAGATTGAGTATCGATAGATAGAGCGTGTGAGTATAACTCCAACTGTAACAAATGTGAATAGTCTCGATAGAATAGCGACAGTAGGCAGACACAGTGAGAATCACTGGTGGCCGACATGAGAGAGATGCTCAAAGGAAATGATCATAGTATAAGCCAGACTTCAGTAGGTAGACGCAGTGAGAACCACTGGTGACTAATGTGAGGGAGATTCTCAAGAAGAGTGAACTTTGTATAAGCTAAGTGACAGTAGGCATACGTAGTGAGAACCACTGGTGACTATCACAAAGTAGATCCAAAAGCTAATAAGATAATGCCCCCAAGACCACGAGGTTTGCCTTGAGAGTATGACTAGTTTCAATCCATGTGAATTGGTGTCTTGATGGGAACTGAAAGCAAATGCATAAAGCCAAGGGGTGCTGCGATAGATATAGCATTATGGAATAAGAGGCGCCTGTTTACCAGGTTTTCACCTTCTTGGTAGAAAATCTTTTTTTCTACCATGATGCCTGTTTGCCAGGTTTTCATCAATGGCACCTTTTTCTCTTTTTCTCTTTTTTTTTTTTGTATTTTTGTATTTTTTTTTTGTATTTTTAGAATATATGATTTTTTTTTAGATACATCAAAGCGCCTATCGCTAGATTTTCACTAAGATGATTAATTTTTCAGGACTTTTTCAAATTTTTAGGATTTTTTTTAGGACTTTAATATATACATGAGCATACTGAAGATGTCTTAGCTCTAGAACAACTTCAAATGAAGAGCGTTGATGGGCTCTTTGAGTTGTTCTCCTTCAGTAGTAGAGAGTTGATAGGTACCAGACCCAAGCATTGTAGTAACAATATATGGACCAAGCCAATTAGGTTCAAACTTGCCTTTCTAGACCCAATGTTGCTGATTCTTAGGGTTCTCCCTCAGAATGAGGTCACCTGCTTGGAAGTCTCTTGGTCTGACCTTCTTGTTATAGCTTTTAGACATCCTCTTTTGGTATGCTCTCAGGTGATCGAATGCCACTTGGCAACGTTCATCAAGTAATTCTAGCTCTTGTAGCTGAGATATTCTAGTGTCTTCATCAGTAATGAGGCCCTTTAGAGAGACTCGCAAAGAAGGAATCTTGACCTCAATAGGTAGCACAACATCTACTCCATAAACCAATGCATAGGGTGTAGCCCCTATTGGTGTTCTTATACTTGTCCTGTATGCCCAAAGAGCTAGATTGATCCAGAGATACCAATCTCATACGGACTTATGCACTGTGCAATGCAGGTTCTTAAGGATTGTTTTATTGGAAGCTTCCACCTATCCACTACCCTAAGGATAATAGATGGAAGACCAGTGTTGATTAATTTTGAACTTAGAGGATAGCTCTGTCAAATCCTTATTTTTAAATTGTCCCCCATTATCTGTGATAATCACTGAGGGTACACCATGCCTACAGATGATGTAATTGAGAATAAACATTGCTACTGTTTTGCCACTGGCAATGGTGAGAGGGACTTCCTCCACCTACTTAGTAAAATAATCTGTAGCTGTAATGATAAACTTATGTCCATTGGAGGATGAGGGGTAGATTTGACCCACCAAATCAAAGGCCCATTGGTGAAATGGCCAGAAAGTAATGAATGGAATCAGCTCCTTGGCTGGAGCGTGAATCAGGTTTCCATGTAATTGACATTGTTTGCAGGACTTAGCAAACTATGTTGCTTCTTTTTCCATGTCTGGCCAGTAGTAACCAGCTCTAATAAGTTTGTGGGCTAATGTCAAGCCATTAGAGTGTGACCCATAGATGCCTTCATGCACCTCTACTAACGCTTGTTTGGACTCATCGGGTTCTAAAAAGCTAAGGAGGGTACCGTCTAGACCATGTCTATACAAGTCATTAGCGATGATGAAGAACCATGAAGTATTGTTGATTAGGTGATGTTTCTCATTCTGGGAGTAAGTGTCTGAAATGATATGTTCACATAGGTAGGAGAAGATGTGATGGTAGCAGGATGAGTCATGCCCTATAATAGAATAGATCATCTGGGAGTCAGGGCAGTCATAAGCTGTGTAGCGTAATGTCTCCACTAGGAATTCATGTCTAAAATAATTTTCAGGCATTTGCAGCATAGAGGCAAGAATAGCCATGGCATTTGCTACTTTATTATCTACCCTCAGAACCTGTTGAAATGTGATGTGAGTAAAATACTATTTAAGATCATCAACCAACCATTTGTAAGGTATCAACTTGTCATCCCTTGTCTGATAGATATCATTGACCTGATTGATGACCAATTGGGAATCTCCAAGAACATTTAGTTCATCCACGCGCCACTCAAGGGTGATCTTCATACCATTGATGAGAGCTTCATACTCAACAATGTTGTTTGTACAAGGAAACAACATTTTGTATGCTTTTGGTAATGAGTATCTTTGAGATGTAATGAATAGGATCCCAACACCTGACCCCTGTTGGGTAAATGAACCATTGAAAAATATAGTCCATGAGCGGTGTGTAAGAAGTAATATGGACTCATCTAAAAATTCAATGTGCAATGGTTGATGATCAACTAGATGTGCTTCCGCCAACTAATCTTCTATTGCTTGGCCCTTAATGGCTTTCCTTTCAACATATTCAATATCAAACTCACTGAGAAGCATGACCCATTTAGCTAGTCTACCTATGAGGGTAGCTTTACTAAGAAAGTATTTCAGAGGGTAAATTTTAGTAATTAGACATGTGTATGAGCCAACATATAGTGTCACAATTTTTTTGAAGAAAACACCACTGCAAGGCAAGCCTTCTCTATAGTAGAGTATTTTATTTCATAGGAGACCAGAGTCTGACTAATGTAATAGATAGCCCTTTCTTTCTTGTGTTGATCTTCTTGGGCCAATAGGATACCCAATGATGTATCCATAGCAGATATGTAAAGTATAAGTGGCTTCCCATGAATGGGAGGCATCAAGATTGGTGGATTCAAAAGATATTGCTTGATTTGTATGAACCCTTCATCACATTCTTTATTACACTAATAAGCCACACCCTTATGCAAAGTTTTGGTAAATGGTTGTGACTTGTCCACCAGTTGAGAGATAAAATGTTGGATAGACAGCAGTCAGCCTTGAAGTCCTCTCATCTGTCTGATATTTTTAGGTGGTAGCATTTCCATGATCACTTGTACTTTTGTAGGATCTACTTCAATACCTTTGGCATATATGATATAGCCAAGTAATTTTCCAGATGTTACACCACATGCACATTTCTTAGGATTTAGTCTCAGACTGAATTGTTCCATACGATCTATTATAGGACCTAGATCAGCAAGATGTTTCTTTTGGTGCATGCTCTTAGCCAAAGTGTCATCCGCATAATCTTCCATTGTTTTACGCATCATATCATGAAATATAGTGGTAGCTGCTCTCTAATATGTAGCTCTGACATTTTTGAGTCCAAAGGGCATGACATTCCAACAAAAGGTGCCCTAGGCACATGTGAAAGTTTTTTTCTCTTGGTCCTCTGGCGCAATCTTTATCTGGTTATAACAGAGAAACCATCCATTAATGAGTGTATTTCATACCCAACTGTCATATCTACGATCATATCAATATTAGGTAATGGAAAATCATCCGTAGGACATGCCAAATTTAGGTCTCTGAAGTCTGTGCAGAATCTTATAGATTTATCATGTTTGGACACTGGAACAATATTAGAGATCCATTCTGCATAATTAATGGCTCTGATAAACACTACCTTAATAAATTTCTCTAGTTCAGCTTTGACAAGTAGAGCTATGTGTGGATGCATTTTGTGAAGCTTCTACTTGACAGGCTTAACACCTGGTGTGATGGATAGATGATGCATGATTAGATTAGGGTCTAATCCAGGCATATCTAAATATTTCCATACAAAGTTAATATTTTTCTTTCTAAAGAATGTGATGAATTCCTCTCTTTCTATCTCTAATAGGGATTGTGCCAAGTGAATAATCTGAGGTTCTTCCTTTGTACCCAAGTTCATAGGTTGAGTTGGTTCAATAAGAACAAATGATCTTTCCTAAAAATGACTCAGAAGCGCATCAAGTATCTCATCCTCAGGCACCTCGGAGAGGTTTTCATGTTTGGATACGTCTTTTATTTTGACTATTTTAGGCTCTGATACTACCACAACGTGGTTTTCACCATCAGAGCACCTATTTTTTGTTCTTTTTATTTTGTGACTAAGATACTCGATGTTAGCCTCAGCCATGTTGACACTTGCTTCACGGGTAGGAGACGTTACAGGTTTGATAGCATGTAGGTAACAGGCAAGAGCGTAATCATTCTGGAACATAAGGACTTCATTAGATGGGGAGGTGGAGTTCTAGTCTATAAGCTCAGGATGGTGAAGTGAAAGAGGAGTGACAGGTTCAAGTGCGTTCCTGGTATAATCATCAAAGGCATGGACAAGTAAGTTGAGACCCAAAGCGATCTCATCCAAAGGTATAGTCAAATTCCTTTGATTCCTAATGACCATAGTAGACGACATGTCAACACCTAGGGATTCAGACTCATGTGACCCTACACTAGACCATTCACCTACTTCAAGAAGGTTTTCATACGCATTTGTTGTATCTATATCTTTGTCAGAAGTGGCATAGGATAAGCTTTTGAACTCATATTCATGGGAGTCGGTTTCATCATTAGGTCTCATGTCAAGGATGTGAGTAAAATCAACTCTTTGTCCCCAGTTAGGATGAGTTCTACCTAGAAATTCTACTATGGTCAAATGCGCACCCGTTGACCTAGGTACCTCAGTAGTGTTTGTATCATCACTTGCCTCTTGTATAAGGAGAAGTGACTGGAATTCTTGATCAAACTATTCTTGAAAGTGTGGTGGTATGAATAAATCACTCTGATGACTAGGGTTCAGAGTATATATGTCTTTCCACTCTTCATAAGTTAATGGAACAATTGAAGTGGTGGTGTCAGAATCACTGTCAGTGTCTACAGTACTGACACATGGCACAAAGTTATCTGGTTTAGAAAAGAATGTTGCTAGGTCTGGTGGAATAGGATAAGGAAAAGTATCCTCATCAGAGCTATCTTCAGGTTCTACAACTTGAGGTGTTTCCTCAGATGTTGGTTTCTTATCTTCTCAAGGTACAAACTTGTTTATTCCCAATTGGATTGTGAGTTTTTGGAAGCCTATACCTGTAGAGTTGTGTGTTTTGTGACCAATAGCTTCAAGTGGTGCAATCAATCCCTTATGATTTGCACCTATGGGACCATCTCCTTTATAGCCAAAACATTGCATAATAGATAAACCTTTGCCATATTGCTCAGGTTTTATGTCATAAGGAGGAGTATTTTCAGAGTTGTCTTCTCCTTTATAGATCCAAG
>MU227558.1:2632104-2644089 GCA_018584345.1 Thuja plicata | reverse complement strand
AGGAGTATTTTCAGAGTTGTCTTCTCCTTTATAGATCCAAGCTTTGATAGCTCTATTTTCAGCTTCTTCTTCTAATGGTACTGTGGCTTGTACAAAGGTACCACCATACTTTGTTGGAGGAGAAGCCGTAGAAGGTTTAGTGTTCTCAGAAGGTCTCCCAAAAGAATGGGGAGACAAAGGCAAATATGTAATGGATAATACAGGTCCAATCTGATATCCTCCCATATCAGTTTCTTTGAGAGTCAAGTTCTTTTCCATTTCTTTTAATTTATCCTCAAGGATTTCAATAGATTCTCTATTGGTAGGCACAAGGATGTTAGCAAATTTTGTGAGGGCATTGTAATCATAGTGTGTATTAGCAGGTATAGTCACTTCAGAGCCTTGGAATGGGAACTTAATACACTAATGGTATGTAGAAGGGACATCTTGCATTTCATGAATCCATGGCCTTCCTAGTAGGATGTTGTATGCCAAAGGGATGTCAAGCAATTGACAGATAACATCGTGTTCAACAGGACCAACTCTAATTGGAAAAACAAGTAAACCGTTGGATTTATGTTCTTCCTCATCATAGGCTTTAATGGTTATCTTTTTACGATCTTCGCCATAGCCTAACTCAATAAGGAAACTAGCAAAGAAGATATTTAGGCCAGCATCATTATCTATGAGAACATGGCAAACACGCTTGGGACCAATCATGACTTCAATGTGGAAAGGATTATTATGCAGGTGACTCAAAAAATGGTCATCTTCCTCAGAGAAAGTCAAGTAATGTGGGGAGGTCAGGTGACCTACCATAGATTCAAACCAGTCGAGATCAAGATCTTTTGGCACATTTGGCTCAGTGAGGGCTTTGTCCAGGATTTCCCTATGAGGAGGGGAGATTTTCAAGAGCTCAAAAGTAGTTATCTGAGCATTAGTACATTGAAATTGATCAAGAATGCTGTAATTGGCAGCATTATATGAGGAACCCACTTTGGGACTCTTAGTAGCAGAGTCAACCTTAGCTTTGTCTAAAGGTTGAGTTGATGTAGATATAGAAGGCTCAGGGCCTTTGAGAATTATTTTAGCATGAGATCGAGTAACAACATTAGCACTCACTTGAGACTAACTTTGTTTAGAAGACTAAGGTGTAGGCCCTCACAAAATGAAAGGTGTTTTAGACATGGAAGTATCTTCCTTTCCCTTAGAAATGAGGACATTACAATATTCAGTGTCAACAGGCTCAACCATATCAATGACATTATCATTATTGGTGTAAGTATAGTTGACCTTAGCATCAGTATTTTTGCCTTTAGATGATTCACCTTTTGCATGGAGAGTAAATGGATCTTTGAAAGCTTGGTGATCAGAATTTTTGTTGTGACTTCCCACAGCAATGACTTCACTATCAATAAGATCCTGGATTATATGCCACAATTTTTGACAAGAAGCTATGTTATGACCTTTGTTTTGGTGAAAATCACAATAAGTAGATTCATTCCACCAATCAGGTCTTGGTTGTGGATAAAAAGGTCATGGATTAGCCAATGGAGTAAGAAAATTTTTGTCTACAAGAGTCTTGTAAATTGCCTTGAGAGGTTCTCCTAAAGGTGTAAATTCTTTCTTGGGTCTAGGAGCCCAAGGTTTAGGTCTAGAAAATCATGAAGTGCTTGGTTTGGATCCTGTAGTAGCCTGTTCAGTGGCTTTGGCCGCTTGCATCATGGTAGTGAGATTAAATGCAGCCTTGGAAGGCTTAGCAGCCACATTGTCTACAACACCATCATTTACTACATTTTGGTTCTTGTTGGGAAATTTGGATTTATCTTTTCTTGAGGAAGAAGACCCTTGTTTATTTTACTTATGTAACGTCAATTCTCCTTTCTTGATCATAAATGTCTTGATTCTTATAGCTCGTTTAATCATGTCATCAAAGGTTAGAGGACCTTGTAGCTATACTTGATACCCAAAGTTGGGGAGGAGATTATCAAGAAAGATGTCCAACTTTTTAGATTTAGGTATCTTGCAAGAATATCATGTATAGAGTTGTCTCCATCTTTAGAGAAATGCCAAGAAGGATTCCCCATGATTTTGTTTCAAGTTGCAAAGATCTCGAATATGAACCAGATGTTGGATGTTGTGAGAATAATGTTGTAGAAATAAATTGTCAATTTTGTCAAAGGTCTTGATGCCAGTTGCTAGTCTAAAAAACCATTCCATAGCTGATCCTCCCAAGCTATGTGGGAAGAGATACATAAGATAGGTTGTGTCATCCATGAATTCCATGGAGAGAGCACCAAATTCTCTTAAATGGTCTTGAGGGTCAGATGTACCAAAGTATTTGTCATATTTAGGAAGTTCAACTCCTTTGGGAAAAGGAGGCATGTGAAGACCTTTATCAAATGGGAAAGGATAGATGCTTTCCAATGTGAATTGTGTGACAAGTTTGTCTTTCTCTTTCAAGAGTTGAGAGAGTTGCTCTCACATAGTTTGCATTTCTTTTTGCAAGTGGGAATTTTGAGTTTATTCCTCTTTCTCAACAAGTGTTTCTAAAGCATAATTGGAAGGTAACTTAGCCCCTTGATTGGCTAGTTCAAGAATGTATTTTTCTTTCTCTTTAGCTAGTAGAACTCCCATCATTTTATAGAAATCTTTGTTAGCACGAGCTTTTGCAATATCTTCTTGAGTGATTTCAACTTCTACATCATTAGGGGGGTCTTCAGAATGGGACTTACCCCAAGTTTTAAAAAGGTCAGTTCTGCTAACCTCACCACCTGATTGGTTATGATCTGCCATCTTGATAGAATGCAAGGATTCAAGGTGTGAAGACTTGGTATGAAAAGATTGAGTGTTCTCTAAATTTGAGTCTTCTTGGAATAAAGGATTTTGAACCCTACTAAGATCCACAGGAAATGACCACTTATTGTAAGGTCGTCGTACCGGAGAAGGAGATCAAGATGATTCCTCACTAGATGTAGCCAGTAATGGTGTGGAAAGTACAGATTCATCTTGATTGATTGAAGGAAATGTTTTGCCACTTCGATTTGTCACAGTCATAGACAAATTTTTGAACAAGGAATGTGAACTAGGACCAAACTTGAAACTGTCTCAAAGATTGCACAAACGTGCCAAAAGGTGAAGTATCCTTGGTGCAAATCATCTAAGATGAGGTTAAAACAAGCCAAGAGATGACTATTGCGACACAAAGCATGACAAAATAGATGAAATGAATCAAAAGGACATGAGACAAGACTAGTTTAAGAAAGAATCACGTAGTTCTCAACCTAGGAAACTAAGTTTCAAACTATGTGAAGATAGATGGCAGAAAAATAGACCCATATCAGAGACCAGATTTGACAAAAGAATGACTGATTGGTAGATTTTAGCTCACTATTTTAGACAAAAGGCTATAGTTTCACGTGATGAAATGCTATGTCGCGTGAAGATTCTCACTGGGCCATGCGAAGAAATGCTTGCTTCACATGAAGAAAGACACTAGAGGACAGGATAATGACGGATAGAAAGTGGCACTGTTGCCAAATATCGTGTGACAAAGAATTCTGTATCGCACAAAGATTTTCACCGACTCGCGCGAAGATTGGGAAATTTCATGTGAAACTATGCAAATGTGGAAAAAGTACATTTACAAAATTAGACTGTTAAGACCAATTTGCATTTTCCAAGATGAGATCATGTTGTTTTCTGACAGATAGTTCAAATTACAGATTGTTTTGGACATGTTCAAGATTGTCAGTTTGTGTGTTTTGATGATAGTTTCAATCGTTCAAGTGATACACCCATGCAAAACACATTAAACAGAATGTTTATAGTACCAGAACAAGCACATTAAAATCCTAGAATAGCCAGGACAATATCTGTTGAATCCCCACTTGAACAAAATTTCATCTACACTTACTCTTAGTGGATAACTTAGAAGCTTGGAAGCACGCGCTCCTCCTTACATATGCACTCACTTCTCAGGCATACCAAGCTTTGGACCCAAAAGGAATTTCTTTCGAAAGGCCTATGATCTCTACTAAAAGCCATAAAAATGTGGGGTGTCTTAGTCAGTCTTTGACCTTTCGTGCCAACAGATAGAGGGTTTTTGGAAAACTAGAAAAATAGTTTGTAGTAAGGTTATCCGTTCAGGTGGTTGTGATCAATTCATTTTCCCGATAAAGGGGGCTCTCCCAATCCATTCAAAGCAAGGCTTTAACCTTAATGATGTCGGGACTTTAACGCACCACTAGGGTACTGAAGGAGATTTTGGTTGCCACAACAAATTCACACCTGTCTATTGTGACATTAATCACAATAGCATTTTTTGTATACTAGTTTGGAAGGGCTTGGCTTTAGCCTGTGACCAGTTGGGCATCCACTCTCAATGGCTCTGCTAAAGCTCTCGAGAGGTAGCCACTCTAGAAGAATCACATGAATTTCTCTTACACCAAAGATCCATAAAGGCAAGGGGAGAGGATATGTTCATGTAGTTCTTAGGATTACAATCTAAAAAATACTTCAATCACGCAAGACAGTGATTGATTTTAAGCACCAACCGAAGTGTGTTTTAACTACTGAAAATGAATATAAGAAGTTGTGAAAACATGCAAGGTCTTTGAAAAACATCCTGAAATGAAACCCATTAGTAGTTTGTAATGTCTTTCTTCATATTAACATCCTACAACAAACATGTTAGAAGTTTGTGATGGCTTTTCTTTGTCTCGGCGTCCTGCAAACCACTATTATGCTGTTGCAAAAGATAAAATTAGAGAATCATAGATGTCAGAAAACAACAGGTGGTTAGAAAACTGAGGCAATGAAATATTAAACTGAAAGCTCTGGACTACAATTTTGCACAATAAAGTATACTAGATCGCGCGAAGAAGTTCTCTAAGCCACGTGAAGAACTAGAAAGTTCGCACAAGACGAAAAGAAAGTTCACGCAAAATTAAAATAGAACTTGTACGGAAGTACAGATAGAATGCAAAAAAGTGAAAAATATGAAATGAAATGAGGCCAGATAGAAATATACTTTCCCCACAGTGGGCGCCAGAAATGTATGTGGTAAATTTGACCTTGTTAATTCACCATACACTTCAGCATAGTCCTTCTTCACCAGGTACACACAAGTTTGAATATGAGATTATCCATCTTGTCTTCCTGTATGGTTCGACCTGTTGCCTTCTATCCAGATGGGGTTTTTGAAATTGCTCTCAGGACGAGAGTCTCACAACCATGGACCAATCTAGGAACAAAGGATTTATCATGATGGATGCAATACAATGCAATATTATGCTAAGAAATGAGAGATATGAGATAATCTAAGACATGATGATCAATGCCATTATTCTAGAAATTGATGCTATTCTATTGCAAAAATGATATTATTCTATATGAAGCTATGAAAATAATTCAGTATTCTAACAATGCATATTTTCTTTAGAAATTCAGGGGGCTTTGAATGAAGAATGAGAGTTCTTTTATAGACTCTGAGATGATCAAAATAGAAACTTTCCTTTTTGAAATAAAACAGATAGAAAAGCCAGTTAAAAATAGAAAGCTTTGTTGAAAAGAATTTAATAAATTGTTTTCTTCCTGCTTTAACTGTATTCTTTTTTTTGATTTAACTCTATTTTCTTTGAATTTAATTATTTTATTTGATTTATCTATTTTTCTATCTCTTAAAACAAAAGTTTCCAATTCTGAATAAAAGAAAAATCTTTGATAGAATATCTAATTAATTAAATAAATATGACCTCATAATTTCTTTTTCTCAATTATTTGAATATTAAATTCAATTATTGAAAATGAGGATATTTACTTAATAATTAAATATCATTTAATTCCTTTTTCATGTGTCTTAGCTAAAGAGGGTGAATTTAATTTAATTAAAGTGCTAGGAATTTATAATTATATTAATTCGATCATAAGTTTTGTTTAGCTAAATAGATATTTAAGAATTAAATATGATGTATGATTAATACAGATTTAGGATTTTTTGCATTTGACACTCAGGTCGAGTAGAGTCAGTGAAAACTCAGAATTGCCTAGTACAATAGGACTTTGATGATTTAGAAGAGCGAAAAATGCAACAAAATTGGTTAAGGTTGCATGATGCCAATTTTGGTGTGTTACATCTATCACCAAGAGTGAAGTGTACATAATTCCTATGATCATCGACATACTTCTTCTACCTATCCTAGGCTGTCAAAATATGCTCTCTGATACGCTTGACTTGTTGCTCCATATCCCACAACATCTTAGGGCCTAGAAGTACCCTAACCTCCAATCGGTCCCAACTTAAGGGAGTGCGGCACAGACGACCATACAAAGCCTAAAAAGAGGACATACCTATGGAACTGTGATAACCATTATTATAAGCAAAGACCACTAAATATAGATATTATTCCCAATGGGTCTACCTGTCCATAACATACATTCTGAGCATATCCTCAAGAACCTGATTGACTCGCTCTGTCTGCCTATCTGTCTCAGGGTGATAGGCTGAACTGAAGTTGAGCTGAGTCCCTAAAGTGTGCTGAAGTAAAGTCCAAAGAGCCAATGTGAATGCTGGATCATGGTCTGATATAATTTTCCTGGGAATAGCGTGGAGTCTCACAATGTCCTTCATGAATACTCTGGCTATAGAAGTTGCTGAGTAGGAGGATTTCATGGGAGAAAAATGGGCTACCTTAGTGAGTCTATCAACTATTACCATGATAGTTTCATGTCTCCTGGGAGTAACTTGAAGTCCCACAGTAAAATCCATAGAAATAATGTCCCATTTCCATTCCGGCACTAGGTGAGGTTGCAAAAGGCCAGCGGGATGTTGATACTCTGCTTTCACTCTCTAATATTCCAAACATCTAGCCACATAGTCTACAATATCTCTCTTCATTCTTGACCAATAGTACAACTGCATAGGTCAGAATACATTTTCTTCACCCTGGGATGTGCCGAATAGGGAGCCTTGTGGCTTTCTAAAAGCATAAGCTCACAAAGATCTCCTGCCATGGGCACATAGATTTTATTTTTCTCTCACAACAACGCAAGGGTAGCTAAGGAATATCCTAAGAAGAAACCTTCCAAGGGTCTTCCTGACTCTATTTCTATCTTGACCTCCTAAAGCTAAGAGTCAAAGTGAGAGCCTCCATGATTCTCTTCTCTAAATCTCTGTTAAGGGATAGTACTAATAGAACATGTCTGCGCTTGCTCAAAGAATCTTCCACCACATTCATCTTCCCTTGGATGTACTTAACCTAAAACTCATATTCACATAAGAATTCCATCCACCAGCATTTCCTAGCATTGAGGTTACGTTGACAGAAGATGTACTGAAGGCTTCGATGATCTATTTGGAGTTAAAATTTATGACCCAATATAAAGTGCCTCCACTTTACTAAGGCATGAACTACTGCGGAAAGCTCTAGATCATGGGTGGGGTAGTTGAGCTCATGATCTTTAAGCTTCCTAGATTCATAAGCCACAACTTGTCCTTCTTGCATAAGAACCACCCCAATCACTTCTAGTGATGCATCTATGCAAACTACAAAGTTTCATGATGGTACGGGAACCACCAAGATTGGAGCATTGGTTAATCTTTCCTTCAAACATTGTAAAGCGGCCTCACATTTTTGTGACCAAACAAACTTCTTTCCTTTCCTTTGCAAGGAAGTAATGGGATGAGCTATCCGAGAGAACTCTCTAAGAAATCATCTATAATACCCATCTAGTCCCATAAAGCTGCGAACATCGGGGATGTTAGTCAAAGTTGACCAGTCCACTATGGCTTGAATTTTGGCTAGATCAACAGTTATGCCATTTCCTTAAATGATGTGTCAAAGATACTTAACCTCTGTCTGAAAGAATTCACACTTTTTGGCATTGTCATAAAGTTGATTTTCTCTAAGGCACTGCAATACTTGGTGAAGATGAACCTCATGTTCTTCGAGAGTTTTGGAGAACACTAAGATATCATCCAAGAAAACTATCACAAATTTATCCAAGTAAGTTTTGAAAACCCCATTCATTAAGCTCATGAATATAGAAGGAGCATTCATTAACCAATATGGTACCATGGTGAAATCATAGTGACCATACTTGGTGTAGAAGATTGTTCGATGAATATCGGCTTCTTGAATTCTAAGTTGATGGTATCGTGACTTGAGATTAATTTTTTAAAATATTTTTTCCTCTTTCATTTGATCAAATAAATCATCAATATGGGGTAAGGGATACTGATTCTTGATTGTGACTTTTTTGATTTGATGATAGTCGATGCACAATTGAAGAGAGCCATCTTTCTTCTTCACAAATATTACTGGTGCACCCCATGGTGACTCACTAGGTCTAATGAATCCTTTTTTCCAAAAGGCCTTCCAAATGAAGCTTGAGTTCCCCAAGTTCTTATGTGGTCATACAGTAAGGAGCTTTGGAGATTGGTTCTGCTTCTGGAACCAACTCAATTTGGAAGTCAATGTCCCTCTTGGGAGGCATTCCTAGAATTTCCTTGGGAAAAACATCCAAGTACTCCTATAGTAGGGGATGATCTAATTATACATCCTTACTTTACCCTTGGTCCAAGTCCTCTACTGAGACTGCAAATTATTGGCATCCTTTGCGCATGCACTTCTTGAGTTGTATCACACAAATCATGTGGAGAGAGGTGGATTGTTGTACCCCAACAATATTTTTAAGTTCTCCTAAGTCATCTAAACACTAAATGCTTTTTTTTCTACAATCCAAAGTGTCCTTGTGAGCTTCCAACCAATCCATACACAAAACTACTCCATACGAGCCTAGAGGAATAAATCGAAGATCTACTAAGGTGGAAAAAGGTCCAAGTTATAACTTACAACTATGGACATAAGAGTCAGAGGTTATTCTTTCCCTAGAGGCTAGCTCAACCTACCACCTATCTTCCTGCCTTACTGTCTTTAGCCCACATTTCTCTACTAAAGAAGGTGAAATAAAAGAATCTGTTGCTCCTGAATCAAATAGTATAGTGGTAAAGATACCCCTTAATAAACCTGGGGTTTTAATGGCTGATCCCTGATGATTGGATTGTCCATGGTCTAATGTGGAAAATACTCAGTGAGCCCTACTTTCTTTACGTACTGTTGGTTTTGAAGTGGCCTGCTCTATAGCTAGCTATTGGGGAAGATTTCTAAGGGTAATTAACTGCAATATGACCATGTTGGCCACAAGAGTAACATCTGGTGTTCTTAAAAAAATTCCTTCCTATGGAAGGTGTGCTAGACTATTGATAGCTACCCCTACTAGAGTTTTGAGGCATACTCTGAGCTAGATGAGGGTTTGGGTATCGCTTTGCACGCTGCTAGTTGTGAGAATTGCTAGATTGAGAACCCCCATTTTTATTGTTATTGCCATTGTAATTTTGTTGTTGTTGTTGTGAAATTTCCTTTTTTGGTTGTTCTGACTTCCTTTAGGATGATAGTTTTTAGGTCCAGGTGCTCCTTGAGATGGATTCCCTTTGAAAATTGACCCCGCCTAAAATGCATTACCCCCATGGCCACCTATCTGACCTCCTAACCCCAAGGCTATATTTTTTTCCTCAAGATGAGCCTTGATGACCACATCATTAATTGTCTAGGGTTCAAACATTCGTATGCTGCCAGTGAAGTGACTGTTGAGTCCTCTAAGGAAGGGTTGAGTTAGCATGGGTTCATCATCCTTATATCCTAAGTATGGCTTTAGTTCCAAGAACTTCCTATCATAGTCATCAACTAACATAGTTAGCTTCCTTAGGTTGTGAAACTCTTCAGCTCTTTCCCGTCTCTAGTGTTCTGAAAGAAATTTGGCTTGAAAGAGTTCTAGGAATAGTTCCCATGAAATAGTAGTAATATCTATGTGAATTTCTCTCTCTCTCTCTCTCTCTCTCTCTATTTCCCACCAAGTGGATAAATATTCTCTAAGGTGAATGAATCCAAACCAGGCTTTGGTGTTGCTACTGTAAGGATGCATGGAGAAAAGCCTTTCGAAGTCTAACAACTAGGTTTCAGTGGTAGATCCACCATGAGTTCCCTTAAATGGGTTAGTCTTAGTCCTAAGGAGGTCTTACATGTGAGAAGCACGCAAAGTGTCTTATTCCATTTCTTGATCTCTCCTCCTAGGACTCCTTTGCCTTTCTTCATGGTGAGTGTTAATCTCCCCATGGTGACCTTTATCCTGCCCTGTATCTAACCTCTGAAGAATCTATTGTAGGAGTTCTTGTACTTGAGCCCCATGAAAAACTCTTGATTAATTATCAAATTGATCCCCCCTACCCTCATATTGTTCTTCTTCATGAGAATTCTCTTGTAGAGATCTAGGAGGGGTATTTTGGGCACCTCCCCTTCTACTATGGGTTATACAAGGCATCTTGCCATGAGTAAGAAGAAGGATAAGTTTAAGGGTCCTAGTCTAATTCTATGTTTAAGTGTTTTCTTAAATGAATAAAATGTTTTAAGAAGCATGGGCCAAATTCCTAGGGCCCCAGTGTAGGAACTTAGTGCTCTCATACTAAAGATGTCATGCCCCACAAGGGAACTAGGGAAGAGAACAAAGATTCCTCCAAGGTTTCCTTCTTAATAAATGTGCAATTTTTTAAGTCCATTTAGTGTACTAGCAACTTGATTTACTTCTTAAGAAAACTACATCTCAACATTAGTAGATTCCTTATAAAGAAATACAAAGTACTGCCATTTCAATTTGCCATTTAAATCCATTTTTATTCCTAAGTATACTTTATGAATGAGATAAATTTTAAACTAAATATAATCGTCTAAATAATTTGGTACATTACAAATATTACATTTTTTTTTCAATAGCTTTTCGCTTAATCAACCATAATGAGAAACATACTACTTTACTTGGAATGTTAAAAAATCCTTTTCTTTTCGAACATCATATACATAAAGTTCATGCTTTCCCTTTTATTTTTCCCTAAGTCTACCCATTCCAAATACATCATTTTTAAGTACATTTATGATTACATTACATTCATCTCCTCTTTGGAGGTAACAATAATTTTACATCATGAAAGATAAAGTCTTCATTATTCAAAACTGGAACACTAAGCAAGAATGAATCCTCAAGCACCGAATCTACAAAAGATAACTTAAGAAAAATATTTACCACCCAACCATGTGGATACAAAAAGTCCCACTCCCCCGTGCTAGGAGATAAACAACAAGGTCCACAAAGAAGGGATAGCTAGAATAACTGGGGTTGGGTAAGCTTTCCCAAATAGCAAATGAAAGAATATCAAAGTATAAAATCTTTTCCCAAAGATTTTGAAGCTTGGTAGAAACTCTAAGAAACAACCTAACTGAGTGACATCATGATGAAGGGTGCTCCCCTTAATGCCACAAACACATAACAGAAACAGAGAAACAACAACAATTTGCAAGAACAGAAAATGGGCTTCTTATTATCTCCACAAATGTGGAATTACAAACTTTCAGAATTACAATATACAAATCCACATGGGCATTTCACTTACAATATTCTGTAGGACAAAGCCTCGAATTATTACTCCGATCCACCCAGAACTGCCCCAAAACTGCCTAAAACAATACTATGGGCCTTCTTTATATAGGCAATTTCCACCGCCCGAGAAGGTTCCAGAAATTTAGCCCTTAGGGCCGACCAAACTTAGAATTATTTTATTTTTTTCAATTTAGTACATCAAAGTCGGCTCAAAATAACTTTTGAAATCCGAAAATTTTGAAGGAAAATTGTTTTCTGCTATTTCAGGTTACCCAACTTCCGGAGACCATAAGTCATCACCAGTTGACTCGATTGACTATTATAACCCCATTTCGGAAATGCCACGAAGCGCTCTACAATGCCTCGATGATGCAAGCATCATCGAGCCTAAGTTTCAACCTCATCTGGGGCCTCTAAAGCCTTCAAAACTGAGCTCAAAGTTTCTGTACCCTGTTTTCAATACCAAAAATTTTCAATATCTTCAAAACTAGACCTGATCTAGCCATGAAACTTTAC
>MU227558.1:2598562-2622554 GCA_018584345.1 Thuja plicata | reverse complement strand
CTTACTAAAAATAGCAAGTTTCCATAAATAGCAGCTCTGCACAAGGTAGCCCTTATTGAAAAGAAAACAGAAATATTTTTGGGTGATGCAAGATTTCCCTTACACCCAGGATACTCCTGCATCACATCACATAGCCCTCACCCCTTGGGTTGTCCTGGTACTAGGCACTCCAGGCCCCGGCCCCCAAGTAGGCACATGCGGAATCGAATGCCTTTCATACAGACAAGCGCCATTCGATCGTACCTATGCATAGGTACCTTCTCCCACTCCCATCCATAGATCTTACTAGAGCTAATGGCATGGGCCAAGCATACATTAATATTTTTAGTGCTTGAAACCATTCCCATAAGTCTAATTAAATTTTCACTTGTTAAATAACTCTTCAGTCGGTTATCCTGGTTCTACCCACTTAGGGACCCGACCCTGCACTGAGAGCCACTCACTTTGTGTTCTTAGGTTTTATACCCTTAACCCACACATCACAAATACATCATACATGTAGTAAAACCACATCATAAACACATTTGAGAACTGCATCAAAGAATACAAAATAATAAGGTAGTTTAGGGATGTTTAGGAAAATTAGGAACGTTTAGGGAGACCTAGAATGGTCCTGATCCTCCTAGATAATCCTAAACCCTAATCTTGCTTCCTACACACATCCTAACCCTATTAAAGCATCTAAATGCACCATATAAACTCCATCAAACATGTAAGGAACATATTTAAAGTTTCACAAAATTTCACATCCCAAAACACAATGCTTTGTAAAATCTCACGTGCCTGAAATTTAACTAAGTCTAATTTTTTTGAAAAATAAAAAATCTAGAAGTTGCATGTTAACTCCTAGGAAGCTGAAACCTATTTCAATCATCCTGAAAGGTACCTAATTTATTTATACAAGTATAACTTAAAGTATAAGAAATTAAAGTATCAAAAATCTAAATGTTATAGTATGTTATACTTGTACAAATATTTTTGCTTTTTGCCTCTTTCTACCTAACCCTAACCTGTGTGCATTCTTTTATGATAGAGAATTAAATTCATGTTACACTTGTATAATTGGATGGCATAATATAATAATAGAGTAACGTCTGACAAAATAGAAATGTATATTTCTATACACGGTTGACAGACTACAATGATATAGCAATGGCTGACAGACTACAATGATAAAGAAATGACAGACAGAATTACAATGATATAACAATGGATGACAAAATTACAAATGATAGGTTACAAATGATAGATTACAAATTATAGATTAGAAATGATGGATTCCAAACCCTAATCCAAACATGAGAGATCAAAATTTGATTATAAAAGTAGATGAAATGAAAATGCTATGGATTCTCCAGACTCTTACAAATGAAAGTACTATTCATATTCATAAGAAAAAAGTATACAGAGAAACATCCAATGATGCTTTCATCATTTCATAATACAAAGGAGAGTTAACTCTCAGGATGAATTCCAAGCTGGAGTCCTGTGTGGATTCAGTTGATGAAGAAGAATCCAATCCTCTCAAACTTTTCCAGCACTCCTTCAATCCTTCTGGATGCAATCTCCAGCCTCTATCCAGAACCACCAAATGCCAAACTCAGAGAATATTGAATTCTCTCCTAACAAATATAATTTTTCTACAAGCATAATACTAACCTTGTTATCATTTCTTTCTGAATCAACTCCTATCCAACACCCTTTCACACATGAAATCTTTCCTATATATATATTAGAGGAGGTGGTTGCATGTATAATCCAACCAATGCACCCATCCCAACTATCCATCAATTAATATTTAGGATTAAACAATATCATTACAGCCTTTCCTAGAAGAGATATAATTATATTTACCTATTACCATAATCTGATTTATGTTTCTTTTATTTAAGGAAGGTAATAGTAATTATTATTTACAACACATTTACCATATCATTAACTTATTTGATTTTTTATTAATATAATACAATAATTACTTACTCACCAATTATTATATAATTATGTGTATGCATATGCATATGTGTGCACCCATATGCCTATCTGTACATATATTATTATTATTATTATAAATATTATTACAAACATAATATTATTAATATAAAACATATTATTCATTTATACACTAATCCCTATTCTTTACAAAATACAATAGTGATATACATATGGTGAAACATACCACTATTATTAGAACATTTATTATTAATATTGCCATAGACATCTTTTATTATAATATTATAAAACATTATTAATACCATAATTTATTTATTATTATTGATATTAAAATCACATGATTTAATCACATACTAACTCGTTCCTAACAAGATATGCTAGTACAGAAGTATCTACTAATAAAGATGAATTACTAAATCATATAATAATTCACATCAATAATCTACTAACGAAATTGAACATACCATGAAGACAATTAGAGCTACCATACTCAAAACCTCAGCCTCAAAGAATGCAAAAGACAAGAAAGAACCTACAAGATCCACAAAACCAACAAACTGAGAGGACAAAAAAATACATCATCCACACAAGGGACTGACTCAAGAACTCCCCACCTAAAGGTAAAAGGATCAGAGGTAGAGTTCCTTCCTGTGGAACCTGGTGATATCTCTGTAACAACAACAACGATCAAGGATTTTGAGGGATTGCTCAGACCTGTGAAGCTAGGTGGAGACTATACCCAGTACTTGCACTCCTACATTGCCAAGAAGAGATACATGGATACATATGGATATACATACAAATCAGATATATGCAAGAAGATGACCAGGATCGATACATCATGTGGACCTCACTAAGTAAGTAACTATGACTTCATCTCGAGTCATGAAAACACATTAGACACATATTCATGAAACTTAAAAAATCATGATAATGATTAGATTCAAATCCTTGGGTTAGATACATAAAACATATAAAAAATAGATGGTTTTCTAATCTCATAAACATATAAATGATAACCATAAATGAGTATATCAATCATCTGATAAACATATCATCATCCACAAAACATAAATGTAAATGTATAGTTTAACCATCATAATAGAATGTCCAAATCAGAAAGTCCAAGTATCACCATATATATATATATATGTATGTATGTATGTATGTATGTATGTATGTATGTATCATCTTAAAATGGAAGCACTTCTATTTTGGTAGGTTTAGCACCCTCGTTTAGTACATTTTCATATTAGTTTAGCATTTAGGATGCACATACACTTGATTCTACATTTATAGATGAAATTAGGGTAAGGATCCTTTGGATCCTCCTTAATCTCACTTTCTATGACTCCATTTTTTGGTAGAACCTATGTATTGGCTCTCCTAAATCTTCATCACACTTACTCTTTGGCCTCTGTGCCTCTATCCAACATCTTGTTGTGTTTTATCACCTCCCTGGGTCGCCGGTTGACCTAGTAATCCTGCAAATTTCCTAAGGTGACCAACTTGAAACCTTAGTTCAGGGTTGAGGTCAACCCTAAACCAGGTCAAGGTCAAGGTCATCCTTTACCTAGGTCAAGGTCGAGGTTGACCTTGACCTCTATCTGGTGATGGTCCCCACATTCAAATATGGAGCATATCGGGTTCTAAAACTTAAAATAGGTCCCTGGGTCCGGATGCAGAATTTTTTTCCCTGATATTGGGATTAATACATCCCCTCCTTGGTTGGTGATTGTAATTAGACTATAATTCAAGGTAAAATTTGAATTTGGCTCCCTTGCATTTCCCTAGGAGGTCTATATTGAGATCTCTATATAAACACTTTCTTTTGCCTTCATTTGGACATGAAAAAGAGTCATAAGATGATATGATGCAATTATGATATGATGAGGCAAGAAAGAAAGAGGATGATATAGAAGGAAAATACATGATGATGCATTAATACATTCAAACACTTTTTGTGGAAAAGCTATTGCGGATCTTCTTTGGAGCAAGAGAGACGTCTTCCTTCCTTCCTTCTTCTTAGATCCACCATTTTCAACCTTCAAGCATTCAAAAGATATTATCATGGGGTAGAAATTATGGATTGTGAGTTTGGTAGGAATACTTTAGACTTGGGGGCTCGGTATGCTTTGTTTATCACATTCAAATATATTCATTGCTTTCTAATTTTCAATTCATGTTAGGGTTTTTAATCTAGAGGATTAGATCTTGACATTACACATTCGAAGCTCTTTCAAAGAGAAACACACACACGCACACATACATTCTACTATATTTGGCTATTCATGGAGGTGGAGATCACCAAAACAGGGTTTTGAATAAGGAAAAACCCTATATAGCCACCCCAAAACCCCCCTTTTTTAGATATTTGCATGTGTTGTTTTGGATGTTACAGGTTCAGGAACAGTGGAACAGAGTGCAGATCTGGATACCCTTTTCATTAAACTTTCGGGATCCGAAAATATAATTTCAATCTAAGACTTTTTAGGTCAATTCTACTCTAGGGCACAATCAGAAATTCTGGCTAATGGTGACATTGACTTGATGGTGCAAAACAGAACTTTGTCAAAATGAAAAAATATTTCTTAGTTTTGTTCGTCTCTACATTTCCATTCCAGATCCGGTCTTAGATTTTTCACAAACTCAACATAGGCTTAAAAAAATGGAATTTCCAGATCTCCTATGATGTGAGGTAGGTATTTTACTCCATTAATAGTTTCTTTCAATTTAGATTCTATATCCATTATCAAATACAAAATAAAATTAAATGTAAAGGGTTAAATTATGGCATTGGTCACTTTTATATATGAATATCTATTATGTAAACTCTATCTAGGAGATCATCCCCATTTTCTACCTTACATTTTGGTGAACCTGTGATAGACAACTCTTTCTCTTTGGTGTTATATTTACATTTCATATTAAGATCTTGCATGCATATAGAAGTAGGTTTTAGTTTATTCTGTTTCCTTTATATTCCAAAAATACATTAAAAAAATATAAAATTTCTTTAAAAAACACAAAAACATTTACATGCTTGTAATGTTATTGTGTGTTCAACATGACTCTTTTTTTGAATACTTTGATGAATATTTTATTGTACAAGAGAATAGATACCTTAATTAGGTACATGGAAGTGAGAATGAAAATGGTTCGAATGCGATCTCCATGGATCCTATTCCTATTTCATCCTCGTCCACAACTTCTCCAATTGACCTTCACCATAGGATGTGTGCATAGTTACCTTCATGTCCCACTATTTGTAACATCGAGGCATATAGAATGTTATTTCCTAAACCTTTGATGATGGTAAAAGGATGTCCTCGAATAAGTATTAAGGGTAAACCTAAAGATCCTTTGGATTTCTTTGATAATACAGATTTTGTTTCACATACTTATCATACACGGAATAATCCTCAACCTATTGTTCCAACCTCTTTACCTCCTTCTCAACCCTTTATTCCTCAAGAACCTAGGTTACCTTCTTCCTTTAAGGAGCATCACTTAGTTTAGAAATTACGCACTACTCCAGCCAAGATATCTTTATGGGAGTTACTTCAAACTTCTTGTACATATCATGAGGCATTACAAAAAGATTTATCTACTCTTCAGGCTCCACCTCCTAATCAAGAGAACATTAATTCATTCTTGGAGTGCATGCATGCTATGCCTTTTGTACCTCCTATTGTGTTCACTGATGATGATTTACCTTCTGTTGAGGTGCAAAATCAATATGATGCTCTTATTGTTGTTGTTGTTTCTATTAATTAGAGTATCATTCGTAGAACATTAATTGACAATGGATCTGGGCTTAATGTTTGTAGCATGGATATGCTCAAGGCTATTAAAGTTGATCTTACAACCATTCAATTGGATAATATCCCTATTCATGGATTTGATAATATTACAAAGAAAAATTTGGGTATTATTACACTACCTATCAAGGTTGGTCTAGTCCTTCTTCACACACCTATTCATGTCATGCCTGGACCTCTCAATTATAGCCTTTTTTTAGTAAGACCTTGGTTACATACTATGCATATTATTCCTTCTACTCTACATCATAAGGTTAGGTTCATTTATAACAATCTGATGTATACATTACATGCGGATGATGTGCCAAATCCTTGCTTGAATGCAGAGTATGCTAAGATCTCTAAACCCATACAACCAAGTAAGGAACCGGAGAAACCTCCTAAAGTTAAAAAAGTTTAATTTCCATCCTCTTCTTTAACTGAAGATGATTGGGGAACATTAGATTTTAATCCTTCTTTTATAGGAGAATGCAAATTTTCTAATTTAGAGTTCATGAAAGAACAAAATGGGTTTGAAAAACAAGTCTTTATTCCTTCTCCACTTTTTGGGGAATTAAAAGTAACTTTGTTTCTTCTTCCCTTGAGGAAATGATTAAGACAAGAAATCTAGATTGTTATGACATTGTGACATATGCCGCTCCTTTAACTCAATATGATATGGCTGATAGATATGGATCTAGTTATCATTTACTTAGAAAATCAGGATTCAATGGGAAAGGATGTGGAAAATATGAGCAAGGTATACAAGTGCCCTTGGAAAATGAAGTTTATGATTATAATTATGGGCTAGGATTCAATCCTTATAAGAAACCATCAGCTTTTCCTCTTAATGTTAATCATATCTCTCGTGGACACTTAAAATTGGTTAATCCGCTTCTCCTTGACATGGATCAAAAACCTAGTTTGGAAGTTTTTTGTGAGGATGAAGCCCTAGCTGATTTTTTAGGAGCTTATCAAGATTTACCTATATTTCTGTTAGAAATATTGTTTGGAAATCTACAATGGAAACAATTATTGTTTTTTCATTGATGTCAAACCATAACTAGTGAGACTATTGCTATCTATTTGAGTACCATATCTATTGATTGATGGAGGAGATTTAACAAGAAGACCAAGAAGAATGGTTGAGTTATGAGGAATTACAAAGGGTAGTTTATTAGTTGGCACACTGGCAAAGTGATATTTTGTTTATCTTTCACTGATAGTTTACTGAGAACATTTTATGCCGAGCAAGTTTTGTGTCAGCTAAGCACTAGTGTGTGCGGAGCATATTTTTTTGTATGTGCCAAGCGTCAATAAATTACCGAGCAAGTTTAGTATTGGCCAGGCAGTAGTATTTTGATGATTGATAAGATTTAAGATCTCTGGCTGACATAATTGATTTTATTGGGATATGTAAATTTAATTAAGGATAAGCATGTTTGATCTAGACTATGTAAATGGATGGGTAACCGTAATTAATACATAGATCAAAGATTTAATTGGTGATTGTATTGGAGAAAAAAATTAAATGTAATGATGGAAAGATCTGTTGGATCTGACCTAACCTAAGAGCTACGATCTTGATTAAGCTACAAAATATGTATCTAACCTAGATGGAGAGGTATATGATAACCTCAAGGGGTTATTCATGGAAATAATGAAGATAGTTGTGTAAGAAGATTATGCAAGAAGATTCCATGGTTAATTGACTGAGTGGAAAGATCTAAGCAAAGAAGGTTGAGCAGAGAAGTAGACAGAGTTTTCTTGATGAGTTCCCAAGAAGATCTTGAGTTTGAAATGAGAATGGAGGCCACTCAGTGAATTAGCATTAGAGGTTAATTAGATCTGGATTGCAAAGTAAGTTATATTTATCAAATCAAACCTACTGATTACTTTCTAACCATTGTATTAGTTGAAATCCTTTAACTAGGTTGACCTAACAGTCATTGTATAAATCCTTTGAGCAAGGTGACATTCACATTTGAATGTTCTAAGTCCTCTAACAAGGCCACTCCTCACAGGGTGAAAACTTTATAGCATGTTATTGGTAGTTTTTCCCAAATTGGGTTTCCACGTTAAATAGTGGTGTCAACTTATGTGAATGTTTATATTGTATTTTACTGTTAAGTTTTTGTAAGATTATTTCATTTTAATAGTAAACTACATATTTATATTGTTGACTTATGCTATCACTGCCGAGTAGATCTGAGTTGTTTAATTTGGTATAAAGTTTTAATGAGCACATCTAAACCTGTGGATAACTGATTCACCCCCCTCTCAGTTATTCTAAATTCATTCTAACACATTTCATCATAAAAGAAGAAAGCCTTATTGTTTGAATAATGAAGCCTATTTTGGAGAACGTGATATTTCTACTTTACCAAAGGACTCTCCCATAAAAAGTAATTTATTAATAACTGAGACTATGGAAGCCCAAATGGATGAGAATGACTCTAAAAACAATCAAAGTGGGAAAATGTTTGAACCAAGATGAACATTCTCAATTAGTTTCCCTTTTGCTTGAATATAAGGATATATTTGCTTGGACATATTCGGATTTGTCAGGTATCAATCCTAAGATTGTTACTCACAATATTGTTCTTAAACATAATGTAAAACCTGTGAAACAAAAAATATGAAAGATGAATCCAGGTATTGCGTTACTAGTGAAAGATGAAATTGAAAAGTTATTAGGTTTTGGGTTCATCAGTTCTATTGATTACTCTAAATGGATTTCTAATATTGTGGTTGTTCTAAAGAAGAGAATAAGATAAGAATGTGCACTGATTTTTGCGATTTAAATAAAGCATCCTTAAAAGATAATTTTCCCCTACCCAATATTGATATGATCGTGGATTCAACAGTGGGTCATGCTTTATTATCTTTTATGGATGGGTTTTTAGGTTGTAATCAAATATTTATTCCTATTAAATATCAACTTAAAACCACATTTATCACACCTTGGGGAACATTCTATTGGGTCATGATATCTTTTGGATTAAGAAATGTGGGAGCAACCTATCAACGTGCTATGACATTTATTTTCCATGACTACATCCATAAGATTCTAGAAGATTATGTAGATGACATCTTGGTGAAATCTATACAAAGAGGAGGACCATGTGTATATTTTGAGAGAAATAGTTTAACGGATTAGGAGTTATAATATGAGGTTAAATCCTAAGAAATGTTCTTTTGGTGTTGATTTTGGTAAATTATTAGGATTTATAATCTCTAAGTGAGGCATAGAGGTTGATACTGAAAATATTGATGCTATTGTTCACATGACTCCTTCTAAGAATATTTCTCAATTACATAGTTTACAAGGAAAAATACAATCTATTCATCTCTTTGTTTCTAATTTAGCTGATAGAATTGTTCCTTTCACCTCCTTGCTTAGAAAAGATACCACTTTTTTTGGAACCAGGAATGTAAGAAATTTAAGGAGTATCTTGTTAATCCTCCTATTTTGCAACCTTCTCAATTCAATAAACCCTTCCATCTATATAATTCCACCACCTCCCATGCTGTGAGTGCATTATTGGCTCAACATGATAGTGAAGGTAAGGAAAGACCGATATACTACATTAGTTAGACTTTACTTGAATATGAAACAAGATATACCAATTTAGAAAGATAATGTTTTTCTTTAGTTCATTCTTGTCAAAAAATCAGGCATTATCTATTTAATGTTGCGATTAATGTGTTTGTTAAATTTGATCCTCTTAAATACCTTTTTCTCAAAAACTGATCTCTCTAGTTGTCTAGCTAAATGGGTGATGCTACTTAAAGAATTAAATCTTAATTTCATTCTTCAAAATTCAATTAAAGGAAAAGCCTTAACTGATTATCTAGCCGAAGCTCCTTGTCCTCATTCTAATACTAACATCACCTCAATAGAATTCCCCGATGCAGATATTTTAGCTATTAAAAAAGATGTTTGGGAATTATATTTTTATGGTTTTAGATGTAAGAAAGGTTCTGGTGTATGCATCACCTTGGTCCCTCCTACAAAGAAACCAATCCCTATGTCATATAAATTGAGCTTTCCTTATACTAATATTATTGTAGAATATGAAGCTCTTATAGCTAGCTTACGTGCAGCTTCATCCCTTCATATTAAAAACTTGGAAATATATGGGGATTCACAATTGATTGTTGAAAAAATCAAAGGGGGTTATCAGACTAAGAATGATAAAATGTCACAATATAAATAATTGTCTCTTGACATCCTTTCACAATTTTCTTCTTATACAACTTAGACTTTAACTAGGAAAGATAATCGACACACAGATGCCATGGCGAGCACAGTTTCCTTGGTGTGTCTCAAGAATAATGTTGAAGACTTTCAATTTACTATACACAGTCTTAAACAACTTTCAATTTCTAATAAAGTTAATTCTTATTGTTGTAACTTTCATTTGGACGAATGGTATCCACATATCTTTCATTTTTTGAAAGATAATACATTTCCTGAATTGGCAACAAGGAACATGCGTAAACATATTGGGAAGCTTGCAGCATGATATATCATTTTGGGTGATACCATTTACAAACTTTCTTATAATGGTTTTCTATTAAGATGTCCTGGTAGAACCGAAGTCCTGATAGATTTAGAAGAAGCTCATTCTGGTTCTTGTGGAGGATATTTCGGTGGTAAATATTTAGTTAACAAACTTCTTAGAATGGGATATTATTGGCAAACAATGGAACAAGATTCCTTTACATTTGTTAAGAAATGTCCTTAGTGTTAGCATAATGGTAATTTAATTCATGCTCTTGCTCATGAGCTTCATAATCAAGTTTCTCTGTAGCCTTTTAGCATTTGGGGATTCGATCTTACTAGAAAAATTTCACCAGCTTCTTCTCAAAGGCATACATACATTCTCACAACTACAGATTAATTTACAAAGTGGGTAGAGGCTATTCCTCCCTGCTCTACTACTATGGGTGTTATTTTTTATTTTATTCTTAATCATATTATAACATGATTTGGTATTCCTCCAATGACAGTTTCAGATAATGGTACTTGTTTCAAGAATAAAGAAGTCACAAAATTCTTGGAGAAATATCATATTCAACATAGATTTTATACTCCCTACTATCCTCAATCTAATGGTCAAGCTAAAGCATCGAACAAATTTATTGAACAAATCCTAAGGAAAATAGTCAATGAGCATGTGAAATATTGGCATACTCAACTTACTTATGCTTTATGGGCTTATAGGACTAGTGTCCGCACTGCCACGAGTACTTCTCCTTATAATCTTGTTTATGGTACTGATGATATTATTCCATTAAAATTTGATATACCTTCTTTACGTGTTTCATTCCATGGGATAAGTGATAAAGATACCTTCCAGGAACAATGATTACAAGAATTAGAGATGTTGGATGAACAAAGAATAAATGCTTTGCAGCATATTAAGGCTTATCATAAATCACTTCAAAAATAATACAATCATAAGGTGATTGAATGATCTTTTTTGGTAGGTGATTTAGTATTATATAAAAATCAAAGGAATGTGAAAGCTTTACCTAGTGAAAAAGGAAATTTTTTCCCTAATTGGCTTGGACCTTTTGTGGTTATTGAGGATTTTACTTTAGGTGCTTATAAGATTTCTGATATGAATGGTGTTCCCCTTAAGGAACCTATTAATATTATGCATCTCAAATGTTATTATCCGTAATACATCAAATTTTCTTCATGTATTTATGTATTCCCTATAGAATAGTTATGTGTTTTCTATAGTTTATATGATTTGAATACATTTATACATTAATTTCATTTCTTTCTTTATGTGAAGTTTTTTTGTGTATTGATGAAAAGCACAAGTAATCAATCATAGAACTAACTGGTTAAGAAAAATGTTCATATATAAATATTCATGAGTTTGGTACGTATATGGCACATATGCCATGGCTATCAATCTCTATTCTCTGAGGGTCAGTGGCTCCCAGCTCTTTCTGCTCTGTAGTGTGATGCTGAAGATCTCGGTATGGTAGTCTATGTGCAACTCCTCGGTATGCTCATCTCATAGTTTCTCTCTTGAGCTCTCTATAGGTCAGCTATCAATCACTCTTCCCTTTCCTTGCATAACCTCAGCTCTCGGTGGATGTAGGAAAAAATATCTAAATGTTGGTCGGGATCTCTCTGCCCAATAAGGGACTCTCACTTGCTAGCTCGTAGTTGCTAGGATAAATAGGTATCCTTAAAAACCTCAAATACAAAGCTCCTCCACTCTGTTACGCTAGCTGTAGAATTCAAACATATCTATCTTTTAGTACTTATTCTAGAAAAACATTTACTTAAAATACTTTGATCAAGTAGATAAATCATACCTGGATCTCCCTCCTGAGTATCATCAAAGGATCTAGATGGTGGGTGCATCGAGTGACAACCCTCTCCTCAGTCACTACGTCTAGGTCTAGGTAGCGGTGTCTTTGTATGTGCATGGGGAGGTCATCATGATCTCAAGACTACAACATGGATCACCTAATCATCTACACTGGTACTACCACCTGGGGGTATATCCTCTACACTCTCATATGCTCCCTCATATTCTCCCTCATCTTCTCCCTCGTCTGCTCTCTCCTCTACTCTCTCCTCCTCCATGGGATCTCCCTTGAGAATGGGCTTGTAGCAGAGCCCCAAAATATGTCAAAAATGATTCTCTAGGAATGCACAATACCCCTACTCCCACACAATCTAGGGCTCTACTAAAGAGTTCCCAAAACCCACATTCACAAGACTAGATCTTCCGCTAGCCTTCAACACCCAAAAGGGAAAAATAGGACACAACTAGAACCAACTAACCCAGGGATGAAACAATGGTTCTATCAACATTTGATCATCATTCTAAATGAAATAAGACATAAATATCCTACTGAGAAGTTTCTCAAATTCAATTTAGATATCTAATTCACCATAGGGCTACAAGGAGAAAATATGGATTTCTAAGGGAAAACTTCTTGTAAATCCACCACATAAATTCTTAACCAGCTCCAAAGTCTCTAATCCATCCACCAACAACACCGTGGAAGCTAGGGATCTTGATCAATCCCCTAACTCATGTTTTCCTCAATTCTCTCCTAGGCCTAATAGGGCTAATAGGCTACTTTTCCAAAGAAACTACTTTAATATCCATTCAATTTCTTATCCCACCAATTTGGAAACTTTTAGGATCACTCAAAACATTCAAATCCAAGGATTTAGACTTTCATTCCACCCCTGGCCCGAGTTGTGCCTCAAAAGCTCAATTTTGGACAATCACATATGAATGCCTATCTAAAAGATTCAATAATCTCTCCCTGCATCAAATTCCTCCTATTCTAAGACCTCCAAAGTATTAAATTAAATCCTCCCCCTTTCACTCCCCAAAGGTTAGAATTTTCCCATTGTGTAGTCTCTAGGAAAGAGGGATTTTGTATCAAAACCCTAGTTAGGGCCTTTTCCAGACCAGTGAGAAATCAAAATTTGATAACTTTTGAACCCCTGCACTTCAAGGAATAAAAAAAATGGAAAATTCAACCAAGAAACTAGATAAATTTTTCCAATCCTTCAATGGTGCATTGGGATCCGTATAGAACCGTACAACTCTGAAATACAGGTAGAAATACAAAAAATAGTTTGGATTTTTATTGATTTCAATGCAAAACTTTACAAATTGTCCACTCCAACTTTAGAGAAATGTTTTTCCACCATTACATACCATTACCAAGTGGATCCATTAGAAAAAATTTGTTGTGAACATTGGAATTCAAAATTTGCAACTTTTTGCAAAAGTTACTCTAAGCAACATTGACAACTTTTGACAACTTTTTGTAAAAGTTGTCAATTATAACTAAAGTTGTAATGTTCAGTGTTTTTCCACCATAGGGGATCTTAGAAGGCCTAAAATTACATTCATACCCTTCCTTAGGTCCCCTAGACTATTCTACCCTACTCTACCCAAGATTTTCCAAATTGACTAAGGTGGACAACTAAGTTTATAACATCACTTAGTGTCCCCTTTTCTTACATTTTAGGACATATTGACAAAATGGGATCTAAGATCCAATTAAAACCCTAACCATTATTTTTTGGATCCACATATGTGTTTGCAATGAATGAACTTGAGGGTTCTCCTGCACCATACTTATGGGGTGCATTGATCTCAAGTCCTCTTGAGATAAGGTCTTCTAAACTAGAGCCATGCTTCTAAATTTGTTGCTCATCCATCCATACAGATTCCTCCTCAGGACTATCTTTCCATTTGACCAAATATTTCTTGTAAACAGTCTTTCTTTCTTTTTTGATGATCATGATGTCCAAAATATTCTCAAGCTTCTTTGGTACATGAGAGGGTATACCTGCAACATCTTCTTCAAGCTCTTCCACTTGTACTTTAGAACATGCATTCACATCCCCTTTATATGGGGTTAGATCACAAATATTTAATATAGGGGATATGCCAAGGTGCGAGGGTAGTTTAATATCATATACATTCAACCCATTCTTTTTCAACACTAGATAGGGCCCTACTTTCTTCATGAGTAGTTTAGTGTATTTTCCCTTAGGTAATATTTCCTTCTTAAAATATGCCCACACAAAGTCTCCCACCTGCAACTGAACATCTATTCTATGCTTGTCTTTGGCTTGCTTATACTTGTCTGCACTCTTCAAAAGTGCCAATCTCACTGAGTCATGAATTTCTTTTATACTCTCTACAAATTCTTCTTCATGAGCACTGACTAGAGTATTCTGTTGAAATTCTTTGAGTTCCAAGATGCCTCTTGGAATTTTCCCATACACAATTTGAAAGGGAGTCCTCCATGTACTTTTGTTGACTTAGTCATCAAAAGAAAACTCTGCTTGGGGTATGACTACATCCCACTTGTCTCCATATTGTTTTCTCAAACACCTAAGTAGATTTCCATGTGATTTGTTTACTTCTTATGTCTGCCCATCTTTTTGTGGATGGTAGGCAGAACTAAAGCTTAGATTGGTCACTAAGCTTTTCCACAAGGTTCTCCAAAAATGAGTAATAAACTTCATGTCCCTTTTAGAGAGAATGGTTTGAGGTAAGCCATGAATCCTCACAATTTCCTTGAAGAAAAAACTTGCAATTGATGATGTATCATTAGTAATTTTACAAGGGATAAAGTGGGTAATTTTACTAAACCTGTCCACTACAACCTAAATGCTATCATACCCATTTTTTGTCCTAGGCAATCCCATCATGAAGTCCATGGTGCAACTCTCCCAAGGTCTTGTAGGAATAGGTAGAGGCTGGTATAGTCCTAAATTTATGGATGTACCCTTGGCTCTTTGACAGATTGTGCATGTCTCTAGAATCTTCCTTGCTTTTGTCTAAAGTTTAGGCCAATAATAGAACCTTCTCACTTGTTCCAATGTCTTGTCCAAACCAAAATGTCCTCCCATGATGCATGTATGTTTTTCTCTAATGATGTTCTCCCTCATTGAACATTTCAGAATACATAACTAGTGTCCCTTGAGAAAGAGTCCATTTTGAATAAAATAATCTGCATACTCTACATGGTATGCCTCAGAAAAGTTAGAACACACCTTATAAATATCTCTAAAATCATCATGATTCTTATACATGTCCTTCAATGAATCAATCCCTAAAATTTGGAGTGAATATGTTGCACCACTAGAGTTCTCCTACTCAATACATCTGCCACATTATTGGCAACTCCCTTTTTATGTTTGATTTAAATTGTGTAGGCTTGTATTGATTCCACGCACTTCATGTTCTTGTGGCTTACTTTCTCTTGACTATTTAAGAAACTTAATGCTTGGTTGTTTGTGAAGACAACAAATTCTTTTGGAAGGAGGTAGTGTCTCCATTTCTTCAATGACTTGACTAAGGAATATAGTTCCAAGTCATAAGAAGAGTATGTATTCTTTGATTCATTTATTTTCTCACTAAAAAAGGCTATAGGCCTCCCTTCTTGGCCCAAGACAGCGCCTATAGCTAGGTTAGAAGCATCACATTCAATACTAAATATCTTTTGAAAATAAGGAAAGACTAGGATAGGCTTCTCCATTTCCTTTTTCTTCAGCATTCAGAAGGCTTCTTCTACATATTTGTTCTACACAAACTTGCACTTTTTTCCACCCTTAATGGCTTCAAGGATAGGAGCACACAACTGACTGAAACTCCTTATGAATTTTTTGTAAAAAGATGCAAACCCATGAAAGCTTATAACTTCTATCATTGTCCTAGGAGAAGGCCAATTCAAGATGGATTTTACCTTCTCAAGGTCCATTTTGATGTTCCCTCCTGAGACCACAAACCCCAAATATATGAGCTCTACCTACATAAAAGTACATTTATCCAAATTAATGAAAAGTTTCTCTTCATGCAATCTCTTTAGGACTAACTTAAGATGCTCCAAATGTTCCTCCTTACTCTTTCTAAAGATAAGGATGTCATTGAGGTATACTATGACAATTTTTCCAAGGGATGGTTTAAGAACCTCATTCATGAGCCTCATGAATATGCTAGGAGCATTGGATAGGCCAAAGGGCATCACCCTCCATTCATACAAGCCTTCATTGGTCTTAAATGTAGTCTTCCACTCATCTCCAACCATAATCCTTATTTTGTGATAGCCACTCTTCAAATCCACCTTAGATACTACCTTTCCCTCCTAAGTGATCCAATAGGTCCTCGATCGTAGGCATAGGAAATCTATACCCAATTATGATTCTATATATGGCTCTAGAATTAGTGCACAATCTCCATGTGCCTTCCTTCTTAGGAGCTAAAAGAGCAGGTACTGCACAAGGACTGAGACTCTTAGTAATCAAACCCTTATCCAAGAGTTCTTCAATCTGTCTCATCTCCTTATTCTATTCAGGATTCAACTTGTATATTGCCTTATTTGGTAAGGTTGCTCCTGGAATCAAGTCTATGTTGTGACTTATGTCTCTGATTAGGGGCAACTCATTTGGTAAGTCCTTGGTGACTATGTATTTATACTGGTCAAGTATGTTTGCAACTTCCTTGGGAAAAATGACTAAGGCATATCAAGGGGTCTTTTCTTCTTTCAAAGTTTTCACAAACTCTTTCTCTCCTACAAATAAAATTTTTGGATCTTTTTGTTCTCCTGCAAAATTAGATAGTGGTATTAATGTTACATTTTCACCTTTGTCATTAATTGTCTAGGTTTTTAGTATGCCATCATGATGAGCCTCCACATCATACTACCATGGTCTCCAAAGTAGAAAATGGTAGGCATCCATTGGGACAATGTCATAGAGAAGTTTATCTTTGTAGTTTCCAAGTTGGAGTTCCGCCCAAGCTTGTTCCTCTATGACACTTTGTTTCTTCTTACTTAGCCATGATACCTTGTAAGGGCTTAGATGTAGTACCCTTCTCAACTTTAGTTTATTTACTACTTCTCCTCACACCAATTTATCCATAGACCCACTGTCAATCACCATCTTGCAGACTTTGTCTCCCACTTTGCATGTGGTTCTGAATAAGTTCTTCCTCTAAGGTGGCTGTTGAGTGCTTGGAGCATTCAATAGTGTCCTTCTCATCATAAGGACTTATCCTTCCTCTGGTGGTGCATAAGACCCATGTGAATTTTCTCCATGGTTCTCTTCTTCCCTAACCATGTTTTCCCTTCTCTCTTCTTGATTTCTTGCCTTCTCTAGACACTTGGATACTAAGTTCCCTACTTGGTTACATCTGTAAGACCTTGGAGGTCCTAAAATTCTTCCTCCAAATATTCCCCTTGAATCTCCTCTCCTTCCTATATAGGATTCTCTATAAATCCCTTTCCCAAAGGATTTCTCTTGACTGGTTTCTTTATGACTGGTCTCACCAAAATTTATAGGAGCTTTTCCTCTCCCACTATTTGTCCCACTTTCTCTACTACCAAAGTCTGTTTGGCCTTTGCCTCTTCCACTTTATTCTTGTCTCCTCTTAAGTTTTTCTTCAACTTTCAGTGCTAATTGATAGAACTTTTGGACACTAGTAGGGGAACACAAACTTAGTTCATCTTCGATGTTTATCCTCAATCCTTGCATATATCTAGAAAGTTTGACACTCTCTAGTTCATCCAACTTATATTTCATGGTAATATTTTGGAATTCTTCAATATAACTTGAAATGTCCATTTGTTTCTACCTCACACTTTGTCTCTTCTTATGAAGTTGAACTTCATAGTCCTCAGGCATATAGGCTTCCTTCACCAAGGTCACCATCTTCTTCCAAGTGCTTACTTGATTCTTTTCCACCTTCACCCTCTTTACTTGAGTGAAGTTCCACCAACTCCAGGAAGATCCCTTCAACTTGGAATTTTCTATCTTAACCCTCTAATCATCTGTTATCTCCTCATAGTAAAAGAAACTAGTGAGTGTATCAATCCAATCCATGACTTCTTCTGGGTCCATCTTCCCATTGTAAATAGGTAGGTAAAGTTTAGTGTCCATGGTCCTTCTCTCCATGGATTTAAAAGTCTTCAAGAGTAGTGTCTGTTCAGCAGGGAGTTCTTCTTCATCCTCCTACCAAGGGGACTCTTCAGCACTCCCCTCATCTTCATCTCTAGAGTTCTTACTACTCCCATTCTTGACTTGTTCCTTGAGCCTTTCCATTTCCTTCCTCATCAACTTCCTCCCTGCATCATGCTCTTTCACCGACCTTAGTAGTTCAACATTGGACATCCTATTAGGAAGTTCACTATCATCTCCACCCTTAGACATGTTTGCAACTTGTCTTCTTCCAAAGATCTACTAGTTTCTCTAATACCACTTGGATAAGAGCCCCAAACTATGTCAAAAATGACTCTCTAGGGATCCACAATACCCCTACTCCCACACAATCTAGGGCTCTACTAAAGAGTTCCCAAAACCCACATTCACAAGACTAGATCTTCCACTAGCCTTCAACACGCAAATAGGAAAAATAGGACACAAGTAGAAACAAGTAACCCAGGGATGAAAAAAGGGTTCTATCAACATTAGATCATCATTCTAAATGAAATAGGACACAAATCTCTTACTGAGAAGTTTCTGAGATTCAATATACACACCTAACTCACCATAGGGATATAAGGAGAAAATATGGATTTATAAGGGAAAACTTCTTGGAACTCCACCACAAAAATTATTAACCACCGCCAAAGTCTCTAATCAATCCACCAACCACACCCTCCAAGCTAGGACTCTTGATCAATCCCCTAACTCCTGCTATCCTCAATTCTCTCGTAGGCCTAATAGGGCTAATAGCCAACTTTTCCAAAGAAACTACTTGAATCTTGATTCAATTTCTTATCCCACCAATTGGGAAACTTTTAGAATCATAGAAAACATCCAAATCCAAGGATTTAGACTTTCATTCCACCCCTGGCCTGAGTTATGCCTCAAAAGCTCAGTTTTGGACAGTTACATATGAATGCATGTCCAGAAGATTCAATCATCTCTCCCTCCATTGACTACCTCATGATATAAGACCTCAAAAGTCTGAAATTAAATCCTCTCCCCTTTCACTCTCCAAAGGCTTAGAATTTTCCCATGGTGGAGTCTCTGGGAAAGAGGGATTTTGTATCAAAACCCTAGTTAGGGCCTTTTCCAGACTAATGAGCAATCAAAATTTGATAACTTTTGAACCCCTATACTTCAAATATTAAAACCAATTGGAAATTCAACCAAGACACTATATCAAGTTTTCCAATCCTTCAATGGTGCATTGGGATCTATACAAAACTATACAACTCTAAAATATAGTTATAAATACAAACAACAGTTTGGATTTTTATTGATTTCAATGTAAAACTTTACAAATTGCCCACTCCAACTTTGGAGCAAGGTTTTTCCACCATTACAAAACATTCCAAAGTTGTTCCAAATGAAAAAATTGTTTGTGAACTTGGGATTCAAAAGTTGCAACTTTTTGCAAAAGTTGCTCTAAACAACATTGACAACTTTTGACAACTTTATGCAAAAGTTTTCAATTATAACTAAACTTGTAATGTTTAGTTTTTTTACACCATAGGGGATATTAGAAGGCCTAAAATGACATTCCTACCCTTCCTTAGGTCCCCTAGACTAATCTAGCCTACTCTACCCAAGATTATCCAAATTGACTAAGGTGGACAACTAAGTTTATAACATCACTTAGTGTCCCCTTGTCTTACATTTTAGGACGTATTAACAACATTGGATCTAAGATCCAATTACAAAAATAACCCTTCTTTTTTGGATCCACAAATTTTCTTGGAATGAATGAACTTTTGGGTTCTCCTCCACTAGGGCTCCTCCTCATCTCTATGATCCTCCTCCTCTGCGATATCATCACCTTAGTGCATCCTCTCTAAAAGACCTAGAGCACATGTAGGGTATTCATCAGTCAAGATGGGATGGGTCCCCTATAGACTCTAGTATTTGATATACTCTCTACTCACTCTTGGATGGGATATTGTAGAATCCACCTCTATATCATCCATCTCATCTGTATCACTATCTACAATATCAACTACTCTAGGTCTTCGTATGGCGCCGAGTTTCTGGTAATATCTCATCAGATATCCATACCGAGGTACTATCCAGGGGAATCCCTATGTCAAACAAAATTGTGTCATAACTCTATCATAATAATATGGTATCACTACATGACTGGTAGGACCCTCTACTATCTTGCGCTACTAGGAGTGTCTCAATTGGTGTCGAGTATCTGGCCATCCTGTCATCTGATAGTATGGTCTCCATATCACATCCACACCTAGTATATGCTCAAATCATACCCTCCAAAAGAGGATATCTCCATACTCGCAGAAATCCCCTAGTGGATATGTAAAGGCTCTCGGTGTGCTTGCATCTACCATCACCAGAAAACCATGTAGTCAAGTACATGTGTAATGCTCAAACATCCAAACCTTTAACAAGGTGCATATTGTAAGACTCTCCCACTGAAATCTCACTAACTCACTCAACTCATGGTAAAGATGGGCTAACATGCTACAGCCCCATGAGAAAACAAACTTTTCATTCTCCATCCTATACACGAGAAGGGTGAATGGTGAAAAGAAAAATGTACCCTTTGTGTTGGGTATTACCACCAAAGAGAGTATACATAGCATCACTCTTTGTACCAAGGGTGTTGGACCTGCTAGTATGGCTGATAGAGTGATCTAATTTGATCGGGTCCTCATCTATGGTACTCATCCCAAAAAATAATCTCCATCTGAAAAAAACCTTAGGAGGACCCTCTGTACTCTCGGTCTCACAAGCTCACCTTGAACTGGAAGTCATAGGATCCTGTACACATCCTCCAATGTGATCATGATCTCCCCTGATGGAAGATGGAAGGAACAAGTGTCCTCATCCCACCTCTCTATCATGGGTGATATCATGGACCAATGAAATCTCATCTATGGTAGGATTGCTACCTAGTACAATCCAACATCTCTCAATAACTATATATCATCTGGTTGTAGCTTGAAAAATTTCTCTTTGACAGTCAGTAGAAGCCCTCCAAAGGGATGCTGTCAGAGATAGACAAGAGCCTATTAGCACAAACAACATCATATCAGTCGTCTATCATAAAATAAATGTAATTCTCACTTGACCTAGTCAGGGTCAACCATTTTGGGTCAAGGTCAACCTTTCTGGGTTAGGGTCAACCTTTTTGGGTCAGGGTCGACATTATCCCCAAAAAGGATAGTATCTTCCCAGTTATGGTTTACCTACCAAGGTCAGGGTCGACATAACTGGGTCAAGGTCAACCTTTTTGGATCAAGTTTGACCTTCCCTATAAAAATAGGATTTTATCAACTAAAAATGTCAAAACAAGGCACCTACCTTAGGCAGTGGTTGTTCCCTGGCCAGGTACTCTCTCAGAAACTCCACGCGACTCGCTCAAATTTCTTCTCTCTTTGGCATCTTGCTCCTTAATTCTAAGATCTACAAATGGTAAGAATGAGAAGGTAAGTGCTCTTCATCTTATTTATACCTTCAAATTAGGGTTTTATTAGGGTTTCATTTGAATGTACTTAGGTCAAATTTGAATTTCTCTTTACATGAATTTAGATAAGCATTCACTCTTTTTATCATAACTTGAGTTTGGTAGCTCCGTTTTTAGTGTCATCAGTGGCGTTGGAATTTCGATTCATATACCTAACCTCTTAAATCAGTTTAGGAAGATATTGAGTCCTTATAAATTGTTTAGGAAAGGATTTTTCAACAAAATTGCATATCTAGTTTATAGATCTAACTTTATCACCTTGTTTCACCTTTTAGAATTAGTAATCCGAAATAGGGGGCATAAGGAACTCTATACATTTCTCAAAACCATCTTAGTAAATCTTAGGTGCTCTATCAATTTTCATTAACCTTTTGTATTGCAGGTTGTAGATACTAACAGTTTCTTGTAGGATCTCTACATTGAGGACTTGGCTATATCCTTTTTACTTTACAATGTTTTCTTACTTTAGCTTTCATATTCACATAGTGTCATACCTAAGATAAAGTGGGGGCTAAATGTATCAGCTTAAAATGGATGAAAATACATTTTTTTAGGTTTAGAAATCTTGTTTAGTACATTTTCATATTAGATTTGCATTTAGGATGCACATACACTTGATTCTGCATTTCTAGGTGAAAGTAGGGTTAGGATCCTTTGGATCCTCCTTAATCTCCTTTTTTATGACTCATTTATTTGGTAGAACCTATGTATTGGCTCTCCTAAATATTCATCACACTTACTCTTTGGCCTATGTTCCTCTATGAAACATCTTGGTGTGTTTTCTCACCTCCCTAGGTCCCTAGTTGACCTAGGAATCCTCTAGATTTCCCAAGGTGACCAGCCTGAAACCTCAGTTTAGGATTGAGGTCGACCCTGACCTAGGTCAGGGATGAGGTCAACCTTCACCTAGGTCAAGGTCAATTTCATCCTTGACCTAGGTTAATTTTGAGGTCAACCTTGACCTCTGTCATGTGATGGTCTCTGCTTTCAATTCTGGAGCCTATCAAGGTTCTAAAACTTAAAATAGGTCCTAGGGTCCGGATTCAAAAGTTTTTTCCCTGATATTTGGATTAATACATCTCCTTCATGGTTGGTGATTGTAATTGGACCATAATTCAAGGTAAAATTTGAATTTGGGTCCCTTGCATTTCCCTAGGATGTTTATATTGAGATCTCTATATAAACACTATCTTTTGCCTTCATTTGGACATGAAAAAGAATCATAAGATGATATGATGCAATTATGATTTTGACATGATGATGAGGAAAGAAAGAAAGAGGATGATATATAAGGACAAGACATGATGATGCATTAAGACATTCAAGCCATTATTGTGGACAAGGCATTGTGGATCTTCTTTGGAGCAAGAGAGAAATATTCATTCCTTCTTGGATCCAACATTTTCAAATTTCAAGCATTCAAAAGGTATTATCATGGGGTAGCAATTATGGATTGTGAGTTTGGTAGGAATACTTTATCCTTGGGGGCTTGGTATGCTTTCTTTATCACATTCAAATCTATGCATTTCTTTCTCATTTTCAATTCATGTTAGGGTTTTTAATCTAGAGGATTAGATCTTGACATTACACATTCAAAGCTCTTTCCAAGAGCAACACACACACATACATTCTACTATATTTGGCTATTCGAGGAGGTGGAGATCACCAAAATAGGGGTTTGACTAAGGAAAAATGCTATGTAGCCACCCCAAAACCCTCCCTTTTTTTAGATATTTGTAGGTGATGTTTTGAGAGTTACAAGTTTGGGAATAGTGGAACTAAGTGTAGATTCAGATACCATTTTCAACAAACTTCCGGGATCCGAAAAAAGAATTTCAATCTGAGACTTTTTAGGTCAAAATATTTCCTAGGGCGCAATCAATTTTTTTTTCCAATGGTGACATTGACTTGAGGATGCAAATTGCAACTGTGTCAAAACAAAAAAAAATTTCAGAGTTTTATTCCTCTCTTCGTTTCCATTCCAGTTCCAGTCTCAGATTATCCAGAAACTCAACATGGGCTTCATAAAATGGCATTTTAAGATCTTTTATGATGTGAGGTAGGTATTTTACTCCATTAATCTTTGCTTTTAGTTTAGAGTCTATATCCATTATCAAATACAAAATAAAATTAAATGTAAAGGGTTAAATTATAGCATTGGTCTCTTTTATATATGAATATCTATTGTGTAAACTCTATCTAGGAGATTATTCCTATTTTCTACCTCACAATATATATATATATATATATATATATATA
>MU227558.1:2544533-2592358 GCA_018584345.1 Thuja plicata | reverse complement strand
TATATATATATATATATATATATATATCAAATAGATGATAAAATGAAAAATCAATAATATTATTTTATCAAATCATAGATAAATGTATACTTTTTAAGTCTATACAGTTTACATAAACACCCAATAATAACACCTTATATGTCAATGGGCCCTTCATCCATTGGGGACATTGAAAGATTCTTAATGAGCCCACCAAGGATAACAGCTTTGAAATCAAAGGAATGGATACTCCTCAACTCATTCTCCCATATTAGATAACTAAAACCAATTTGTACATGTAAAACTTTGATAAAAGATGCCCTTTAAAAGTTTTAAATTTAACGAAAAAAATTATATTACTATAATTTAACTAACCATCATAACATAAATTGATAGTGTTGTCATCTCCACAATATTTATGATAATTTTATATGGAAATTCTCTCTCATACAAGCACCACATCAAGGCCCACAATGAAAGAGGTGTTAAATATATTAAAAAGGGAAGCCAAATTACCATTTTTATACTCAATATACCAGTTAATGTGTACAATCACCCTCTACAGTTGTCGGTTATTCCTCTTTTTGTTCGCATTATGGTATTTGTTGGAGTTGTTATGAAGAGTAATCATGAGGGGTGCATAATTGGTTGTCATTGATGACAACATTGTTAGTTAACATGATTGGAGCAATGGGAAAGTTTTGTGCATGATCGGTAAAGGAAGAAATAATCAATTATATTGACCAGTGTACATGAAGAATAGTTTTAGTCAGATAATTTTGTAGTGATCGAGTTGTAGTGTAGAGAAAATGTTGCAATCTTAGAGGAATCTTTCATATGGTTAGAGGAATCCATGATTCTGAGTGTGACAGTTAATTCAATGACTTGAGTGACTTATATTATTTTGTGAGGAAGACAATGTACCTTTTGGATCACCGATTAGAGTTTCTTACTAAATTGGTTAAGGTGGTGGATATGAGGTTGGCTATTTGTCATACACATGGATATTACAATTGAGGATGATGTATTGGGTATGTTTGACAAGGATATTGAGGTGGTTGGTCAAAAATTTGTGTTAACTTTGATGGAAGGTTTGAATTCTTAAGTCACTTACGGACATGACTATATAAGGAGATCTAAATAATTTGATTTAGGGTTGGGATCGTATTTTCAAGTTGGGTGATCAGATTTTGAAGGAGAAAAGGCTAGTACAACATCAAAAATAAAAAGATAAGAGTGGATCTGATAGCAAAATAGTTCCATTCTATAGATCATTCTTTCTATTGTTCCCTAGCTGTTGCAACAGTTTAAATCCCTTAACTAGGTGAAATTTAAAAGGTTCTTATTGTAAAATCCTTAATACGGTAACTTCTTAATTGGGGTTTTCAAATCCTCTAGTGAGGTAGACTCTAACAAGTTATTTGGTAATTTTAACATGGTACTGTAAGACTAGAAAAGGGGTTAGAAGCATATCTAGGTAACCAAAAACCCTAACAATATGCTACCCTAACTAATCTAACATTAAAACCATTTGAAACAAGAGTTGAAAGATATGCAAGATAACACAAGAAAAATCCCTTCAAATTTAGTTCTAATGGTCTCCTTTCTTCTCCATAGAGGTTGATATGTTTCTCTTTGACAAACACCAATTGCACAAAGAACCTTGAAAGCTTGATAATAAGAATTACTAGGAGGTAGTGATCTTGAGGTTTTTCTCAAAATATCATGGTTAACCTTGAATGAGAGGAATGCATCCCATTTTATAGAAAATGGGGTACAATTTGGTGAGATTGCACAAAATCCTTGCATAAATGCAGATTTTGGTTGGTGAGATGCTTGGAAGCATGAAATGGGGGGGGGGAGATATTGAGAAGATATTGACAATATTTGTGAAGCACCTTAGTAGGGATGAAAATCCTTATTTAAGGGATATGCTATGTAGGTGAGATTATGAATCATAAATCAAATCCATAATCCAATATTTTCAAATATTCCTCAAAATCAAATTAGATTTATGAAATTATAAAAAATGTCACAAGTGGAAATTAGTGAATTAATTAATAGAAACTAATTAATTATTGGAGACTTAGGGAAATAAATAAAGTTTGCTTATTTATTCAATTAGGACTTAGGATAAATTATGGGTCATTAATCCAAAAGGGTAAATTAGTGGGTTATAGGTCAAATCAAAGGTGTTGATGTTGAATTGAAATGATTTTGATAATGTTGATAGGAATAAGGGTTAATTTCGAGGGTTCTAGGAAATTTTATGAAATCATGAGGCATCGATGATCTTTGACAATGCAGTTTGAAAATGATGATTGGAAATGATTGAAAAGGGCCAATGAACTTTGATGGTGTCACAAGATTGAAATTTAAATGGGGAATCATCGATGATCTTTAACAATGTTCCTGAAATGATAATCACAAATAGTATTGACAATAATGAACAACACTATTGAATTGATATTGATAGATTGATAGTGATAACATTAATGATCTTGGACAATATTATCAAATGAATGATTGAAAGGATATGAAGCATCGATGAACTTGGATAATGCTCTTGAAATAATGATAAGATTGATTTAATTAAATGAGGGTTTGATCGATAGGTTTGAAATTGGGTTGATTAGGCACCAATGATCTTGGACAATGCCCCATAATGGTTTGAATGGGTCCAGACAATTCTGAAAGTGATTAGGAATAGAATGGGATAGGTTTGAACTAATTTAGGAAAGTTTTGAATGGTTATGGATCAAATAGGATCGGTTTAGGAAGGTTTTGGATGGTTTAGTATAGAATAGGATTGGTTTAGGAAGGTTTGGAATGGTTTTGGATCAAATGGGATTGGTTTAGGAAGGTTTGGAATGGTTTAGGATCAAATTGGATCAGTTTAGGAAGGTTTGGAAATGATTTGGAAAGAGATAGATTTGATAGAGAAAGTAGAATTGTTAGTAAATAATTGAACACTTTTGCAACATTCAATCATTGATGAAAGACACAATGTTGTCATACAATAAAGATCATATGTGCGACATAGAGGAATAATTAGGTCACAAAATAGCATTTTGATTGTGATGCTGAAAATGCTAAAGCACATAGACTAGCAGGCTCAAACCATTTTTAGGTATCTAGATTTTGCCCCTCTTTGATACAATGCGACTATAAGAATTGTGACAAAGAATCCTAAAGAAAATAGCATTAAAACATACCCCAATGATAATGGGATAAATAGGTGCCCGCTCAAGAAATCATCCAAAAAATGCAAGTGATAGGTTGATTTATCGACAATGCTGAGATGGATCCACAACAATGATTGGATCAAAAATCGTAGGTCAAATGCAAAAGTTATGGGGTTCAGCACACCAAAAGCATCACAACCATTACAAAAAACAAGGGCTGCACGTCCATCTAGGAAACCAAGAGGCTATAAAAGGGCTTGAAAGGGGTTTTGAAGCTCATTTTCACTCTCACATTTCAAGGAATTGAGCTCTAGAGCAAGGAAGATGGATCGAGTGCCCATGAAGAATCAGCGTAGAGAATGAGTTCATAGTTATCGACAACTGGCCGATGTAGGACTCGAGGTGAGTACATCTGGTCCTCTTAGTGATTTCTTTCTTTGCATACATTTCTTGGCTATTTTAAGGGTCAAAATTAGGTCAAACAGGCTTTGCAAGTATCTACATGTGCCACCTACATAGGTCATGTGCCCACCTACGTAGGGAGTGTAGGTGGGGTGACCACCTGTGTAGGCAGCGTAGGTGGGAAGCCTTTCTACACAAGTGGTAAGAGAACCTACGTAATTGGTCAAATATGCCTCAAAATAGGGTGTAGGGTTCTGAAACATCCCTAAACTTCCCTAAACTGGTCAAAACCCTAGGACAGGGACAAAATTAGGTCAAAATAGGTCAAAATAGGTCCTAGGTTGGTCAACAAGAAACAAAAAGTATAGAAAGTTGACCAAAGTTGCCTTGTGATCGGAGGAGGAGCTATTAGTTCCACAGACACAGGAGAGTAGACCGGCATGCCTAGATATACATCATAGATTAAGTGGTCATGAGAGAAAGATCCTACCCTCTCTAGGATTATACTGTATCATGTACATGCTCGAGATTAGGGCAAATCAAGGGTTGATCACAACACTATCCGAGCGATGGCACTCAGAGACCAGTTCTTTTCACCTAACAAAAGGGGAGGTGAATGTTACTTTGGAGGTTGTATAGCGCATCCTGAGGATTCTAATTCATGGGGAGCTTGCTGAGTATGATCCCACAATAGGGTGAGTGGTTCTACATTGATTATTGGAGAGCAATGATGAGGATCTAGACATCTGAGATTATGAGATATGATGGGAGACCATGGCTAGGCAGCACGACAGTCTGATTGTAGTTATCTGTGGAGTCATTGCATGTCTCTTGGTACTAGATAGACAAGGGCATGGATTCCCTATTGGTTGGGGGAGTGTCCTCGAGCAGATGATTATGCCAGGCATAATGTTTGCATGGGGTCCATGCATGTTGGCTATGACATATTACCAGCTCCATCAGTTGGCGTATCATGGAGGATTATCGATCAACACTAGGATCACATTGCTACAGGTGTGGGCTTATGAGCACATAGATCTATTCTGGCCTATAGCTCAAAGAGAGGTTTCACTAGATTTACCATATGTTTATTTCTATCGAGGGGCACTTACATAGGGCCCACTGGGATACACGTTACACTTCTGTCATGAGATAGATCTGCTGAGAGACTTCATATGGCATCCATACAAAGACTGTCTGGGATGGGATGATGATGTAGAGCACCTTCCTTATTATAGGAATGAGAGGTACCTCATTGGGAGGTTTGTTATGGGTCATACAGTGATTGAGATTCAGCTCTGAGAGCGATTCTGGAAATAGTTTGGGGAGGTACAGGGAGTGCCGACAGGGACAACATTATTTTCTCTATTGAGGGCCAAGGCTAGGAGATGGGGTGTAGCACTCAGGCCTCAGGTGGCCTATGTAGATTACAATTAGTTATAACCTAGACCATGGGGCGTAGGAGAAAATGTAGCATATGCAGGTACCATAGAGGTGTATAATAGATGGTTTTCTTAGCACAAACTGATTCCTCTGACCGATCCAAATGTGGTTACATTAAGAGTGCAGGTGCTCAGAGATGAGAGCACCAAGGAGGAGTATGAGGGGGGAGGATGAGGGGGAGGAGGATGGGGAAGAGGAGTTAGATGATGATGATGATGAGGATTCAAATGAGGAGGATGAGGATGATGACAGGGATCTTGGTGATATGCTGATGTAGATAGATGAGGACAAGGATGAGCCACCAAAGGGTGCTGATGACCAATGTGAGGGTCATATATAGTGCATTGCAGAGCTTACGAGCCAAATAGATAGATTGAATCTTGAGAGATACACATGGGTTATAGATCATGCATCATGGATTGTCGAGCGATCAGCGCTCGCTACACAGATGGATAGGTTGATAGCAGAGAGGGATGCAACTATAGACAGAGCATAGAGTGTGTAGGAGGAGGCACACCAATTTATTAGTTCTATCATTGATGTAGGTGTGCATGATATTGCAAGGATGCTAGGGGATGCCCAGGAGGAGAAGAGGTATTGGCAAGATGTGTACAAGAGATATGTGCCACGAGATCAGTGGTCACCAAGTTATAGAGCGTCATTTAGCAAGTCACATTCCTATAGGACATAGAGTAGCGGGGAAGTGTTGGGACTGAGGGGGAAACCTAGATCAGGAAAGAGAGGGCATCAGACAGGGGGAGCCTCATCTTTCTGATAAGACATGGATCGGGAGGACTGAGAGAGCAGGGGTTGATAAGAGGTCTCTCTAGCAGAGGGATAATTTTGATAGAAATGTAATATGTTATGAGCTTGTGGGCCTCCGTGTATACAGACACCTTGATTTTTGTACTCTGATACTTTTTGAGACTCATATATATGATATGCATCTATTTTATGATGCACATGATGGATGCTTATGTAGATGCTTTACTTTCTTCATATATGATGATGCTTATATATTGGGTTGTATTGCCTTTGTTACACAATAATGTTTTTTATGGATGCAATAATTGCTTTTGTCCTTTGCTTTTCTCAAAATGTATGAATGAAAAATGAAAATGTATGTTTGAAATGTTGCTTATGTGTAAATGAATGAATGCAAAAATGCACATCTTTTTTGTTTTTTTCTGTTTTATGAATGCAAGTTTGCAAGATGCACCTGTTTTTGATGTACCAGAGTACTAGACCAAGGTGACTATGAGGAATGACTGAAGAAGTGTTAGCAGAAAGAAAAAATTAGATGAAGAAATTTTAGTAGAAAGATATTGGCTTTCAAAGTACAATTTTGTGATAAGACCATGTTTTGATATTGCAAAAGCGGAACAAAAGCCAGAGCACAAAGGTCATCCTTTTACGTGAATAAACATGATGCAAATAGAGGATGATCTTCTACATCGTGAAAGCATGTAGCAGACATGCCCCAAAATTTCATGAGATCATGAAACAGGAAGAAAAAATCAAAGTGAAAGAGACTAGTCATGAACCATCCCAGCTACTCTCATAAGATCAGATAATATCATCGAGTAGCATAGGAACATGAGAAAAAAAAGAAAATAAAAAATACTCATTGAAACAATGTGAGCCAACAGCCATTCTAATCTTCTGTTACTTGCATTAAATGTTCATTGATTGGGAGCTTAGATTGCAAATTGATTGATTTGATAGTTGATTGATAGCTTTGACAAATTGATATATTTGATAGCAAAGGTCAAAATATCAAATAGTCCAATCAGATTGAATGTTGAGTCACAATGATTCAGATCGCATATGATTTTGTTAAGCACAAATTGATGATTGTGCCACTGATGTCGGCCAACATGATGTTTGATTCACAAAAAGAAGACAAGTATGCACAAATTTATTGCAGATTTGTGAAAAGATTTTGTAATTTTTAGGATTTTTGAAAATATTTGAATTGGTTTTGGTCTTTTTTCAACATCATTTTTGAATTTTTAGCAATTTTTTTTGGACATTATGTGGTTTTTTTGGAATTTTTGCTTATTTTTATTTTTAGGATTTTTTCAGGTCATTAAGATATTTACAATGTGTTATCTCCAGTCAGATAGTCAAGGAATCTCATGGGTAAACCATGTTCAAGGTCTTGCCCCCAGTTTGAATTCAAATTCAAAGATGCGCAGTGCCAAGAATATGCCCCCAAACAACAAAGAGACTATGTACAGTGGCCAAAAGGATAGATAGACTGGGTATACCAAGGGGAAGACAAAGAAAATCAACTGGTTATAGGCCATAAAGTGGCACTAGGGTTGATGTAAATTGAAAGATGTGATCAGGAAAGGACATTAGGATACCAGGTGGAACCATGATAGAGGATGGAGCAACAACTTACTACGCGTGGCACCTGTTTTCCAAGTTTTCACTTGTGGACAAATTTTTTCTCTTGATTTCTATTTTTGCATGCCAAGATGCCTGTTTTCCAGGTTTTCATCAAGACAACCATTTTTTGTTTTTGTTTTTTTTTTTTCTTTTTCTCTTTTTGATTTTTTTTTTATATTTTCTCAGAAAGTTTTGCAATTTTTTTTCTACTTTTTTTGGGAACTTTTTGCAATTTTTTTTGTACTTTATTCAGGAACTTTTTGCAATTTTTTTGTACTTTTTTTAGAACTCATGCATAATACTTACGAAGGTGCATGTTGTTCAGTTCCTTTGGCAATGGTTCTCCCTTTGATGTTGCAAGTTGATACACTTTGGACCCATATGATGTTGTTACTATGTATGGGCCGTCCCAATTTGGTTCAAATTTTCTAGCCTTCTCTCTGTGTGGCTGGGTTTTTTAATTCATCTTTAGAACCAAGTCTCTTATCTCAAAGTGGTGAGGTCATAATTTCTTGTTGTAACTCCATTTTAGATGGTTCTGATTGGCTTGCAAGTGTACCAAGGCGATTTATCTCTGCTCATCAAGAATTTTGAGCTCATGGAATCTGGAAACTCTATACTGCTCATGATCAACAATGACTTGTAAGGATACTCTCAATGAAGGAATTTCAACCTCAAGGGGTAATATGGCCTCAGCCACATAGACAAGAGAGTATGGATTAGCACCAGTGGGGGTGTGAATGTTGGTCCTATAGGCCCATAGAGCTGGGTTGAGTTGTAAGTGCCAATCGTGGCCAACATCATTAACAGTCTTTTGCAAGATCTTGATGATAATCTTGTTAAATTCCTTTGCTTGGTCATTGCCTTGTGGGTAGTGGATGCTAGAGAATCCATGGCAGATTTTGAACTTGTTGCAAATCTTTGCAACATATTTGTTCTGGAATGGGCTGCCATGGTTAGTAATAATGGCTAGAGGAACTCCATAATGGAAAATGATGTAATTTAGGATGAATCTAGAAATTTGCTTGTCAATATTGTATGTCATGGGGATAGCTTCCACTCATTTTTTAAAGTACTTAGTGGTCATGATGATGTACTTATGGCCATCAGAAGATAGGGGTGAGATCTTCCCTACAAGGTCAAATGCCCATTGTGAAAAGGGCCATGGAGAAACCACTGGCTGTAGATCCTGTATCGAAGCATGAATCAAATTTCCATGAGTCTAGCACTCGTAACATTTCTTAGCAAATTTATGAGCATCTTGCGCCATGGTGGGCCAGTAGTATCTTTCTCTGAAAAGCTTCTTGGCAAGACTTAAACCATTGAAATTTCTACCACAAACACCATCGTGGACCTCATGTAAGGTAGTGTCAGCCTCTAACGAATCAAAGCATCTAAGGAGGGTTTGGCCATAGGCTCTCCTATAAAGGGTATCACCGACGATGACATAACAGGAGGCTTGATGGATAAGATCATGATGTTTGTTCTAGGATAAGGCAAGGGGTAATATATGGGCATGTAGGCAGTTGTAGACATCTTGATACCAAGGGGAATTGGGACCAACAATGTCACACATGAGCTTGAATTGTGGAATGTTGAATGTCAAAAGAAATAGCTGCTCAATGAGGAATTCACATCTCTCTTCATTATTTGGCATGTTGATCATAGATGCAATAGTGGCCATAGCATCTACTTGTCTATTATGTATTCTTGGAAGTTGGTGGAAAATCATTGTGAAAAATTGTTCCTTGAGAAAGTTGGCCAACTGTTTGTAAGATATTAGCTTTTCATCCTTAGTTTCATAGTCATCAGTGACCTGTTAGATGACCAATTGAGAATCACCACATACTTTGAGGTGCTGAATTTTCTATCGAATAGAAATCTTGAGTCCGGTGACTAGTGCTTCATATTCATCTATGTTATTGGTGCATGCAAAGGCAATTATGTAAGATTTGGGAATAATATCTCCTTGTGGGGTGACAAAAATGATTCCTGCCCCTGATCCATGTCTAGTATGTAAGCAGTCAAAGTAAAGTTTCCATTCATTGGATTGAGTGAAGGCAAAGATGGACTCATTTGGAAATTATGAAAGTGATGGGTGATCGTCAGGAACTGGTGCCTCTATGAGATGATCCGCTATCACCTGGCCTTTTATTGCCTTTTTTTCTACATACTCTATGTCAAACTCACTCAGGAGCGTGACCCATTTGGCTAGGTGACCCGTGAGAGATACTTTACCCAAAAGATACTTCAATGGATCAATGCAGGAAATGAGCATGGTTTTCTAGTGTAGCATGTAATGTCTTAACTTTTGTGTAGAAAAAAACACAGCAAGACAAGCTCTTTCAATGAGTGAGTAGTTTAATTCATATCCAACCAGAGTTCTACTGATGTACTAAATGACTCTTTCTCATCCTTTTTCATCAAGTTGTGCAAGGAGAGAAACCAATGCCATCTCTATAGCAGATATATACATGATAAATGGCTTCCCTGGAATGGGAGGCATCAATATTGGTGGATTCAATAGATAATTCTTCAGTTGTTGGAAAAAGTGCTCACAATTTTCATTCCAATGAAAAGTTACACCTTTGTGTAGTAGATTTTGAAATGATTGGCATTTATCTACAAGTTGTGCAATAAAGTGGCGGATGGACTATAGTTTTCCTTTTAGACTTCTCAGCTTCCTTAAGGTGTTTGGCAGAGGCATTTCTAAAATAGCTTGAACCTTTGTTGGGTCCACTTCAATGCCTCATTGAGAAATGATATAGCCTAGGAGTTTCCCAGAAACAACTCCAAAAACACACTTTTTGGGGTTTAAGTGGAGCTTATACCCTTCCATTCTTTCAAATATTCTGGCTAGAATACTCAAATGATCTTTCCTGGTTGTAGATTTGTAGAGGAGGTCATCAACATAGCCTTCCATTAAGATGTGCATTAAGTCATGGAAGATCGTGGTCATCTCCCGTTGATATGTAGGTCTAGCATTATTGAGGCCAAAGGGCATGACATTCCAAAAATAGGTTCCCCAAGGACAGGAGAAAGCTATCTTGTGTTGATCTTTGGGAGCAATCTGAATTTGATTGTAACCAGAGAAGCGATCCATCAGTGACAACATCTTGTACCCTGCAGTCATGTTGACAATGATGTCGATGTTGGGTAGAGGAAAATCATATTTAGGGAATGCCTTATTTAAATCATGGAAATTAGTGCATATCCACATGCCCCCGACATGCTTGCTAATAGGAACTAGATTGGAGATCTATTTTGTGTAATCAATGGGTCTGATAAATCCTGCATCCAATAACTTCTTCAATTCTTCTTTTATCAGTAGAGCTATTTGGGGATGCATTTTTCTTAGCTTCTATTTTACTGGCTTCACACCTAGCTTTAGAGGGAGGTGGTGAAGAAATAGTTTAGGATACAGGCTAGGCATGTCAACATAGGACCATGCAAAATTGATCTAGCACTCAAGAAATAATATGATAAACTCATCCTTCTCTTCTAGAGAGAGTGATGTAGCAAAATGTATGATCTTGGGATTATTTGTTGTTCCCAAATTAATTTCCTTAGTCATTTCAATGAGTAATGCCAACTTCTCCTTTGGAGGGGGTATGCCCAGTCTTCCATCCTCAGGCTCCTCCAAGAGGTTTTCACCCTTGGATATGTCCTTTGTTTTTACTTTTTTATGGTCAACTAGCACCTTTCAGTTTTCACTAGATGACCTATTCTTTTGATTTTTTTCTTCTTTTTTGATTTTATCATTTTCAATTTTATGACTGGAAGAGGGATTTGACTCCTTGAGATATGTAGTAGCAACAAGGTCAATGGAGAACCCCTTTTTGTGGTTTCCAGATGGTATGCCCTCTCGGAGCTCAAAAAATTCTGCTATTGCCTCATCATTTTCAAAGCAATCCAAGCTCGATGGACCTTGCTCGTCCCAATAAATAAGCTCAAGGTAGACTAGGGGGATGTCATCGTCAGTAGTACAAATGCTTTTAGGGCTATAGGTAATGGAAAAGATGTAAATACCAGTGTCTTTAGAGTCAGAGACTTCATGCATTGCAGGTTCAATACTGGGATCCCAGAAAATTCTAGACCAGGGATCGGGATTGGTTACCAAAGGAGGGGGAATTTTGTTAACATGTTTGTCTATCATAGGTAGGTCTACAGGGTCAAGGAATAAATGGTCCAATTCATAATAACTAAAGAAATAAGATGTAGATTCCTATTCATTTGAATTAGTAGTGTACTCATAAGGGGGATCCTCAGATTCCTTTTCATCATTTGAGACCTCCACATTTTCACATGAGGCCATTTTGGCATTCAAAGAGCCAATTTCTAATGGTTTGAATCCAATTCCTAGATGAAGGGGATGACCCTTTGTAGCAAGGGGCTCAACAATCCCTTGTTTGTGTATTCCAAGACCACTATGGCCATCATATCCTTTTTTCTGCATGAGTGTGAACTTGGGTGTGTATCTTTCAATGGGTATCTCAGTAGGGTCCTGTTCTTGTTTCTATTGATCTTGAAAAATCCAGCTTGATGCATTTTCATAAACATATTCTTCGTGCAAACCTCCCCACAAAGTGAATGTAGGTGAGGGCATAACTTTCATGATAGTCTTGGGTGGTTGTGCTTGCAATAACTTTGGTTTTCCATAAGACTTTGGGGAGAGAGGAAGCTTTCCAATATGAAAAGATTGTGCCATGGTATACTCTCCACACCCTTTATCTTCAATCTTTATCTTTCCTTTGATCATTTTCTCAAGGGTGGGTACATCATATTTGGAGGAATTGGATGAAGTGGCTTCGCTGTTGGTAGGCAACTGTTGTGCAGGCCCTTCTCTTAGATTGGCACTAAATTTGAAAGGGTTAGGATCACCTGGGATGGTAATCTCAGCTCCATTGGGAAAGAACTTTAGACATTGATGGTATGTTGAGGGAACCACCTTCATGGCATGGATCCATGGGCATCCTAAAATCATGTTATAGGGAAATTATAGATCTAGGACTTGCAGCAATGTGTTTTTAGTAACCGGGCCAGTTCTCATGGGTAGGATGATGACTCCCTTGGAGGGACATTCAACATCATCATAAGCCTTTAATATGATTCTCCTAGAAGGATCAATGTCACTCTCATTGTAACCAAGATCATGAATGACCTAAAAAGTGTAGATGTTAAGTCTCGCTCCACCATCTATCATGACTCGCCAGACTTTGGCATTATAGACAAAGAGTTCTAGATGGAGAGGGTCATTATGGCCAAGCCGGTCATGTGGAACATCATATTTGGAAAATGTGACATGCTGGGACGTAGAGAAGTACCCCATCATGGTCTGAAACTAGTTAGTGTCAATGTCAGTTGGAACAATGGACTCTTTCAAAGATTTGTTAAGGACTTCCTTGTGCTGGGGGGATGTGCACATCAAATCAAGGATTTATATCAATGCAGGGGTCTTACCCAATGGGTCAACAAGGTTGTAATTTGAAGGTACCTTTGGTTTTGATGGTGCATCAGGCATAGTAATCTTAGTATGATGGGTAGTAACTATGCGTTGAGGGTTACTACCTTTGAAGGTAAGAGTGGACACACGTGAACTAGCCTTAGAGAAATAATTGATGGTATAGTCATGGCCAGTTCGGGTATAATTAAGATTATTCTTGGCATTTGAATTTGACATGGATGCATTTCCTTTTTCATGATCAACTAAGGGGTTTATGTAGATAGTATGGTTAGTGTTGGAAGATCCCACCATGGGTTCTACTTCAATCACACCTTGATCAATAAGGTCTTGGACTTTATGTTTTAACTGAAAGCAGGAATTGGTCTTATGTCCATTTGTTCGATGATAATCATAGTATTTCTTTTCATCCCACCAAGGGGGTTTCACTATTGGGGGATCGCGGAGCTTGTGTAACTGAATGTAATTATTTTGGAATAATTGTTGCAAGATAAAATGGATAGGTTCACCCAATGGCATGAAATGTCTTTGTGGTCCATCTCTATTTCTTAGCGGTTGACACTATCAATTTTCTTGCATGTTATCATTCATTTGTGTTTGTTGTTGTGTTGGAGCCAGTGGTGGAGGTGGTGTTTGAGTCATTGTCTGTGTATTTTTATTAGTAGGTCTCTTGAGACTCACTTTTTGTTGTCTCACATTAAATTTCTATGTGTCGACAACACTGTCATTTGTGACATTTTTATTCTGAGACAAAAATTTCAGTTTGTCACTTGAAGTGCACGAATTCTGATTATCCTTGTTGATTTTTAACACTCCTTTTTCAATAAGAGAATCTTCGATGTCAATCCATTTTTTCATAAGCTTTTGTATTGTACTTGGTTGTTTGATTTTCAGCTCATACATCATCTCAGGTACCAGATTCTAGATAAACAACCAAATTTTTTATTCTTCTGGCACATCAAAAGGACATTGACTCACCAAATTCCTCCACCGTAATAGGAAGGTCATAAAGGATTATCCAACCTTTTGTTTGGTTGTTCATAAATCAGTTATCATAACCTCACTTGATATGTTGAACGTGAAATGAGAGATGAATTTTTCAGCTAGTTCTTTCCAAGATCTGATATTTTTGGGTAGTTTAGAGTACCACTCCATTGCTTGACCCCAAAGGCTTTGAGGGGATAGTCACATGAGATACATGTCTTCATGATTAACCTTGATGCAAGATGTATAGTATTCTTGAATGTGATCAATCAGATTGCCTTTTCCCTTGTATTTCTCAAACTTGGGTACATCAAAATTCTTGGGGAAAGGAGGCATATAAATGCTTGGATCGAATGGATTGGGACACAGGTCTCATTCTGTATAGAGTGTTTTTGTGTCCTTTAATTGCATATCATTTAATTTATTCTACAAGTGTTGGATTTGTTGAAGCATTTCTTCATTCTTTGAAGTCTTCACAGCTTTCTTACACGTATTGGAATGATGTGTCCACCTAGAAGCCCTTGAACGTCGACTGTATTCTGAGGCCCGATCTAATTTAGTTAATTCAGATATGATGTTCACCAAATGTAAGACCAGAAAATGGGTTAGAAGCATATCTAGTTAACCACAAACCCTAATAATATGCTACCCTAACTAATCTAACATTAAAACCATTTGAAACAAGAGTTGAAAGATATGCAAGATAACACAAGTGAAATCCCTTCAAATTTAGTTCTAATGGTCTCCTTTCTTCTCCATATAAGTTGATATGTTTCTTTTTGACAAACACCAATTGCAAAAAGAACCATGAAAGCTTGATAATGGGAATTACTAGGAGGTAGTGATCTTGAGGTTTTTCTCAAAATCTCATGGTTAACCTTGAATGAGAGGAATGCATCCCATTTTATAGAAAATGGGGTATAGTTTGGTGAGATTGCACAAAATCCTTGCATAAATGTAGATTTTGGTTGGTGAGATGCTTGGAAGCATGAAATGGGGGAGAGATATTGAGAAGATATTGGCAATATTTGTGAAGCACCTTAATAGGGATGAAAATCCTTATTTAAGGGATATGATATGTAGGTGAGATTATGAATCATAAATCAAATCCATAATCCAATATTCTCAAATATTCCTCTAAATCAAATTAGATTTATTAAATTATAAAAAATCTCATAAATGGAAATTAGTTAATTAATTAATAGAAATTAATTAATTATTGGAGACATAGGGAAATAAATAAATTTTGTTTATTTATTCAATTAGGACTTAGGATAAATTATGGGTCATTCATCCAAAGGGGGAAATTAGTGGGTTATAGGTCAAATTGAAGGTCTTGAGGTTGAACTGAAAGGATTTTGATAATGTTGATAGGAATTAGTGTTAATTCTGAGGGTTCGAGAATAGTTTAGGAAATCATGAGGCATAGATGATCTTTGACAATGCACTTGGAAAATGATGATTGGAAATTATTGAAAAGCACCAATGAACTTTGACAGTGTCGCAAGATTGAAATTGAAATGGGGAAACATCGATGATCTTTGACAATGTTCCCGAAATGATAATCATAAATAGTATTGACAATAATGAACAAAACTATTGAATTTATATTGATAGATTCATAGGTATAACATCGACGATATGGGATAATTTTATCAAAAGATTGATCAAAAGGATACGAAGCATCAATGAACTTGAACAATGCTCCTAAAATGATGATAAGATTGATTGAATTGAATTAGTGTTTGGTCGATAGGTTTGAAATTGGATTGATTAGGCATTGATGATCTTGGAAAATGCCCCAGAATGGTTGGAATGGGTCCAAATAATTCTAAAAGTGATTATGAATAGAATGGGATAGGTTTGAATTGATTTAGGAAGGTTTGGAAAGGTTTAGAATTGATTAGGATCAGTTTAGGAAGGTTTGGGATGGTTTAGTATCAAATAAGATCAGTTTAGGATGGTTTGGAATGGTTTAGGATTGAATGGGTTCAGTTTAGGAAGGTTTGGAATGGTTTAGGATTGAATGGGATCGGTTTAGGAAGGTTTGGAAATGATTTGGAAAGAGATCGATTGGATAGAGAGAGTAGAATTGTTAGTAAATAATTGAACGGTTTTGCAACATTCAATCATTGATGAAAGACATGATGTCATCATACAATAAAGATAATATGTGTGACATAGAGGAATAATTAGGTCACAAAACAATTTTTTGATTGTGATGCTAAAAATGCTAAAGCACGTAGACTAGATAGGATCGAACCATTTTTAGGTGTCTACAGGTACTAATCACTTTTAACAAGGTGAACCCTTGATAGGGTATTGTAGCTCCTAATAGGGAAAACACTTTATGCTACAGTGAAGTAAATTTGTGGTTATCATCCCTACCATTGTTTTTTTCCTCTTACAAGGTTTCCACATGAATAATATAAGTGTTATGTGTGATTTGTATGTGGATGATTGATGTTATTTACTTCTATTTGATATTATCAGTTGTATGTTTTATTATTTCAAAGTTGTTGATTAACTTTTCTAGATTAGTGAAGTTGTATGTTTTATTATTGGGAAATTGTTGATTAAATTTATTACATTCACCCACTCTAAGTTCTTCTACATACTAACAATTGGTATTAGAGTGACAATCCTCTTGATATTAAGTTTAACCGCTTGAGGAAAAGATCCCTGAAAACCAACATGGAGAGATACAAGTATTAGAGGTAGCTTGAGGATGCAAACAAAGTAATCAATGAACTAAAGGAAAGGTTGTATAACTCCCTTGAAAAAAGAAGAGAACTTACCAAGAAATTGAGTGAAATTCAAGATTACATTGAACAACTATCTGAAGGTAGCGGGTTTGAAGAATCTAATGAAGCAATTGCAAATCTAATTGATAATAACAATGGACTTAAAGAAGAAGTGGAAAATCTAAAAAGAGAACTTGAAGGTCAGTCTGTCAGCATGTTTGAAGAACTTGAAGGAATAAGAGCTGCTAAGGGTTCCAAGAAAATTGTTGAAGAAGCCCTAAAGGCTAAAGATGAAATACTAACTAAAATATTGGAAAAACTATTGAGATCTGAGTAAGATGTTTTTTTTTTGCATGAACACTTACATGACACAAATGAAGAAAACACTGATATTTTAAGAGAAAATGAGGGACTGAGGAAAGACAATGATAAGCTAAAATAATCTAGGTAAAATATGAAAATTATTTGTTTGATAAATTCAATAAGAGTTATGCTAAATTGGATGAACAACTATCTAGTCAGAGGAGGAATGGTGAGAAACAAAGCTAACATAGAGCTATCCTCTATTAGGGAAAATTTGATGTGGCGTGACCTTAGGTGTTCTCTCTACACCTAAACTAAATTGAAAGAGTTCTCTACACCTTCAAAAGATCCTGCAAACAACCACCAAATACATATCCTCGTAGAGGATCCTAAGTCTTCTTCAATAAAAGATGACTATTTCTTAATTTTGACACAAAAATGGGAACCTATGTGTTTGAATAGGGATGGAAAGGTTCCATAAAATTCAATTATCAATAAAATAAATGATTCTTAACCCTTTAGAGTGCCTAAGAAATTATACACCAACTTTGGCTTTTAAGTCTTCCTGGCTTGTAGCCCTAAAGACAGAGTTTTTAGGACTTAGTTTGAAAAATTCCTAAAGGACCTATCAAACATAGATTGGACCAAGATACCCTTTACAAAGTTATATCAAACCCCAAAACCATACATTTAGAAACACAAGGGAAATTACTAAATGCTTACTATTGCAATAGACCTAATTAGGCCTGAAAGGGTTGATTTGTACTAGAAGTATTCACTAGTTGAAATCCTCAAGAAATAGACCACTTAGAATATTTAAAAGGACCCATTAGACATAAAAATCCACTATCAGATTTAGTTTTTCCACCCCCAAAGTCCCTTTGCTACTTCATTCTTCTCTAGACCGAACCAAGTAGATAGAGATGCTTGGTTTAGGGCTTGCAAGTAAAATTAGAAAACTCATTCCTCCTCTCCCAATATCTTGGAATCCTATAATAAATTAAACCTACTTGCATTTCCCTTAAGGACAAGGGATTCCCATAGTGGAAAAGCAAGTTAGGGCATGATTATTGAAAACTGCCTATTTGGGAGGGTTTCTGTCCACCCGAGTAAGATTTGTGTATATCTTTTGATTCTGATCTCCAAATCACTTCAAACATATTGAATAGAATCCTCAGATCATAATGGACTTTAATTAATCCGCTCTTTTTCTTCTTCCAATCTATACAAAACCATACACACACTATTACAGTCTAGAATATGGGAAAATAAGGAATTTTTATTGATTTCAAAGCCATAATTACATTATCTCATCTTCCATCCACCTGAAAGGGATTAATGAAGACCTTCCCAAACAAATCCAACTAATTATTTAAGGTTGTAACCATTGGGGAGAATTTACATTATAATTAGAAACTTTTTGTAAAAGCTGCTTGACAACTATTTCTTGCATTGTGCAACTTTTTGCATTTCTTGCAAAAGTGCACTTTTTCTCTTATAGGATCTAATCCTAAGATCATAAGGATCATTATGGACTTAAAAAATTACTAGAAATAAAAATAAAACACCTAGACTAGTCTAGACTCAAAACATTCCAATTGACCATAGTCAAATCCCAAGGTTTATAAAGACACCAAGGGTGACTAGGCCTTACAAGTTGGCTTATTGACCACAGTTGAAATGTTCCTTCAAAACCCTAGGCATAGAGGCCCTTGGTTGAATCCTTTGAAGAGATTAGAAGGATAATTTCTTTGAAGAGTAGATAGAGGTGCTCCTGCACCTCAGGTCTAGGTTTTTCAAACTTTGAAGTTGGTGAATTATTTGGCACCAAGGACATTAATGCAGGAGACAAATAAACACCCAAGGTCAACAACATCACCAATAAGAGAAGGTATAAACTAGTATGTGTTAATTGTCATAAGGAAGGTCATATGATGAGTGTATGTTGGGTTAAAGCTAGTGTTCCTATTGTTAGACCTAGAGGTCCTACTACTAGATCAGGTAATTTCTTTGATAGAAATGATAACTATAATACTATATATAACACATCCTAGGGAAGTTGTTATTAATGCAATAAGGTTGGACATAGAAATAATGAGTGCATGAACAAAATAAAAAATTAGTGATCATATGATTACAATAGACAAAAACCTAATAATTAATATAACTAGTTAGATATCACATGTTATATCTACCATAACTATGGACATATGGTTGTGAATTGCAGATTAAGGTCAGCTAGAGGAAATGATGGAAATTGACTAAAAACATGTATGGATTTTTATCTTTGTAACAAAGGTGGTCATCATACTAGAACATTCAGAGAAAAAAAGAATAAAAAAGGTCAATTGATGAAAAATGATGCAAATGATAAATGTAAGAAAATTGTTGACATTAAGGAAGTCATAAGTGAGATAAAAAAGACAGGGGTGAAGAAAGGTGAATTGAAATCTTCTCATTTGTCTAAGAAATTCATAGATTGAGGAAAGGTGAAGAATCCACCGATGAAATAAGTCTACTATGGCTTAGCGGGAGCACTTAAATGGAAAAATCCTAAGAAACCCCTATAAGTGTTTGAGTGGTAATATTCATATGCATAATAAGATTCCTATTTGTTATTTGAATGATGATTAGTAAAGTTAAAGTGCTATATTTGACTTTATGTGTGCATATAATGGATATTATGTTTTAACCGTTCATTAGTGAAAAGCACTATTTGATTTTTTTGAATAATAATTACATTATCAATGATATAAAGGTGGGAAATTAAACTCATCTGTTACTTTTCATTATAGCAAGTTTTACTACAGAGAATTTGTGTACATTCTAAAGCAATTCAGAGTATTCTATGTCAAAGTATTGTGAGTTCGATCTATGAATCATAAAAGTTATAGAAGAACAATAATTACTGTAGTTGAAGGTTGTTTCTTATAGTGTGAATATTCTACAAGAGAGTTATTGTAGAGAGTTAAGGGTGATATCACAATAGTCGGTCCCACTTTTCAGGATGAAGGAAATTCATCTTTCCAAATATTTTTCAATTTTACTACCTTCTCTCGAAGATCCCTATTCACACGAATGAGTTAATAGACTTCACATGAACTACCTGTTGATGGGACTTTGTGACCGGGTTTGCCAACATAGGTAAGTTGTCACCGGGTACCAGGGTACCGGCCAACTTTGTTTGTAAAGGTTTTCCAGAGAAATAAGATTCCTCAGGCCTCCAAGCACATGAGAGTTGGGTCTCAACAGTGCGGGGCTCAGTTGGGAGATGTGACTATTTTTTCAAGGGGGATAGCTGGTTATCTTCAACTCGTCAACTCTAGGGATTTAGGTGAATGGGGTTTTCTCCAAGAATGTTTTCACTTAACAAATAAACTTAAAAAGATCTTGCAGAGTTAGAAAGATTTCCTCTGCCTATAGCTATGCTAAACATTCAAAACATCGACAATGCTCTAACACACTACACTAAATACTAAAGAAATACACAACCATCAGCTTATATTTTATCAGTAGAAAAGAAAGGATGTTTTTAATCTACTTTAAGCATTAGAGCAAAGGACATGAAGCACATAAATCATAAAATACCATCAACCTAGAAGACAGAGTACCAACAACATCATTGAAAGAACCCTTCCTTCTTCATTATCATCCTTCTAGCAAGCACTAGTGTGCGGTACAAAGATAACTCCCAGGGAGAATTTAACTACTAAAAGCTTAAAACTATGGAGCATTGAGCTCTACAACTAGGAAATGAGAAAACTACTTTGCTATTAACTGTGGACTGCAAAATCGTCAATTTTTCCAACCCTTGGAATGAGGTCAGACTTATTATTTATACACATCTTTTGATCTAACCTTAACCCTAACTTATTTTACACTTTATAATAAAATACATTATCCATTGGCAGGTATACCTACACCACTCTACAAAAATCCTTGAGACAAAAAGGCTTGATATGTTAGAAGAATAAGAAAAGAAAGATGAAGTGGAAGAATCAGCCTCGAGAAGAGAGTTGAGAAGGAGAAAGAAGAAATCCAATCCCCTGGGGATCGAGGCAACATGCCTCATAAATGGGAAAGCGATGCCCTATCTCTGATGCACCAGGTGTATCTCTGAAGCGGCACCTTAGGAAGACCATCTGTAAAAAACCTCCCATCGAGCTGACGTGCCTTGTTGTAGTTCCCTATCTTCTGACAACCTTTATTATTATCTTGAAAGTGACCGATTGGCATTGGGAACTGAGACACGGGTCATGTGAAGAATTCAAAAATGTGGGACCTGGAGCTCCAGGATCTAGGAACTTGCATTCCAAAAGAATAAAGAATACAAAATATGATGTCAGGCTAAATTCTCCCATATCTGGAGAGCTTTATTGACTTATATTTTCTCCCAAGCCTCTAACACTTGGCTAATACTTTCTTCATCTATGCTCCAGATGCTATCCCATCTGCTACAGACAGCCTCCATTGCCTCCTCAACCTCTCCGGCCCTGTTCCAGAATTCGTTCACCATCTTGATGGTGTCATGCAACCAAATCATAGTCTTTGACAATAGAGACAACCTGCCTTGATCAAAATCTCCGCCTGACAGATACAGGGATTCCATCCTTTCATTGAACTTATGGAGGACATAGTCCTCTGGGGTACACATTCTAGTGGTGAAGGGATTAACTTGTGATACCCCAACCATGAATGTTTTGAATAAATCCAAGGGATATTGGGCAACTATCAATTTCTCTTTTAAGGTCTTAACCAGTTCCTTGCAAACCTCAATTTTGAGGGCAAGTCTGGAGTACTGGACCTGGAGGGAACCATATGATTCTTCTCCCAAAATGCTGGACTCTGTGGCAACCTCTTCGCCAATGCTATGGATCTCCTCCAACCTGGACTTCCAATTTTCATATTTCTCTAAGTCTAACTCCCATACCTTAGCGAAACTTCTTGGATGGATAAGGGTGAGATCTACCCTACAAAACTCTAGGAGGGATGTCGCCAGCAATTCTCTCATCGCTATTATTTTCTTGGATGCCCACCCATCTACTTCTTGCACCTTTTTCCTCATCATGCGTAGTGATTCCATGTCGCCCTGTGCAAGCGGCAATCTGGAAGAAGGGGTTTCAGGGTGAACTTCAGCTAAGGGCCGTGTTAGCTCAGCCAGAAGTGTGATGAGATTGGCATTTGTCTCTCTTTCTTCATGCAACTTCTGGCCCTATTTTTCATATTAGGTTTCTATGGCCTTGGTAGCCTCTTTTAGTAAGTCAAGCTCTCCTTGCTTGTCTCTTTTCCCCAGCTTGACCTCTATTATAGTGTAGTCCTTAGGCCTTGTGACTTCTACACCTGTATTTTCTAGGGGTGTTATGATGACCACAACTGTACTACCTGTTGGGTTGGTATGGAGAGTATGGAAAACCCATGCCCTTTTGGGCTTCTTTGTTTCAGCATTCTTGGCCATCATCTTAGCCAATGACAAAGGATCACCTGTAGGCACCGCTGAATCCTTTCTCTTCTTTGTTTCTACTAGCCATTGGGGCAGCTGGGGTGACCTTGCTACCAATTCCTACTAACTGAGATTCACTTCCAAATCTGGCGATGCATTCCCTAAGTTTATATTTTCTTCTAGCTCCTTTTCCTGTTCTTGTTCTGGTCCCTTTCTTTCTTCCTACTCTCTTTTTGTTTCCTATTCTCTGGAACCCTCTATATTTTCTGCCATGCTCGCATCTTCTGCAAAATTATCCAAGATCTTTTCCCTAGTTTCCATTTCTATATTCTTAGGGACCTCATCCTCCCTAGTGTCACTTGCAGCTTCTTCATTCTCCTCTTTTGGGACCTCCTAGTCCATCGACTACTGTTGCTCTTGGGCCCTATCAACCTCATTTACTTCAACATTTTCTTCCTCCATTAGGACATCCTTCGGAGGTGGATGAGGTCACTGACCAAAATTTAACAAGGCAACAGCATTCACGACCTCTCCAAAAGTGTTCCAAGCCACTTGGTCACCTGAAGTCTCCAAAGGCACCTGGAGTGTGATGGTTAGAGGTAGGGTTGTTCCCTGGGGTCTGGGTTCTCCTCCCTTCAGGGGATCATCTATAGGTTTCCTTGGCTTACCTACGGTCCTTTGGACCTATGATTCTTCCTGTTTAGGCTTAGCATTTTCCTCCTGAGCCTCTTTCTTTGATATGTCCTTTTCTCTGGGGAGTTCTTCTTCTACAGGGGCCTCCTTTTCTTGAGCCTCAATTTCTTCCAATATATTATTTACACCTTGCCAGATCTCTAGAAGCTCCTCCTCTAAGAAGGTGTCATCAAAGTCATCATGTGGCAGAGAGGAGTCAGAGATATCTTCTAGTTCGGGAGAATCCAAACTTACATCTACCAAGGGCTTCTCAGGCATACCAAGAGGAGAAATTGGTATGGGGATCACTGTTGTTTTCTTTTTCCTTATGAGAGAAGCCCCGGTGTCCAAAATACTGAAAGACTCTACCTTAGAAAAATTTTATCTACTCATCATCGCTACCAATGAGGGAGGTCCAGTTGGGTGAGAAGAGGTCACTAGAGTGACCGGGAGGTCGACAGCCACCTGCATGTTGATTTGTTGGCTAGCCAACTTTCTAGACTCCATCTGATCATGTAATTTTTCCATTAGGAGTGCGGGTATTTGAGGGGATTCCTTAAGCACTGGGACTCCCTCCTTTTCTTTTCCTTTACTCACACTTGCTTTAGCGGGCACAACAGAAGAAGAAAGTCTAGCGCTGGCTGAAGAAGGGATGGTCTTCTTGACCGTTGCCTTCTTGCAGGTTCTTTTGGGGCACACCTGGGAAAAATACTTGTGGCTTGCTTCTATGATGGGGCTTCATACCCCCTTAATCATCAGATCCTTTAGAGTGGCCCAATGCACTAGATGGTGGTCCAACTTTTCTAGCCCTTGTCCTTTCTACGCTGGATCCTCCAGCAGCCCACCATCATTGAAACCTTTCAGGAAAGTCTGAAGGTCTAGCACCTCCATGAGCCCTTTTCTCATTTTGTTGTGCTTTTGGGCCTTGAGATCAAAGTTGTCCTTGCAATCCACCCAGAAATCTTCAATGTTATCTTCATGTGGGGGGGATGCCCTTGGTACTGTGGTGACAATTTTCCATAGGGGTCATAGTTCTTCTGGGTGTGATTGAATTCAACCCGCCTCAACCCTTTTAACTCATTATCTACCTCCCAAGACATGGTGAGGCTGCATGTATAATCCCCACAAGAAAAGGGTAATGGGACATTAACAACCTTCTTCACTATGAAGAGGGTATGTAGATCCATCATCTGCATGCAGAATTCCAAAAGAATAATCCTATTCCCGCAATACCGGGGAAGGAGGTAGGGCTTCCCATTGAATCCTGTCACCCTAATATAAGTGTGATGCCTAAATTGAATGAAATATCAGCTATAGGAATCGACTAGTGCCATTTCCTCCTATGAGAGGTGGTACCCAGAATCTCAGGTAAGTGTAAGAATGTTATGGTAAATGAAGGCATCGTTTACCCAATAAAAATTATGGAAGCTTAGCTCCCACTGTAATTGGGGATAATGATTCCAAGGTGTAACCTTTCTTGGACCATTTCTAAGCTCTCCAACTATTCCAAGGCCTTGAAAAGCTATCCTTTTCTATGCCAATGCCTAAAGCACATACGAGGTCATATAAAATTGTGAATGCTTGGCAATGGTCTGCATCTGTGTATCCACATGATTGGATATAATCACTGTCGAGATCAAAACCCTGCTATGTGTTGTTATGTAGTATAAGAAATAATACATCCATGCCAATAATTCCTGGGTGTGGGGCCATCTGAAGATTCTACATAAAAATATTATGACCGCTTGAATGGGCTCCTTGAAATCCCCTTTGGAAATTTCCAATTTCATTTTCTTATAGTCTCACTTCAGAGACTTTAACCAATGATTATTAAGGTGCTGCCAGGAAATGATTTTGGCCTCATCAAAATCCTTTAGTGAGTTGGCCTTGGTGATTACTATGGACCCTTTGGATTGTGGAATTCCCAACCTGGAATCAAAGGTGGGAGCATCTAATGTGACAATTGTGGTAGGATATTGTAGTAGCTGGGGATCTAGAAGCAAGACTGAATGAGTGGCTAGATTATATAATACTGCCAGCTGCCTGATAAGTTCAGGAGACTACACCGTGCATGGAAAATTTGTGACCTTGATGATGTTGGAGGAGCTAAGTAAGTTGATATTTTTCCCCCTTGTTCTTTCAACCTATAAATGGTCTGGATTAGACCTTGTAGTTCGGCCCAACTCATGGGGTCCAGATCTGTCATTTCTTGAACCTTGGAGTCTATTTTAGACCCCACAACACCTCCATCCTTCGAATACTTGGAGGTTAATGGAAACTTCACCAACATTCTTTCCAACTTCAATTTTGTGGCTTCCTAGGTGGAAGTAGTTGGTAACTCTAGGCTACCTGGAGGTGTGAAATAGTCAGACATCTTGAAAAATCTTATCAACCACCTGCAAGACTGGAAAACTGTCAGAACACATAAGGATATGAAAAACTTCAGGATATTTTCCACCAGCCCGCACTTGTCAAATAAATGTTAGCGCATATATATCAAAAAGTTCCAGAGTTTCTAAAAAATGAACATGGCTTAAGCATTCCAGAATGTGGTGACGTGGTGACAGAAAAAGTAGAGGACAAGGTCCCACTAGGAGTCTAGAGTCTGGACAAACTAGCCATTACTGATGAGACTAGAAACAAAAGTCATACCCTAGTTGATGTGCGTTGGCACGTGGGAAACTGGCAGGCAACGTAAAGATAGTTATGGCATTGATTAGGACAAGTGGGCCGACATAGGGCAAAAATGAATGCCAGATTGGAGGTGTTTTAAATGCCATACATGGGGAATTAATCCTACCATTAATATGATGAGACAGAGGAGAGAGAAAGATGCCCTAGTTCATACCAACGAGGTGCCAAGTTTGAACCATGGTGACTCTATCTCGACGAGCTCTATCTCATCGGTTTGAAATTCATGATAGAGCACAAAGAACTCAATGCTCTAAAGGATATACATAGCACACATATACATAATATACATAGGACATACAAGAGGCCCAAAGTGTATACACATAAGTTTACAAAGGATATACACCATATTTACGACAATGTATAACAAAATGAAATGTAGAGAAACTACCTAACAAGAGAGCACAAAAAATATACATAGTATAAACTATCCTACACCTGCATAGAGGGAAGACCACCCTCTGGCAGAGCCAACCCACCAACAGGTGGTGAACCAGACGACAAAGACACAAAGCAGAAATGGAAACAAAGCAAAGCAGAAATGAAAATGAAACACAACAACATGAAACTAAAGTAGAAAATGAAGGAAAGAACTAGAACACCAACCTAGAATCTGAAGAATGGCGAAGGGAAGAAATACTAGACCGCTCTACATAAATTTTTTCCTTCAATGCCAAGAACAGCTACCAAAAATCAAATCATTGTTACCCACTAAGATCAAAAAAGCTTGCACTTAATTCACACTCAAATCGCCTATGAATCGCTCTAAAAACTCTAAGTGTTTTAATCATGGCAACTGTGAAAATGACAGCTAAATCTTATTTATACTTGAGGTAAAAGCAAGTTACCTTCCCTCCACAAAATTTGGAATAGACAAACCTCCAGATTCTAGGCCTGGGGATTCCAAACGACCATGTCTTCTTACAAGAAGAAGACATCGTGGTAGAGAATCTTGGAGTTTGGAATCTAGCTTCTGGAAAAGAAACGACCAACTCTAGGACCGGGTCCCAGAGACACAAAGGACAAAAACACAAAACAAAACCAACACCACAGGAAAGAAAACCTGGAGAAGGAAACAAAAGAAGCAAAGGCAAAGAAAACAAGGCAAGAGCCAAAAGAAAAACAAAGGGGGACCCAACATTTTGCACACAAAATTTAGGGAAAGAGATGCAGGACATAACAAATGGTGACTATCTGGGATGAATGCCTTAGTGCATTTGAGAACCAAATAATCTCTGATTAGTAGAACTAGAACAAATCATTACTTGAAGCATCTTACTTGCAAAGAGAAAAACATCTGAGAAAATCTGGCCATACGTGATTCAATCCATGATCTTTTCATTAGTGGTGAAGTGTGTGCTTTGGGAAGAAATCAAGCCAATGAGCTCTGGGAGAAATAGAGAAGACGCATTAAGTATATAAAACCCCAAAATAATCAAATTCATTCACTTCTCCCAGATACCATATTTTCATCCCATTTCTTTTTTTCTTATTATTTTGCTCATTTCAGGGTGGGAGGGTGGTACTTCTTTCACCATCAAGCTTAAGCTAGCTAAATTTAATGGCGATACTTATTTCACCCCCTCGCCCACCTTAATATGCTGAATGGGGAAGGAAAACTCCAGATCTAGAAAAAACATTTAAAAGTCCAGACTTGGGTCAACCAACTAGTGCAACCGATCTACCCTTGATGTGTCTAATTACTTGTTCCTTAATTTTTTTTATTTCACTGATTACCAGACTTTTGTGGATAAATCTGATGAATATTTCTCATAATTTGCTACCAAACTTTCAAAATAACTCCAGAGACTGGACCAATTCCACCATGCTAACAATATATTCCAAGTTCACCACAGTGCCAAAGGAACCATCCCAGAGACTAGATGTTATGCTAAGCATACCAGCCTACAAGAGGGGGAGCAAAATGCTGGACCAGAGAAAGAAGATAGAAGAAAACCAAAAATGAAAAAAAAAGAAAAGGGGCGGTCCTAGAGGATGGCTAGCAAGACTATTTACATAGAAAGGCACCCCAAATAGGGCATCGGGGAAGAAATATTTACAAGCAAGAAAATTTACATAAAATACAACTCTGGGAAAACCGACCTCATTCAAAGTAATGTTTGAGGAACTATCCATTGATGGGAAATGGGATAGGTTCTCCAATCATGGTATTAAGATGATAGGTATTTTCCCCATAGATCTCTAAGATTAGGTATGGTCCGAGCAAGAGTCGTTGGAACTTGGTGTGCTTTCCTTTCTTTTCCCAAGCTTTGTCCCACAAAATGACATTTTGAAATCTGAAAGGCCTTATATTGGGCTCTAAGGTCAAACCATCATTTTACTACTGCTTGGTGACATGAAAAATATTCAAGGGCTGCATCTCATTGCTCTTCCATACACACCAGATTCAGGAGTTGAACCTCCATAATATTATCCCGATTACCAAATTCCTGCATGAACTGTAAAACTGGGATCTGTAAGTTGATTGGGAACACTGGGTTCTAGCCATAAACTAGATGGAATGGGGATGTTCCAAGGGAGGCCTTAATTTGAATGTGATCCACCCAGAGGGTGAATCTTAGCTTTTGGTGCCAATCCTAGGGATTATGTTCCAACAGGTGTTTGATCACTTCCAGTAAATTTTTGTTCGTTGATTCAACAACACCGTTCCCGTGGGGGTAATAGTTGCTAAAAAAATTCAGAGTGATCTTCTGGTCATAGGTCCATTCAATTAGTTGCACCAAATAAAATGCTAGACCATTTTCACACACTATAGCGAAGGGCATTCTAAATCTTGTGACGATGTTTTCTTTCAAGAATTTGATAACCATGTTTGCCGTGTTATTTTTGCAAGGTATGGCTTCAGACCATCGGGTGTAGTAATCAGTTGTGGTTAGGATGTATCGGTGGTTGGTAGATGAGTTTGGGTTGATTTCTCTGATAAATTCAAATGCCCATTGGGAAAAAGGCCTAGCCTCGAAGACTGATTGCAAAGGCATAGCCGGGTTATGTTCACGATGTGCCACAGTTTGGCAAGTATGGCACTTCTAGACGTGAGCATAGACATATTTAAATATGTAGGGACAATAATATTTGGCCTGAAGGATCTGATGGGTGGTGGCATCAGCTGAGCCATGCCCGGTCCCAAACTACCTGTGGTATTCTTCAATCATTTTTGTAGCTTGGTCCCTGTCAATGCACCGAAGGTACACTCCCTCATAGTTCCTATAGTAGAGCATGGAGTTTTTGATCATGAAGTGGGCCCTTTTCATCCACAGGGTGCAGAATTTTTTGGGAGGTAACCCCTATGGGAATCTATTGTTTAACAATAGGTACACCAGATTAGTGTACCACAGGTCTCGAGTGATAGACTCCACTGTGTACGTTTGACATTCTATGTGAGGGGTCTCTTCAGCCATCGCTCGACTTAGTCCCTAGCCTCAGACTATCTTCATTGGTTGCATTTCTAAGTCATATTCCTAGAGGATGGCCATCCATTTCCCCCACCTCTTTTCCAATTCACTCTACATCAACAGAGATTTCACAGCCTGGTTTGGGATGATAGCATGCACCTTACTCCAGGGAATGTAATGTTAGAATTTCTTCACGATGTGAACAAGAGCAAATGCCTACTTTTCCAATGATGAATACTAGACTTTAGCATTCTTAAAAGGGGAGCTCATGAAATCTATTGGTTGATCTTCCCCCTAGACCTTTTGGGTCAATACTACTACGGCAGAATGTGGAGAAGCAAAGGAGTAAATATAAAATGGGAGGGAGTAGTCTAGGATAGCCAACACAGGTGCCTTTGTTATTGTCTATTTAATTTGGGTGAATGCCCACTTTGCTTCTGGACTCCACTTAATTTTTGTGTCTTTCTTCATCATCTCGTTGAGTGGCTTCACAATTTTGGAAAATCCAGTGATGAACCGCTGGACAAAGTTGATCTTTCCAAAGAAAGATCGCATCTCTTTCTTGCTGTCGGGCATTTGTAGATTTAGTAGCACTTCAAGTCTCTCAGGGTCAATGGATATACCTTTCTTAGAGACAATATGCCCAAGCAGCTTCCCTTTAGTGACCCCGAATATGTACTTCTTTGGGTTGATGGATATTCCGTATCGCTGACATCTCTCACAAATCTGGGCGAGGTGGGTGAAATGGTAGCACCTATCCTAGGAAAAGATGGTCAAATCATCTATGTAGATGATTATGCATTGGTTCACAAGGCCTTCAAACGCAATTTCCATAGCCTTTTGAAATGTGGCCCCTATGTTAATCAAGCCAAAGGGCATCGTCTAATATGCAAACATTCCCCACTTAGTGGTGAACACTGTTTTGTCTCTGTCTTCATATTTAACAATGAATTGGTTGTAGCCACAGTACCCATCCAAGAAAGACATCATTTGTGATCCATTTACTATCTACAACACCTCGTCTAATAAGGGGAGAGGGTAAATATATTTCTTTGAGGCTCTATTCAAATTTTATAAATCCATGCAAAGGAAAATTTCACCGTTCTTCTTCCTAACAGGGACCAAATTTGCAACCCATGTAGTATGCTAGATTGGAAAGATTATCCGCGTTGACAATAGTTTTTCTACTTCCTAACAAATTAGAGGCTCGATCAGTAGGTTGACTGGTCATTGCTTTTGCCAGAAAGGCTTGGAATCGGGTTTCAATGGGATGGTGTGAGTCATAATAGATGTTTCGTATGTGTTCAAAACTTCATATCCCCATGCAATCACATCTATGTATTTCCGAAGAACCACGAGAATATTTTCCTTCTCCTCAGGGGAGTAGGAGGTGCCAATGTGTATCATCTTTTCTTCACCGATCTGACCAATGTTCACCTTCTCAAATTTTCCTCCCTTGGAGGAAGATGATATCTTTTCCCAGCCCCGTGGGTCTGAGTCAAAGATACATTCAAGCATGACCATCACCTTTAGGATGGTGTTGGTAGGTAGGTCCATGATCCCATCATCTTTGTCACCCTACCTAGTGTCATCATGGTCTTGTTTGTCCACTATTTGGTCCTTGAAGACGCCAACATTGGTCATGAAGGCTAGGATATGCTGATCATCCTCAAAAAATTGAAAGTGGGTGACATTATCTGGATTGGATGGGGTGGGAGTCATCTAAATGGAAAATCTCCAAATTCATTAGCCAGCCATGGGCTCAAGTGTGTTGGAATAAATAGCAAGGGCATCTAGGACATAATTCTATCATGAGGGAATAAGATCAATGCCAAAGGCATCAAAATCCTCAATAAGACTCCATGCTTGATTGTGATATGCCTCTAGCCTCTTATCATGACACATGTATTAACTTCAAACTTGTCTGACAATTAACTCTAAATCACCTAGGGCCTGAAGGTGAGTGATTCCTTTCCTTAATGTAAATAGGAGTCCGAGTACTAGGGCCTCATACTCCATGACATTTTTTGTGTAGTTGAACTATATCCTGTAGGATGCGAGGAAGATTTCCCTCATAGGTTGACTAATTCTACTCTGGCCCCATAGCCTTGCTTGGATCGGGACCTGGCAAACTTAAGGGTCCACAAATTATCATTTGTCATTGGGAGCTGGGGAGATAGAGAAATTTTTAAATTGCTTTTGGGAGACTTGGGAGGAGTTTCCTCTAGCGCTGATTGTGCATGGGTGAGGTTTTCTTCTGGAGGGGTTTGGGATTGAGATCCCTGGAGAGATGACACTGAATAAGTGCTTCCATTAGGAACACTAGGCTTCGAGGAATCAACTGTATGTTCTTTATTCTAGAAGGTGTCAATGTGTCAGGTAGTGATAGAAAGATAAGGCTCACACTCTAGTTTTGAATGTTTCTAATAATGTACCCAGCACCAAGTGCTAGATGAGAGTGTAGTGAGGGTCGCTATGGCACCCTAAAAATTAATTTCAAACCTCAATTTCTCTTCTAGGTCTTGGGTTCTCTATAGAACTATGGGATCATCCCCAGGAGTGAAATTAAATGTTAAGATTTCAAGGGGTTTGTACACTCCAGCGGAAGTCTCAGAGAATAAGACCTCGTTAACCCTCCCAACTTTTGTGAGGGCGCACTTCATCTAGGGCTCACTTTCAACTTGGATCTTGTTTGATTCTCCTTCCTAGAAGAGCCATAAGTGGGAAAAGTTGGTAAAAAAGTATCTATTCAAGGACTTAGACCAATTCTAACTTAATAACATCCCATAAGTCTCTGGGATGTCCACCACTTGGATATCAATTATGCTGGATATTTTGGGGTCCTAGATGAGCTATATCTAGACATTCTTCAATTCACCCACCATTTTTATAGTAGTTTTATCTAGCTAAATTACTGTGCCATTAGATGGGGTGGGTCAGAATCCTAACTTCTGGCATATGGATAGGGGCATGATGTTTCCCAAAGCCCCAGAATCTACAAGGAAGTTGTGTATGTTTTTTCCTTGTATGTTTAGGCCTAGTAGGAATGGAGGATCCTCAATATTTCTCCAGAAGATATCCATGTTGGCATCCTCAAAAGAGATAGTCTTGGGTGGGCGACTGACAACTTCCAGGTTTTCCAAAAGCTTCAGAAGAGACTTCTTCTACTCAGGACAATTTAGTAAAACCCCCATCAAGGTCATGGAGGTGGTGGTTTGTTCTAACACCTTTGTGATGTCAAACCTTCCTCCTGGGAATTGGTGGCTTCTTTGAGCTGGGTCTTTTGCTTGGTTAGAGCTAGAACCTTTTGGAGGGAAAGACTGGTTATTTGTATTATCCCCAGGAGGAGTGTCCTTGGGAGGTGTGGGAATGTAAACTGGTCCTTTACCAGCCTAGCTCTGAGTGTTGTAAGGAGCCCACATGTTAGTGAAGGCATTGGCCTCAAAGGCTAGAATCCATTCATTAAAGAATCCCTACAATTTGGATTCTTCGTCATCTTCTCTGGAGGATCTAAAGAAGACGGTCTTGCAGGTGAATGCACCGTGAGTTGGCTCTTGTACAAGAGGCTCTAGGGGAGTAGGGTCAGATGCTTGTTATCTGTCCAGCTAGGAGATCATGATGACCTTCTCCAGCATGGTGTAGTTTACCTCATTGTGGGAGCCTATGTCATGCAATCTACACCAATTAGTCATGGGTTGGAATTCTGTGATTGGTGTGAAATGGGATGGTCCAGCACCACTTTGATTGGCATTTTGGTTTAGAGGTGGACCTCCGGTGTTTGTTTTATTGTTCCATTGCTATTGGTTGGGTCGAGGCCCATTATTGAAGTTTCTTCCTCCAGCATTTCATTGGCCATAGAAAATATTCCCTCTTTAGGAATTAGAGTTTTGGGGTGCATAAGACCCCGCTTTCAGTTGACCCATGTCCATAGTCAGGGTGGACAACATTTGTTGGAGGGACTCAACCTCGGTAGTCAATTGAGTGTTTATGTCACAATGTGATGGTTGTTTTTGTTGATTCCTTGGGAAGGTAGCGGTATTTTCTAGTGTCCAGGGAAGAAATCCTTTAGCCTTGGTGACTGGAACAAGGGAACTCCAGAAGGTTGTATCTTCTATTATTGGTTCTGCTATGGTTGGTTCCAAGGGAAAGATTCAAGACCCAATATTTCCTGAGTATGTGATGGATAAACATATCGGGCCTGCTAGTCTATCAGCGGTGTCAGGGGATTCATGGCCATCGTGGGGGAACCCATTGCCAGATTGGGGTTATATCCCCTAGTGTAAGGAGTTTTGTTGATGATCATGTTGAATGGTGTACTCTGTCCAATCCCGCCCAGGGATTTGTTAAGTCCACAAGACAATTTTAGGGCTAGGTTGTAGACTTTCACCAAAGTATCCCAATCGCCCGGGGTGGTAGTTCTCCAAAGGAGAGTGGCAATGAAGGGGTCCATCATGTTGAGATAGGTCTGTATGGTTACTTCCATGGATGGGATGAAAGGACCCATGCACCACTTCAAGGTGCATTGGAACTGGTGATTAAATGCTTCAAGGGGTTGATTTGGTTTCTTTCTGATGGAAATGAACTGGCTCTGGGACCAAGCTAGGTCTATGTGTACATGAAAGGCAGCCAAGAAGGTGTCCTTCATGTCCTTCCAACTCTTGATGGAGTTGGCAGGAAGGTTAAGGTACCAGTTCAGTTCACCCTATCCCAAGGATAGGGGAAACATCTAGGTCACAACATCTTCATGTTGGATCTGGTGTCAGTTCATGACATCTTTATATGCCTGTAAGTGTTCCTCTATTGTTCATGAGCCTAGGTGCTCATATCGTGGGCAAATATTTTCTAGGTGTGAGGGTAAACTGTTGGTTGCGCTCGAAAAAGTTCTCATAGGGGACCCGGTATTTCTGAAATATGCAACCATTTGGGGAGTTGAATTTTGAGTAGGTTGAACGTTGATTCTTAGGATTGTCTAGGAAGTTTGGATATTTTGTGGTACACTAGAGCCCCAAACAATGGTGGCTGGTGTGACTTTTGAGGTCTGTTTCTTTAGAGCAGGAGGCTCAAGTTTGACAAACCTTTTAGGATTAGGGGCTGATCTAAGGATTCTTTCAAATCTCACTGGGGAGAAAGACCCAATCCCACTGAAGGTTTGACTCCTAAAACTACGGATTGGGGAACCTTCAAGAAGTGTAAAATTAGAATCCTTAGAGGGGGACAAGTTCATGCCCTACTTCTAGCACTAATTTCTATTGACGGGACTTTGTGACTGGGTCCACCAATAGAGGTAAGTTGTCACCAGGTACCAGGATACCGGCCAACTTTGCCTGTAAAGGTTGTCTAGGGAAATGAGATTTCCTAGGCCTCCAAGCACATGAGAGTTGGTTCTTAACAGTTCAGGGCTCGGTTGGGAGATGCACCTTTTTTTTTAAGGGGGATAGTTGGTTATCATCAACTCATCAACTCTAGGGATTCAAGTGAAGGGGGTTTCCTCCAAGCATGTTTTCACTTAACAAATAAACTTAAAAATATCTTGTAGAGTTAGAAAGATTTCATCTACCTACAGTTATGCTAAAGATTCAAAACATCGACAATGCTCTAACACACTACACTAAATATTGAAGAAATACACAACCATCAGCTTATATTTTATCAGTAGCAAAGAAAGGAGGTTGTTAATCTACTTTAAGCATTAGAATAAAGGACATGAAGCACATAAAGCGTAAAATACCATCAACCCAGAAGAGAGAGTACCAACAACATCATTGAAAGAACCCTTCCTTCTTCATCAACATCCTTCTAGCAAGCATTGGTGGGCGGTACAAATATAACTCCCAGGGAGCATTTAACTGCTAAAAGCTTAAAACTATGGAGCATTGAGCTCTGCAACTAGGAAATGAGAAAACTGCTTTGCTATTAACTGTGGACTGCAAAATCATCAATTTTGCCAACCCTTGGAATGAGGTCAGACTTATTATTTATACACATCTTTTGATCTAACCCTAACCTTAACTTATTTTACACTTTATAATAAAATACATTATCCGGTGCCTAGTACTACCTGCACCACTCTACAAAAAGCCTTGAGATGGAAAGGCCTGACATGTCAGAAGAATAAGATAAGAAAGATGGAGTGGAAGAATCAGCCTCAAGAAGAGAGCTGAGAAGGACAAAGAATAAATCTGATCCCCCGAGGATCGAGGCAACATGCCTCATAAATGGGAAAGTAGCACCCTATCTCTGATGCACTAGGTGTATCTCTGAAGTGGCCCCTTGGGAAGACCATCTATCACAAACCTCTCGTCGAGCTGACGTGCCTTGTTGCAGTTCCCCATCTTCTGACAACCTTTATTACTGTCTTAAAAGTGACCGGTCAGCATTGGCAACCAAGACATGGGTCACGTGAAGAATTAAAAAATGTGGGACCCAGAACTCTGGGATCCAGGAACTTGCATACCAATAGAATAAAGAATACAAAATATGATGTTGGGCTAAATTCTCCCAGATGCGGAGAACTTTATTGACTTATATTTTCTCCAAGCCTCTAACACTTGGCTAATGTTTTCTTCATCCATGCTCTAGATGCTATCCCATCTACTACGGACAGCCTCCATTTCCTCCTCAACCTCTCCAGCCCTGTTCCAGAATTCGTTCACCATCTTGATGGTGTCATGCGACTGAATAATAGTCTTTAACAACCAAGACAACCTACCTTGATCAAAATCTCCACCCAGTGGATACAGGGATTCCATCCTTTCGTCGAACTTACTAAGGACATAGTCCTTCAGGGTACACATTCTGGTGGTGAAGGGATCAATGTGCGATACCCCGACTATGAATGTTTTGAATAGATCCAAGAGATATTGGGCAACTATCAATTTATCATTTATGGTCTTAACTAGTTCCCTGCAAACCTCAATTTTGAGGGCAAGTCTGGATTACTAGACCTGGAGGGAATCATACGATTCTTCTCCCAAAATGCTAGACTCTGTGGCAACCTCTTTGCCAATGCTGCAGATCTCCTCCAACCTAGCCTTCCATTTTTCATATTTCTCTAAGTATAACTCCCATACTTGAGCGGAGCTTCTTGTGTGGCTAAGGGTGAGATCTACCATGTAAAAGTTTGGGAGGGACGCCACTAAAAATTGTCTCATCGTTGTTATTTGCTCGGCTGCCCACTCGTCTACTACTTGCACCTTTTTCTTCATCATGCGTAGTGAGTCCATGTCACCCTATGCAAGTGGCAATCCAAAAGAAGGGGATCTGGGGTGAACTTCAGCCAAGGGCCATGTTAGCTCCGCCAGAAGTGCGAGGAGATTGGTGTTTGTTTCTCTTTTTTCTTGCAACTTCTGGCCCTTTTTTGCATACCGGGCTTCTATAGCCTTGGTAGCCTCCTTTAGTATGTCAAGCTCTCCTTGCTTGTCTCTTTTCCCTAGCTCAACCTCTTTTATAGTGTAGTCCTTAGGCCTTGTTTCCACTACATCTGTATTTTCCAGGGGTGTTGTTATGACCACAACTGTACTGCGTGCTAGGCTGGTCTGGAGAGTATGGATGACCCGTGCCCTTTTGGACTTCTTTGTTTCAGCATGCTTGGCCATCATCTCAGCCAATGACAAAGCAGCACCCGTAGGCACCACCGAAGCCTTTCTCTTCTTAGTTTCTACTAGCCATTGGGGCAGCTAGGGCAGCCTTGCTGCCAATTCCTACTCACTGAGATTCACTTCTTAATCTGGCAGCGCATTCCCTGAGTTTATATTTTCTTTTGGCTCCTTTTCCTATTCTTATTCCAGTACCTTTCTTACTTCCTACTCTCTTTGTGTTTCCTATTCTCTGAAACTCTCTATATTTTCTTCCATGCTGGCATCTTCTAAAAAATTATCCAGGATCTTTTCCCTGGTTTCCATTTTTATATTCTCAGGGACCTCATCCTCCCTGGTATCACTGACAGCTTCTTCATTCTCCTCTTCCAGTACCTCCTGGTCCATCGACTACTACTGTTCTTGGGCCCTATCACCCTCATTTACTTCAACATTTTCTTCCTCCATTGGGACATCCTCTAGAGGAGGATGAGGTTGCTAGCCAAAATTTAACAAGGCAGCAGCATTCATGACCTCTCTGAAAGTGCTTCGAGGCACTTGGTCACCCAAAGTCTCCAAATGTACCTAGAGTGTGATGGTTGGAGGTATGGTTGTTCCCTGGGGTCCGAGTTCTCCTCCCATCAGGGGCTCATATGTAGGTTGCCTTGGCATATCTATGGTCATTTGGACCTGTGATTCTTCCTGTTCAAGCTTAGCATTTTCCTCTTGAGCCTCTTGCTCTGATATGTCCTTTTCTATGGGGAGTTTTTCTTCTATAGGTGCCTCCTTTTCTTGAGCCTCAATTTCTTCCACTACAGTATTTGCACCCTACCCGATCTCTAGAAGCTCCTCCACCGAGAAGGTTTCATCAAAGTCATCATTTGGTCGAGAGGAGTCAGAGATATCCTCTAGTTTGGGAGAATCTAAACTTACATCTACCAGGGGCTTCTCAGGCATACCAAGAGGAGAAAATGGTATGGAGATTGCTACTATTTTCTTTTTCCTTATGAGAGAAGCCCCGGTGTCCAAAATACCAGAAGACTCTGCCTTAGCAAAAGTCTTTCTACTCATCATTGCTACCAATGAGGGAGGTCCCGTTGGGTGAACAGAGGTCACTGGAGTGATTGGGAGGCCGGCGGCCACCTGCATGCTAATTTGTTGGCTAGCCAACTTTTCTAACTCCATCTCATCATGTAATTTTTCCATTAGGAGTGCGGGGATTTGAGGGGATGCCTTAAGCATCAGGACTCCCTTCTTTTCTTTTCCTTTACTCACACTTGCTTTATCAAGCACTGCGGATGAAGAAGGTTAGGCACTGGCTGAAGGAGGGATGGTCTTCTTGACTATTTCCTTCTTGCGGGTGATTTTGGGGAACACCTAGGCAAAATAATTGTGGCTTACTTCTATGATGGGGTAGCATACCCCCTCAATTGTCAGATCCTCTAGAGTGGCCCAATCCACTGGAGGGAGGTCCAACTTGTCTAGCCCCTATCCTTTGTATGTTGGATCCTCTAGCGGCCTGCTGTCATTGAAACCTTTCAAGAAATTATGAAGTTCTAGCGCCTCCATGAGCCCTTTTCTCATTCTGCTGTCCTACTAGGCCCTGAGATCAAATTTTTCCTGGAAATCCACCCAGAAATATTCAATGTCATCTTCATGTGGGGGGGATGCCCTTGGTAGTGCGATGGGAATTTTTTCACGGGGGTCATAGTTCTTCTGGGCATGGTTGAATTCAACCATCCCCAACCCTTTTAACTCATCATCCACCTCCCAGACTGTGGCAAGGCTGCATGTATAATCCCCATAAGAAAAGGGGAATGGGACATTAACAACCTTCTTCACTATGAAGAGGGTGTGCAGATCCATCATCTTCCTGCATAATTCTAAAAGAATAATCCTATCCCTACAATACCAGGGAAGGAGATAGGGCTTCCCGTTGAAGCCTATCACCCTAATGTAAGTGTGATGCCTAAATTGAATGAAATATCAGCCATAGGAATTGACCAGTGCCATTGCTACCTATGAGAGGCGGTACCCAAAATCTTGGGTAAGTGTAAGAATGTTATGGTAAATGAAGGCATCATTTACATAGCAAAAATTCCAGAAGCTTAGCTCCCACTGTAACTGGGGATAATGATCCCAAGGTGTAACCTTTCCTGAATTGTTTCCAAGCTCTCCAACTATTCCAAGGCCCCGAAAGGCCAGCCTTTACTGTGCCAATGCCCACAACACATACAAGGTCATATAAAATTATGAATGTTGGGCAATGGTATGCATTTGTGTATCCACATGATTGGATATAATCACCACCTAGTTGAAATCCATGTTATTTGTTGCTATGCAGTATAATAAATAATACATCCATGTTAATAATTCCTGAGCATGGGGCCATCTGAAGATTCTGCACAAAAATATTATGCCCGCTTGAATGGGCTCCTTGAAATCCCCATGGGGAATTTCAAATTTATTTCTCTTATAGTCTCACTTTGGAGACTTTAACCAGTGATTATTGAGGTGCTTCCAAGAAATGATTCCACCCTCACCAAATTCCTTTAGTGAGTTGGCCCTGGTGATTTCTACAGACCCTTTGAATTATGGAATTCCCAACCTAGAAGCAAAGGTGGGAGCATCTAATGTGATGATTATGGTAGGATATTGCAGTGGCCTACGATCTGGAAGAAAGACTATATGAGTGGCCAAACAATATAATACAGTGAGCTACCTAATAAGTTTGGGGGACTGCACTGTGTATGGAAACTTTGCGGCCTTCATGATGCCGGAGGAAACTAAGTAAGTTGATATTTTGTCCCCTTGTTCTTTCAACCTATAAATGTTCTGGATTAGACCTTGTAGTTTAGCCCAACTCCCGGGGTCTGGATCTGTCATTTCTTGAACCTTGGAGTCTATTTTAGACCCTGCAACACCTCCAACCTTTGGATACTTGGAGGTTAATGGTAGCTTCGTCAACATTCTTTCCAGTTTCAATTTTGTAGCTTCCCAGGTGGAAGTAGTTGGTAACTCCGGGCTATCAGGAGGGGAGAAATTGTCTGACATCTTGAACAAGCTTATCAACCACTTGCAAGACTAGAAAACTATCAGAACACATAAGGATATCAAAAACTCTAGGAGATTTTCCACTAGCCCACACTTGTCAAATAAACATTAGTGCATATATATCCAAAAGTTCTAGAGTTTCTAGAAAATGAACATGGCTTAAGAATTCTGGAATGTGCTGACATGGTGATAGAAAAAGTAGAGGATAAGGTCCCTCTAGGAGTCTAGAGTCCAGAAAAACTAGCCGTTTCCGATGAGACTGGCAACAAAATCCATACCCTAGTTGATGTGCGTTGGCATGTGGGAAAATGGTAGGCAGTGTAAAGGTAGTTATGGCATTGATTAGGACAAGTGGGCCGACATGAGGCAAAAATGAATGCCAGATTGGACACATTTTAAATTCCATACATGGAGAATTAATCCCACCATTAATATGATGAGATAGAGGAGAGAGAAAGCTTCCATGGTTCAGACCAGTGAGGTGCCGAGTTCAAACCATGGCGACTCTATCTCGACAAGCTCTGTCTCGTCAGTTTGAAATTCATGATAGAGCACGAAGAACTCGACGCTCTAAAGCATATACACAACACACATATACATGATATACATAAGACATACAAGAGGGACAAATCATATACACATAAGTTTACAAAGGATATACACCATATTTACGACAATGTACAGCAAAACAAAACTTAGAGTGACTACCTAATATGAGAGTGCAGAAAATGTACATAGTATACACTATCCTACACTTACATAGAGGGTGGACCACCCTTTGGCAAAGCTAACCCACCAACAGGTGGCAAACCATACAATAAAGATGGAAAGAAGAAATGGAAAAAAAGAAAAGCAGAAATGAAAATGAAACACAGCAACACGAAACAAAAGTAGAAAATGAAGGAAAGATCCCGAAACACCAACCTGGAATCTGAAAAACAATGAAGGGAAGAAACACTAGACCGCTCTGCAACAACTTTCGCCTCCAATGCCAAGAACAACTACCAAAAATCAAATCATTCTTACCCACTAAGATCAGAGAAGCTTGCACTTAATTCATACTCAAATCGCCTATGAATCGCTCTGAAAACTCTAAGTGTTTTAATCACGGTAACTGTGAAAATGACAGGTAAATCTTATTTATACCTAAGGTAAAAGCAAGTTACCTTCTCTCTGCAAACTTTTGAATAGGAAAACCTCCATATTTTTGGCCCAGGGATTCCAAACGACCATGTCTTCTTACAAGAAGAAGACATCATGGCAGAGAATCCTAGAGTCCAAAATCTAGCTTCTGGAGAAGAAACGACCAACTCCGGGACCGGGTCCTAGAGACACGAAGGACAAAAACACAAAACAAAACCAACACCATGGGAAAGAAAACCTAGAGAAGGAAATAAAAGAAGCAAAGACAAAGAAAACAAGGCAAGATACAAAAGAAAAACAAACGGGGACCCAACATTTTGCACACAAAATATAGGGATGGGGATGCAGGGCATAACACTACCTTACGTTGGGGTGTTCATGGAAAGACCCCCTTCACGAGAACTACCCCATGTAAGGTAGTTTTCTCAAACACCCCCTTAAAGCAAAGCCATTTTTGACCAAATCTTTAATATATTTTCGGCTGTCCATTTCATTTTCACAATTCATTGTTGAAGATCTTGTGGACCCAGGGCTTAGAGAGAACTAGTGACGTGTAGTATGACCTCAACACATCCTGCTCTTTTTTGACTTCTCATGATTGTTATTAGTATCAATTACATGCATTTTTTTTTCATTTTTTATTGTAAATTATATGTTTTATATTTGTTTTAGTTAGTTATTTGTTTTAAATAATTTTTAGTTACTAGAAATGTTAGAAAATTGTAGTAGAAATTTTAGAATATGTTAGAAACTTGTAGTAGTATGTTAGAAAATCATAGTAGAATGTTAGAAAATATTAGAAAACTATACTAGAAATGTTAGAATATGTTAGAAAATTGTAGCAGTGTTTTAGAAAGTGTTAGAAAATCATAGTAGGATGTTAGCAAATGTTAGAAAATTGTAGTAGTATGTTAGAAAATGTTAGAAAATTGTAGTAGTATGTTACAAAATTTTAGAAAAATGTAGTAGAATGTTAGAAAATTTTAGAAAACATTAGAAAACTGTAGTTGAAAGTTTAGAATATGTTATCAAATGTTAGAAAATTGTAAATTAGTATCTTAGAAAATGTTATAATACAATAGTAGAATGTTAGAAAATGTTATAAAATTGTAGTAGTGTGTTAGAAAATGTTAGAAAACTGTAGTAGAATGTTAGCAAATGTAATAAAATTGCACTAGTATGTTAGAAAATGATAGAAAATCATAGTAGAATGTTAGAAAATATTTAGAAAAAATTATAAACTATAGTAGAAATGTTAGAAAATGTTAGAAAACATTAAGATCTTATAGAAATTATTTTTTATTTTTTATTTTTTTTTAAATTGTTTTTAGTTAGTTATATTAGGAATCTCTCTCTCTCTCTCTCTCTCTCTCTCTGTGTGTGTGTGTGTGTCTCTCTCTCTCTCTCTCTCTCTCTCTCTCTCTCTCTCATGTACATATGTTCTAGAATTATGTATAAATATTATTCATGTACAGCTAGATGTTAAAATATTATCCTAGGAGGACCTCCTTAGTACATCCTAGGACCCTTTAAGACAATTAGATGACCCCTTAGTGCATCCTAGGACCCTTTAGGACCCCTATTGTGACATACAACTCTTTAAGAACCCAAGTAGGACCCTTTAAAACACCTAAGATGACCTATTAGAACTCTTTAAGAATCCCTAGGACCCTTAAGACCTAATAAGACCACTTGAGTCCTAATAGGACTAATATGACCTATTAAGACAAATTAGTACATCCTAGGACCCTTTAGGACCCCTATTGTGACATAAAACTCTTTAAGAACCCAAGTAGAACCCTTTAAGACACATAGAATGACCTATTGGAACACTTTAAGAACCCTTAGGACCCTTAAGACCTAATAAGGCCACTTAAGACCTAATAGGAACTATTAATACTAGGGTATTTGCACAAAGATAGGGGACCAAAAAGGGGGTATATGATGCCACTTTATTTTTTTTCTTGAAATCGGCAAACTCTAAACTTCAATGAGAAATTGAGGATAGTTACACTCAAAATTTCAAAATGTGACAAAAACAAGAGTTGTTCTACTCTGAATCTAGTTTCTAAACTACTAATTTATTTTAGAAATGGTGGAGATCAAGGCCCTCAAAAATGGGGAGTACAAAAAGTGGTCCTGTATTTTGTGAAAAAAACATAACATAGCGTTTGGTATACTCCCCCTAAAGTGTTAACATTTAAAAAAAAAAAAAATTAATTGCTCTAGTGAGAAATTAGCTAACACCACCTAGTTTATCCCAGATTTATACACTAATTATTTGATGAAAGTATGACTTTTGGCTATTTTCCGAAGTGGACACATCCTAAAAACGTGAAATTTTTGTGTGCTCCCCCTAGAATCCTTGAAAAATAATCAAAAATAAAAACTTCTTTTTTTGAAAGTGTGTAGAATGGAGTCTAGTTTTTGAAAATATAATTTTTTTCAAAATTTGATGAACAAGCCAACATCTAAGCCCAAATGAATAAACATTGTTTTTTGACAAAAATCAGACATACTTGCAAAATAAAGTAGAGATGAAAAGCTTAACATAATGAGAACTCCAAATAAATTACATGGCTAGATAGATAACAGAGAGATCTAGAATATCACATCGTCTTATTTTATCATTATTGAACCACTTGCAAACCTTAGATGAAGCACACAAGAAAAAATGTTAATTTTTTGTAGGTTTGTTGGAAAACATGTGTCAGACCTGTTTGAATTCTCCAAGCCTTTGGGTTGGATCTCCAAGGAAAATCAAAGCCTTAGGCTTGGTAAACTTCAATTTAGTTCAAAGTACACATGCGCTATAGTGCATGTGCGCTATGTAAATTTATGGTGTACATAGCACGTACGCGCTATGTAAACCTTAAGAAAATTGTTAAGGGGGGAGGGAGAAAGCCCAACAGGCCCTGCCATACCAATTATAGCACTAGGTAAATACATTTTATTTATATACTTTTAGGATGTTTGAGAGTGGTTTCAGCTTCATAGGAGTTAAGAGAAAGATTCAGGATTTTGAGGGGTTTCAGAAAATTTTAGACTTACCCAAATTTCAAGAATCAACACATTATCTTCAACATCATTCTCAGTGAACTATTGATTATAGCCTTAAGCCCTTGACCTGATTAAGGAATCTCTTTAGGGTTCTAAGTGGTTCTAATGTATCATAATGGGTCATAATGGGTCCTAAGTGATCCTAGGTCCCCTTAGGACCCATTACGACACATTAGGGCCTCTTAAGATCCCTTAGAACACATTAATCATAGTACGACACACTAATGGACTCTAATATGTTATAATGTGCACTAATGTTTCATAAGGGATTATAATGGGTTCTAAGTGGTCCTTGGAACCCTTAGGACCCATTAGGACCCCTTAGGACCCATTAGGACACATTAGGACTCATTAGGACCCTTAGAACACATTAATAGTCATGGAACCCATTAGAGAGAGCATTAATCACCGTAGGACACTCTTTAGAGTTATAAGTGGTTCTAATGTATCATAAGAGGTCATAAGGGGTCCTAAGTGGTCCTAAAACCCTTAAGGACCCATTACAACCACTTTGGACACATTAACACCAATTAGAACCTCTTAGGACCCCGTAGAATGCATTAATCATTATAGGACACACTAATGGGATCTAATGTTTCATAAGGGGTTATAATGGGTTCCTAGTGGTCTTAGGAACCCTTAAGACCCATTACAACCCATTAGGACCTGTTAAGACCCATTATAACACATTAGGACACATTAGAACACCTTAGAACACATTAATAGTCATATGAATCATTAGAGAGAGAGACGACCCCATTACAACCCTTTATGACCCTCTCTCTCTCTACATATTAAGGGTACTAAGAATTTTCAAGGGGTCTTGCAATACATTAATGTGTCCCAAGACCCTTTACCATACACAAATGAATGGTAAGGGGTCCTAAGGGGGCTTAAGATGTCCTAAGACACATTCATGTGACCTAGGACCCCTTATGACCCCTTATGAACCCTAAGATGCATGGTAAGGGGTCCTAGGACATATTAATGTAAAGTAGAACCCCTTATTATCCCTTAGGACCCCCCTCTTTATATCATAGGGGTCATATGATTGTTAAGGGGTCATAGGACCCATTAATGTATCATAGGACCCATTAATGTGTCATAGGACCCCTTAAACCCCTTAGACCCCTTACAACCCCTAGGACCCCTTACCATACAATAATGAATGGTAAGGGGTCCTAAGGGGTCTTAAGGGGTTGTAAGACACATTAATATGTCCTAGGACCCTTCATGACCCCTTAACAACTTTTACGACACATAAGATTTATTATAAGGGTTCCTAATGTGTCATAAGGGATCCTAGGACACAATTATGACCCCTTTGGACCCTCGAGGTCCCTTCTCTCTAAATATTCAAGGTTGTAAGAGGTTTTAATATGTCATAGGACCTCTTAGACCCTTTACAGCCCCTAAGGACAACTTACCATAAACTAATGAATGGTAACGGGTGCTAAGGGGTCGTTAGTGGTATTAAGGGGTCCTAGGACACATTATTGTGTAGTAGGACCCCAAAAGACCCCTTACAATCCCTTACAATAAAATAATGAACTATACATGGACCTAAGGGGTTGTAGGACACATTATTGTGTTGTAGGACCCTTTAAGACCCCTTAGGATCCCTTACCATACACTAATGTCTGATAAGGGGTCTTAAGGGATCCTATGACACATTAATTTATCCTATAACCCCTTATGATCCCGTAGGACTTTTTAGCACACCTAAGATGAAGGGAAATGGGTCATAAGGTGTCCTAGGACCCCTAATGACTCCTTAGTACCCTTTAAAAATCCTCTCTCTACATCTTAGGTGTCATAAGGGTTGTTAACTTGACCTAGAACACATCTATGTTTCTTAGGACCTCTTAAGACCCCTTACTATACACTAATGTATGGTAAGATGTCATAAGGGGTCATACGGTGTTCTAGGATACATTAATGTGTCCTAGAACACCTTATGACCCATTATGACACTTTAATATCCCTAAAATGTATAATAAGCAGGCGTAAGGTGTCCTAAGGAGTTTTAGGATGTATTAATGTGTCCTATGACACTTTAACACCCATTACAACCCTTAAAGACCCCTCCTCTACATATTTGGGGTCCTAAGGGTTGTTAAAGGGTCCTCACATTAATGTTCACTATGACCCCTTATACCCCTTAGGACCCCTTAGGACCCCTTAAGAGCCTTTATGACCCCTAATATGTATGGTAAGGGGTCCTAAGATTTCCTAAGGGTCAAAATGGATCCTAGGATACATTAATGTATCCTACGACCCCTTTTGACCCTTTAGGACCCTTCAATACCCCTCTATTTACATCTTAAGAGTCATAAGGTTTGTTAAGGTGAATTATGACACATTATTTTGTCCTAGGACCCCTCAGACCCCTTACAACCCCTTAGGATTCCTTACCATATAGTAGTGAATGGTAATGTATCCTAAGGGGTTGTAAGGGGTCTTAAGACACATTAATGTGCCATAGGACCCCTTATGACCCATTTGTGACATTTTAGGACCCTTAAGATCTATGCTAATTGGTCCTAAGGGTCATAAGGGGTCTTATAACCCCATATGATCCCTTAGGCCCCTTTAGCATCCCTAATATGTAGGTTAAGGGGTCATAAGGGGTCTTAGGACACTCTAATATGTCCTAGGACCCCTTTGTACCCTTTAGGACCCCTCTCTCTATATATTAGGTGTTGAAAGGATTGTTAATGGGTCATAGGACATATTATTATGGCATAGGACTCCCTAACACCCCTTAGGATCCCTTAACATACACTAATGTATGGTAAGGGGTCATAAGGGTTCTTGAAGGGTCTTAAGAGGTCCTAAGACACATCAATGTGTTCTAGAACCTCTTTTGACTCCTTAGGACCCTTTAATACCCCTAATATCTATGGTAAGGTGTCATAAGGGGTCCTAGGACACATTAATATATCCTAAGACCCCTTATGACCCTTTAAGAACACTCTCTCTATATATTATGAGTCGTAAGAGTTTTTAAGGTGTCGTAGTCCACATAATAATGTGTCTCAGGAGACTTTAGACCCCTTTAGACTCCTTACCATACAATAAATAATGTTAAGGCATCATATAATGGATCATAATAGGTCTTAAGGGGTCCTAAGACACATTAATGTATTGTGGAATCTATTATGACCCCTTATGCCCCTTTAGGACCTCCTAAGATGTATGATAAGGGGTCATAAGGGGTCCTAGAACACATTAAGGTGTCCTAGAACCCCTGATGACCCCTTAGGCCCTTTGAAGATCCCTCTCTCTATAGTTTAGGGGTTGTAAGGATTGTTAAGGGGTCATATGACACATAAATGTGTTCTAAGAACCCTTAGAAGCCTTGTGACCCCTTATGAACCCTTAGGACCCTTTAATACCCCTAATATGTATGGTAAGGTGTCATATGGTGTCCTAAGGGTTCATAAGGGGTCCAAGGACACTTTAATTTTCCCTAGGACCCCTTATGACCCCTTATCATACACTAATGAATTATAAGGAGTCCTAAGGGGTTATAAGTGGTCCTAAGGGGTCATATGATACATTAACATGTCCTAGAACTGTAGGATTTGAGAAATACAAATCCACAGAATGCCAAGAATACCTACATGCAAATAACCTGTTACAAGAGAGAAGTAGAAGGAGGAAAAAGCAGAACTCAGAAGTTACTCAAAATGTGAGAGCAAAATTATAATCTGAAATTAATTAAAAAAGAATTACAAGGTTCAACCTATAAAGGTGAACAAAACCCTAAAGCCTAAAAAAGCTAGGTTGCACATTAATAATTAATAAAAGAATTAATTATTAATGCACCTAAGAGAAATCTTAAGCACTAAAGAGTAATAAATTAATTAATTAAATCAAC